>VZRX01023364.1:119143-188561 GCA_013398075.1 Notiomystis cincta | reverse complement strand
TGCAGAGCTGCCTCCAGCTCAGGAGTTCCAGCACAAGGAGAACACGGAGCTGCTGGAGCAAGTCCAGAGGAAACCATGGAGAAGCCCCAAGGGCTGGAGCCCCTCTGCTCTGGAGCCAGCCTGGGAGAGCTGGGGGGGTTCACCTGGAGAGGAGAAGGCTCCAGGGAGAGCTCAGAGCCCCTTCCAATGCCTAAAGGAACTGCAGGAGAGCTGGAGAGGGACTGGGGACAAGGGATGCAGGGACAGGACACAGGGAATGGCTTCCCACTGCCAGAGGGCAGGGATGGATGGGATATTGGGAAGGAATTGTTCCCTGGGAGGGTGGGGAGGCCCTGGCAGAGGTTTCCCAGAGAAACTGTGGCTGCCTCTGGATCCCTGGAAGTGTCCAAGGCCAGCCTGGATGGGATTTGGACCACCCTGGGATACTGGAAGGTGTCCCTGCCCATGGCAGGGGATGGGAGTGGATGAGCTTGAAGGTCCCTTTCCATGAAAACCATTCTGCGATGCTGTGCCTGGAGAGCTGTAGCAGAGAACAGCTGGAGATGTGTGAGCAGAGTTCAGCGTGTTTTTGCATGTAAGTTTTTGCATATAAGCAGAGCTCCTTCACTCTGGAATTATTGGTTATTAATGGAGCTGCATCCTGTAATGCTGTCTTAATAACACTGAGGAAGCACTTGGAAACATCCAACAGATCAAACCCCTGTAACAAAGTTCCTGCAAGGGCTCCTGAGATGGTTCTTGCCCCAAAGGCCAGCACTCTCTATGTGGGGGAAGAATGGGAGGGAGTGAGTCTTTCCCTAAACTGCTGAATGCCCCCACACTGCAGGGATAGCTCCTGCATCCCAGTGCTGTTCCTTGCCCACAGGCACATGCAGTTTCGTTTTTCTGTCTAGAGTGAACTTTTAAGGAAAAGTATTCAGAGACAAAAAGCAACTGTCCCCCTGATTCTCCTACGAGGCCCTGACCCGTGGCTGCGCCTCGACCACCTGCTCGAGCTGACATTCACGGATCTGAGGCTGGCAAAGGCTTGGGCACATTCTAGCCAACTCCAAATGCCAGTTTTGTTTTCTGGAGACACCATTTTCCTGTGTTTTAGACAGTCTTACCCTCTGTTACTGAAAAAAGGTCTGTGTGTGATTCAAGGTCAATCTACTGCACAAAGGACTTGGTTTCCTGTTATCAAGCCCAGACTTTCATCAGAGTAAACATCCCCTTGCTGCACGTCCTGTAGAGAAACACAAGTAGCATGAACAGAATATAGCATGACATGCTTGGAAAAGAAACCAGTACCTTGTATTTGCCTCCCACAGCCCCCTTCTCCCTCTGGAGCATTTGCTCAAAGCCCTAAAGGGCATGGCTGGGGGCTTTTCTTATAAACAGCCATGAACCTCCCTGAAGGATGTTAAGTCCTAGAATTATGGGATGGTATGGAAGGGACCTTAAAGCCCATCTCATTTCACCCCGTGCCATGGACAGGGACACCTTCCACTAGCCCAGGTTGCTCTGAGCCCCATCCAACCTGGCCTTGGACACTTCCAGGGATGTGAGTGTTGAATCCACTGATCACAGCCAGAGTATTTGCATTCCCATTTTCCCAGCGTAAAGCCAACCCCACAGCCAGGCATTCACACCATCAGCCAATGGACTCTGCATTAGAACAGTAGGTCATTGATGCTCCGGGAAATGCCAAACAGGCCCGTCTGGCACATGGATACCCAGGGCGGCGTTTCCTATGGAAAACTGTGAGCCTTCGGAATCTCAGCCTCCGCTCAAAGGAAAGATCTACATGCCAACCAGACTTAAATTAGCCTTGGAAACTGATTCTGGAAAATGTGCCAGCTCAGATGCAAATCCCTCTTACTTACCTCGTGATGACAACAGAAGCCTGGTGAAATTTTACTCATCCATTAACAGAAAAGACCTTGCCCGGTGACACACGTGGGTGGGATTCCAGCAGGGTGACATTATGCTTTTGGCACGAGGGCCTTGGCCCCCAAGAATGGCAGCCCTGTGGCACGACAAAAGCAGGCCACAGCCACATACTTTACCTGCTGACTCAAGAGGAAGAATGCAGAACCTACAAAAATTAAACTTCCAGCCAAAATCCCGAGATGGTAATCTCACAGAACAGCCCCTGGGGTAAAAGATTGATGATTAGAATTACACTCAGGAAAACACTGGCTGATTTCTAAACACCTTCAGAGCCAAGATATAGCCAAGACATTCCACCAGGGTCACTTCTTAAATCCACTGGAGGGAAAACATGAGCACTCAGCCAGCTCACTGGGACAGTGATTTTTGTTTCACCACCATGGATAGAAGCCCCTCCATGCTCCATTAAAACCAATGGCAGAACTCTCCTATTTTTAGCATGAACTCATCTTCGTTTCTCCTGCTCCTGGGTCATGTTTCATTTCTCCTCTCTGCCGTCTTTCCAAAACTGAAACAGCAGCAGCAGTGATCAGGTCAGATGACTTCCTAGATCACACATAGCCGTGGAAATCCCAAAAGAATCCTCTGGTTCTAGGTGAAAACCAAATGTTGATACCTGTCCACCCACTTCCCGCACAGCACTAGGGGCTGGGGTTATTTTCCTGTTGAGGACAGGGTATTTAAGGATGTGGTTGAGACAATGCTTTTTCTGTTTGACTTCGGTTGGACTTTCAGTTTGAAACAGAAAGATTGCTCTTCTTGTTAAAGGCTGTCCCAGAAAGAAGGAAGGATTTCCAGAAGCCCCACTCACCTGGCTGTGGCTCGGCAGGTTGAGGATACCCACATCACAGCAACTGAGGAGCCTGTGGGCGCGATAAACGAGAACAGGTTCCCCTTCTTCTCTGGTTTTCTGGAAAACCCTGAGGAGCATTCGCTTCCCCCTTACAGAATGTTCCTAATATTCTGGGTTTTTTAAGCAGCTTTTAACCTTAATTGCTGTTGGGATCTTTGGGCGATCAAAGGGAGGATGGCTGTGATTCTTTGTATTACTCACTGCTGCATTAGCACCGGGATCACATTCATTTATTTTGGTTGAGGAGGTAACAGTCTCCTTTCACTGCACGCACACAATTACTGTAAGCATGTAGGGGACTTGCCAAATGATGCATGAGGGGAGGAGGAGAATCTTTGAAGAAAATTGTTCAAACGTAATTTAGTTCACTAATTGGCAAGGGACCGTTACTAACGAATCGCTTCTGTTTTATGTCAGTAGTGAATCAGGTTGATGATGTGTAACATACATTAAGTCAGTTAATGAGTATTAACTAGAAATGCGACTGAAACACTAGAAAAAGGGTTTTTCATCTTTAACTAGCCAAGCAGAATCACCAATAAATAAAAGGATATGTGTAAGTGGCTTAGATGATTCCAATCTGCAGTGGAAAGACTTTTCTTAGAATCTGATGGTAACCACAACTTTGTGGGGAAAAAAAAATCAGACGCTTACTGCGGCACTTCATCACCACTTGCTTTACTTCTAACCAAGCCTGAAATGAAAATGACTAAAAGTCATTACCGTAAAATAGCTGATTAGAACCCAATGTGAACTGAGACAGTGAGTCCTGGCCCTGGCTACCAGACCAGGGCATGGTGTGGCCAGCGAAGGCGTGCACTGACTTGGCAGTGGCTGCGCACGCACTTTCACTGCGGGACAGGACACTTGGCATCCCCCAGTCTGCACCAGGCAGGCTGATGTGCCCCTAACCCTTGGGAATCACATGGAGAGGAGAGAGATTACCTTGCTGGAGCAGCCATAATCACAGCTATGCTCCGCTCCCACCTCTGCGTGTGACCCAACAACACAACACAGCTTTGGGTGCAGTCAGGGCTGAAGGAATGTGGCCCTCAGTGCCAGGGCAGAGCTGTGAGGTGACAGCAGGCCCACTACAGAACGTGGCTCACTCGTGGATGTGCAGCCCTGAGAGCAAACATTGTTACAAAAGCCGGGCAGAAGGAAAGTTTCTAGCTCACTCTGGCATGTGAGCAAACTGGCTTATTAGGCCACAGGTGCAAAAATGAGAACATGGGAGTTAAAGTGAGGATAAAATGGAGAATTCCTGTGTTCTGCAGGTTTTGTGAAATAGGCATCAGGCCATGGAACCTGCCAGACACTGTGGGGGGCTCAGGGACAGGCAGGAGTCTGTCTGCCCTGGGCCAAGGGGGGACAGCTGCGGGATTGGCATTAGGATTGCAATCCAACACTCCACTACCTGGAGTAGGAGGGTGGCAGAACACCTTAAGGGGCTCAGTTTGGGCATTACCTCTGCTCAGGCAGGTCCAGCCTGGCTTTCAATTCAGGCTCTTCAACTTTCTGGCCAAGCAGAGTCAAAGCAGAAGGGAGATGCATCAATCCCATCTCCTGGCAGCTTTAGGCAAGGAAAGCTCACTGTTCCAGCAGTAAGGAAGGGCCCTGATGTCTGCAGCCAGTGTTGGACATTGCCACAGGAGATGAGAGCTCCAGACTCTATGGATCAGATACTTGTCGTGTGTTGTTCTCCTTACCTGTATTTGCAGCCACCAGGTACCTTTCTTACACCTGGTTCTAAACTGGGTGTATTGCAACATAATTTATTTCACACGACTGCTGAGCCCCTCGGCACACGGTGGGGTGCTGGTTTAGAAATAAGCTGATAATACAGTCATGGCAACACCACTTGCAGAGTCAGAGAAAAACTTAAAACATCCAGCACCAGCAGAAAATGTGTACAGATTATTTATCTTTGCACTCACTGGAGATAAGACCCCTTCTTTGAAAAAAAATCTAAACTCCGGAAACAGCAGAAAGGATGAAGTTAAGCACAATGTGGTGGATCACGAGACATGCTGCCTGCTGGCATTGATACCTCCGAGTTCATCTGGAAATAATGCCATTAAATAGGGCTCACAGAGTGGCACAGGACAGTCCAGCCCCAGAGGAGGGGATTTATCCAGTGAGGAGCAGGGGGTGTAAGGGAAAGAGGCAGAAAGAAGCACACAGACACCATTCGTGTGGAATGATAAATCCTCAGCTTTAGAACATCAAACAAGAGCAGCTGGTTGACAATGACAAGACAGTTCTTGTTTTCTCTTGGCAATCCAGAGTTTTCTTGAGACAAATAAACATGGAGAAATACACGTGGGATGGGGAAGAGTTAAACACTGGTCTGTACCAGTCAGATGACAATGCAAACTCACACCTTCCAAAATGTATTGTGTGTCAGAACGAACATAATTTCCTGCTGTTCAGAGGCAGCTTCTCTGGTTCACTGACCTTCCTTTTCTTCTTGGGTCCTATTACCTCTTCCTGGCTGAAGGCAAGGTTCAGGAGGTTTATCTGTAAGAACCATCAGAAACAGGGATCATTCTCACAGGGCATGCCCCTGCAACGTGAGTTAAAAAGTGAAGCTTCCAAAACTGCCATGTGTGTGCCTGGATCCTTTTGGCTTTGCTCAGTGTGATCCTGTTCTCCAGAAAAGGAATTAGGCAAGGAATCAAAACTGGAGTACTGGATGGAGTTGGGAATGTAGGAGTTGTGCAAGCAACAGGTTCAGCTTCAGGGACAGAGAACGGGTTTGGTGGCACAGGGAACAGGACCCATCTCCCCATCACTGACAGAAAACAGCAGGAGCAAGGAGATCTTTGAGGAATATAATAGCTGATAGGGCACTTGTTTTTCCATCAACCTCAGATAATCATAACATATGGAAAAGAAGGGGGTACTTAGGTCAAATTTGTGGTCACAGCCTTCAGGAGAAGACACACAGTCCCTCTGTCTGTGCATCAGGGAATTCAGTGGGACTAGTCAATCTCAGGCTCCAAAACTACCTGTGAGTCTGTGAAAAATAACCAAGCCAAGCAAGCTTTTTTCCAAAAGGCTTAACTCCCCTCTAGAAAGACACAAACTTCTCCCAGAAATATTCTGAGCCTGCAAACCAAGAGGTTAAAAAACACAGATATATGTGAGAATATAAATGAGTCAATGGAACAGACACTTCAGACAGACCACAGGGAGATGGACAGCCAAGACGACAGCTGAAGTGTTGGCTGTGTCGTGGACAAACTCACTTATCCTCCTTATCATGTCAAATATTTCCATTTCTACAATAATAATAATCTGGAGCTGCTGAGAGCAACGTGTGTTGTCGCCCACCCAGAAGGGACGAAGCACAGTCTGGCAATGTGCTCTCTCTCACTGGAGCTGAGGGGACACACCACGGCACAGAGCTTTGCCTCCAAAACAAAGTTCACTTGGATGACAGTGAGGTGAACGGAGAGGGAAAGGAGTGCTAACGGAATTCTCACTCCCAAACAGGAGTACCTCCCTCTAGTGTCACTGCAAGGCATCAGGAACCCCGGAACTGCAGCAGGCGAAGCACAAGGGTTAATAAAGAGCTACTCCAGAACACATCCCAGGGATGAGCACAAGGTCTCCAGATTACAAGATGTGGTCATTACAGAATTCCCCACTCACGTCACCAAGGCTTGCTTTCCATCTGACCTTGGAATGAGGCTTCAGCAATCTCTGCATAGCAGTGGGCTTTCGAATGTGTGAAATAGCTCTGATTAGGGATTAACAGCAAAATACTTTGAAACAGCCCCACTTAGACACTCTATCGTGTTTCAAATTGTTTTTCTTCCCTCCTCTTCATTATGAACAACACAATGTTGCTTAATGCAAAAGTACAATTTCCTTTCCCTAAAAGCAGAGAAAACAAGAATGTGCCAAAGTGGGCTGGGCAGGTTCTCCCTCATCCTGCACAGTCAGGCTGACAGAGCTTTCCAAGGCTGCCCAAGGTGTGTTTGCTTGAGGACAGAGCCATGAGTGGCTCTGTTACAACTCCTCACCTGATATTCAGCTGCTCCAACTGGCATTTTTGGCAGCTATTTACTTTCCTCTCCCCGGCATCATTTTAACCCGTCTGCTTCCTTTTTTTTTTTTGAAGTCAAGGGCCCAGTAGAGGAAATGCTGCATCCAAAACCTCTGCAGTGCTAACACGCAGGGTTTGTACCCTGTCCCGCTGACCACACAACAAAGCAGGGTCACAATTCCCAGTCTCCCAGACCCATCACCTGGATGAGGCAGCTCTCCTATTTTAGCCTAAACCCAGCTAGAGCTGGTGCTTTAATTTCCTCTGTTGAGGAATGGATCTTCCACAGCCCAGAAAGCCACTCAGTGAAGGTTTTACTCCTTTGCTATCCCTCCAGAACTTCCTGCATGGATGGGATATTTGTGAGGTGGAGAAATAGCCATGACGAGCAGCTGCTTGCGCTCCAGCTCCCCCCAGTTCTCGGGCCCTTTACCACAGGCAGCACGAGCACCTCCCAGGAACCTGAGATGAGGAGTGAAAACATCCAAGGAAGCCATGGAGGGCTCTAGAGAAGCACTATTCACCCATCCAATGAATCAGATGTCAACACTGAGAGGTATTTCACTGAAGCCAACGTGTCCTGGCCTGTCCCTGCCCAAGCTCACGTAGGAGCTTGGAGCCAGGAACAGACCCCAAGTCCAACTTCAGCTCCCATCCTTAACCAAACACTCCAGTTTCTTCCCCAGAAAAGCCGCTCTAAAAGGGATTAAGTCAGATCTGACGTGTGCTTATTTGACTTGAAGTAGAAAGTAAACCTCTTCAACGGTGTGGTGAGAAGCAGGAAATCCCTCCCATTGATTAAACATACAATCAAAGCCTCCAGAAGTTCATTAATTCTAATTTTTCCCATGTATTGGGATGCTTCACTTGAATAACTGATGTCAGGGCTTGGGCTGTGACAATGTTGCTTTTCCTCTTACACAACCTCAGCCCCATGGATGAGACAGGTGCTGTAAAAGCAGGTAGGACAAGGTGCAGCACCTTGCACCCTCACCCCAAAAAGGGACCATGCTGACAGGTGGGACAAGACCAGAGCAAGCAGCAAAAGCAGCAGCTCCGTGACCTCCTGACTCTGAGTCCAAGGCAGAGTTCAGGGTCTGGGTCATGCCATGATCACACAGTGAGTTTGAATCTCCTGTTTTACTACGTGTTAAAAAGCAATATTTTGCCGCAGGAGTTTTCCTGTAGAACTACAGCTAAGTTGTGAATCATACAAGTGTTACTAATTTCTGGCATAAAACTCATAGGACAGCTGTGCGTTGTCTGGAGAAGATATCAGGCTAAAAATAGATTAGACTTAGATTAAAGCCTTCCCAAGGCAGACGGGTGGACGAAACAGAGCGAGCAGACCACAGCCACACTGCTATTCTTAGATAGACACAATCAGGACCCAGTGTTGTGCTCTACAAGCTGCAATCCCCAGTGTCCCCACGTATTCCGGCCAAAAATTCCCAGCATAAATCGAAGAAAATTTACAGCTCTCCTGACATGTGTTTTGCTTCCCAAGGCATCCTATGCAGAACAGCTAAAATTGCACAAGAGCATTCGGCTGTGTCCCTCTTTGTCCCTGGCCTGCCTCATGCTGGGGTTTGGCACTTGGCAAATTTTATGCCCTCAGAAGAGTTCCCTTTGTTCAGGACACGGAGGGTTTTGTTTGGTATCTTGTAACTATCCCGACAAATTCACAAGCACATGAATGTCAAAAGAAGTGCAGTTCCATCGAGCAAGCTGGAAGAATAAGGACTGAGATACAAGACTGAGCTGCTGAAATAAGGCAGTGACCCTCAGGTGTCAGGACAACAGTTTGTGCAGGGGACTCTCATCATCAGGGATGTTAATCAGAGTGACCTGAGGCATCCTGTGATTGCAGCTGCAGCTACCACTGACTCAACAGCACAGCACACTGTTGCCACTTCCAAAAATCAAGCCGGTGACTCTTCAAATTGGTCCCCTGAGACCTGATTCCTGCCTACTCACTGACAGCTGGCTGCTCCATGCTCCCAAGCACAGCAAAAACTCAGGGTCACAGGACCCAGGGTCACACATGAAAGGATGAGAGGAGATGGACACAAACTGAAATCCCAGAATCACAGATTCCCAGAATGGTTTGCATTGGAAAGGGATCTTAAAGCCCATCTCATTCCACTCCACTACCATGGGCAGGGACACTTTCCACTAGCCCATGCTGCTCTATGCCCCATCCAACTGGCCTTGAGCACTTCCAGGGAAATACAAGAAATTCCATTTAAATGTAAGAAGAATATTTTTTTTTTTTTTTTTTTTTGCGTGAGGGCAACCAAGTTGTGGTGAAAGTCATCCAGGGAGGCTGTGGAGCCTCCTTCCTTGGACATACTCACCACCTGAGAGGACAAGGCCCTGAGGAACGTTCTCCCCTTCCCTGTGCTTTGAGCAGGTTGGTTGGCCCTGCTGATCCCCAGCTGCCCCTACTGACCCCGGTGGCTGCACAGGGGTGGCTCTGAGGTTAAACCCCAGCACTGGGCTCCCATCAGTTTCCAGTGCCATGGTCACACTGACATCAATGGGATCCATCCCAGTTTCCATTGGTGTCCGTGCAGGAGGATTGTGCTGGTTTAGTGTGAAAGCCATACACAGGTGGAACTATGAAAGCCTCTCAGTGTGGTGCTGCTGTGGAAAGCACCACACGTTCTTTTGCGCATGAAACCAACTGGCAATCGCCAGTCCTCTTCCTCTGCTCCTGATAAAACCCTTGTCGTTCAGTGCCACTCTTTTGTCTCACATCCCGTTCTGCACCTCATGTGTCTTGTAGCTTTTAAAGGACTGGTAAACAGATCTCTTCAGAGTATAAAAAAAAGTGTTTCAAAAATTCCTGTTAGAAGACAAAATTATCAATATCTCTCCTGCTAATCTCCTCCAGGACCCTCAATCACACTGTCCACTTCCATGATGGACATTCTTATTGCTGGATCACAATCACTTCCCAGAATCCTGATTCCAACTCTGTAACTGAGGGCAAAAAGACAATGGACACGCCTTCTGCCTACTAGGCTGCTACCCAGCAGCCCCTCATGGGATATTAGATGTGTCCAACCTTAATTTATGTGGATTTCTCCAGAGGGTCTGGCTGCTAGAATGCACAGCATGAACGCATGGAATGGCAGCCAGCACGGAAGCGCCACGTCTTCCCGCAGATGTCCCTGGGGGAGCTGCCAGGGAATCTGAGGGTGCAAGGGTTAAATCCCCCTGGATCTGTGGGGTGACAGGCCTCACCTCTGCATGCATAGATCACTAGGAAACTGTTTCCTGCACACTAGACAGGGATAACTCATGGAAGGGATGAATGGCCCCAAGATAGCTAAGGATCTGACGTGAACTGAGAGAAGCCAGGAATTTCCTGACCTCCCTGTCTCACTCCTCCCAGCATGGCCTGAGCTCACAGGAAGGAGAGGCAAGCTCATCTCTGAATCTTTCTCTCTTCATTGCTTGGGTCTGTGTAGCTTCAGCTGGTTTGGAGGAGAAAATGTTCTGGGAACTTCTCATCAGATACAGCTCTCTTGATAGACAGACAGAGATAAACCTTGCTGCTTTTTTTCTCTTCTGCAAAAGTTCAAGATAATGACATTGCCACAGAAAAATGCTTTCCTATTGCTCTGCACATGGCAGGTTTCATCCTTCAACTGCCTTCTGTCATGGCACTTCTGAACGTGGTTTGCCTGGGAAAAATCAGACAACAAAGGTCTTGATCTCCAAGCTGTTGTTCTGCACTGGAACACACTTATGCTGACCTTCACTGCCAGGAAGAAGCTGTGTACAAAACTGCAGCTCAGCAGGGCACAGGAACCATGGAATGGTTCAGATTCGAAGGGATCTTAAAGCCCATCTCATTGCACACCCTGCCATGGGCAGAGACACCTTCCACTACCCCAGGATGCTCTAAGCCCCTTCCAACCTGCCCTTGCACATTTCCAGGGGCAGCCACAGCTTCTCTGGGAAACCTCTGCCAGGGCCTCCCCACCCTCCCAGGGAACAATTCCTTACCAATAGCCCCATCTATCCCTGCCCTCTGGCAGTGGGAAGCCACTGCCTCTCGTCCTGTCCCTCCATCCCTTATTCCAAGTGCCTCTCCAGCTCTCTTGGAGCCCCTTTGGGCACTGGATGGGGCTCTGAGGTCTCCTTCAGGGTTACTGACACTGATCCCTGGCACACCAGACAGGTATTACTGCATCATCCATGAAAGTTGTGTCCATGCTGGCTTCCATCACTGGCACAGACCCTTGGAGAAAGAGCACATGGCCAGGTAGCCAAGTCTCTTGCACAAGGAGCAGCAGCTGGAGGCCAGACAGACTGTCCTCTGAGGCCTAAAGCAGCCCTGATTCACAACACTTAGGTATGAACCTCTTCCCAGACATCTCAGTTGCAGACAGCTCCCGTCAGGAGAGCTGATCCACATTGCAGGAGCTTGCCTACAGCAGCCAGTGAATCCCAGGGCAGAACCCCTGAGCCATCACTGATCCCACTGGGATGCCCACACAATGCCAAGTGTCAACACGCTCCCTCATGTCCCACAGCAGTCTACAAGCACGGCCAGTCCAGCAGCAGGAGCAGTGTCTGGCAGCAGCTGATGAAGCCAGAAACTTGGGAGGCAGAGCTGCCTGATGCTGTGCTGATACAGCCACACCATTCCCAGCTCAGGACGAGCCAGGGCTCCCTGCACGGCTGCCTCACTGTACTCCAAGGACCACCCCAGAACTTCAGCCCACAGCTTCCTGATGGGAGATAAAAGCCTGCAGAGGCGTTCACATGGTCAGATTTTACTCATCTTCTAGTTCTTTTCATTCCAAACTCATTCCACTGCAACATGTTTGCTTACACGAAGACAAAGCTGACCAAAATCAATTTTCAGCACAAGTACATTAAAGGATCTTCTTTACAAGAAGACAGAAGATTATCCCAAGTTCAGTGCAGGACCTCATTTTCATCAGCAGATTTCTCTAAGTTAAACCAATGGGCAGCAATTCTCTATTTTTCCCGACTCTTCCCAGCTCCTAAAATGCCAGTGGAAAGTGGGAAGATGCACAAAGATAGCACAGGAGGACAAACCCTTGGCTGATGCAATCAGAAGGCTCCTGAAGCCAGCAGAGGTGGGCTAATTTACATGCTGGTGCCTAACTCTGGATGATTAAGTGCAGAGATGCTCTGCTGGGAAAGGGCAATCTCTCATTTGATCCCAAGGATCATCAATCATGAGATGGCAGATAACAAGCCAGTGGAGCACATGGAAATTTTTCCCCAACCTGCAAAGCCCTCTGTCAGAGACTCTCTATGACCACTCCTGAAGTTCCAGTTCTCACAGGGCAGGAAGAGCTGCTTCTCTTTTGGCAGATCCATATCCTTTGCCTCTCCCATGTCAATTAGACAAAAATAAGCCTTTAATACTTTCATTCCTGGTTTTCCTGAAGAGCTGTAGGTCAGGAAGATAATGACCAATAAAATAAATTCCAACAGCAGAGTTTTTATTTTTGGTAACCAGGCAATCAGAAGGACTCACTCCAGAGGAAGAGCAGAAATGTGCTCACCCACATTTCTAAAAGCAACTTGTGACTGTGGGTAACAGTTTCAAACTCAGAACTTCTTGAATATCAAATCCTTGTGAAGACAGCAATTTTCTGCGACACTCCAAATTGTTCTGGTTAGTTCAGAAAATCTTGGCATTCCCACCCCAATCCAAGAGCTGGAAAACACTATTAATAGTGTCTGGATGGCAACAAGATGTTCACATTCACACCCCAATAGATGTGCTCCTCCCCATCTCACCTACACCTGACCCTGTCAGATAACACCTAACTCAGATTTCCCATCCACCCCAGCTTCTCCTCATTTTTTAGGACAAACTTCACTCACCAGCCTGGCTTCCTGATTCACATGGAATACACAATGGTCATTTGTTTTAACCACTTCCTTCAGAAAAGAAGGGAAAGTCCCTCTCATATGGAAAAGAGTGTCAAGTTTTTATTAGTGCAGGCTTTATAGTGATGATTCCAACTACTGGCTTGACTTTGTTTTTCCCTAAACTGGGTGAAATATTAGCCAGCTTCTAAGCTATGAGGTTTTAAAAATAGCATCAAAGAATACATTAAGAAAACACTCTGCCACGAAGAATCTCCCAGGGTTTGGGATATTTTTTTTAAAGTCTTTGGAAGCATATGATGGATAAAGTGATTCTTCCATTTTTTAGCAACTAATGCTGTTTCCACCACCTTCAGACACTCTCCTGCTACTGAATTCTAATGAAATGCACATGCTGAGAGAGGTGTCTGGTGCTCTGCTGGCCATCGTGACAGCCCCAAAAGAAGGTCAGAGCATGAATCAGTGGGGCAACCATGAGCTGCAAACAAAAAAGGCTCCTGTTTTCACAGACGACAGAATAAACAATGATCAGAAGGAAACCGGAGGATGTGACACGGAAAAAAAATGTGGTTAAAGTTTGAAAAATACCAGCCTAGGCACAGAAGTTCATTTCTAAGATCCAGAGTCAAGGCAAATACCTCGCAGATGCCTTTAGAATGACAGGGTGAGTTGCAGTCTGCAGTTGCTGTCTGGGTTAGACACCCCGGGATTCTTTTCAACAGAGGCGGGGAGAATTTTAGTAGCAATTTCCTACTCTCGTTAACTTATCCTGTAAAGATGCAGATTCTGACCATTCAAGCTCACATGATTCTCAGCTAATTTGAATGGGAGGAGGACCAAGTGGCAAGTCTGGTGGTATTCAGAGATTTGCCCTGTCACTGAACAAACCCCTACACATGCCCACGAGTTTGGGCTCTGATGGTGACTCAGGGTTTGGCTGGGCAGCCTGCAGGGTGGGATTAACTTTACTTATCTAAAATGACCTATCTGGTCTATCCTAATTCTTTGGGTTGCCCTAACAACTATCAAAAAAGAGATCAGTACCTCCAGGGGATAATTCTTCCTACTCCAGAGGGGTAACCAAAAAGGGATAGGATTCATTAAGTACCTGTGACTCACATGTAAAGAAAGTCTGGAAGCAAAAGGGGAGAGGTGAAGACCATATTAGGCAAAAAACACACCCTTCAAACCTAAAATAGGATGGTGATTTCAGACCCTTAATCCAAAACCACACACAGGTAAACCAGGCTGGCTGGGACAGAGATAGGCTTAGTCTGTGTGTGTTACTCACAGGTACCAACTGCAGAGAACAGAATCAAACTCTGGTACTGGGTAGAGAAAATAAGCTGATCATGGAAAGCTTCTTCCTAAATGCTTCCAGTTCATGCTTACATTCCTCTGCTACTCTGTAGCCTCTGGGTATTGTGACCCTGCACAATAAATCCACTAATATTAGTGAATTTTGTGTCATCTTTGGTGATGCAATGATCCATGGCAGTGAATTCTCCCATGCCTGGAGTATCTCAGAACCACTAAAGCTTCCTCACCTGCTGACATGCCCTTGAGCAAGGCATCCTGTCCATCTCCTTTATTCTCCTCTGCTTTCCACCTGCAACCCAAACAGCAAAGCAAAATTAGCTGCAAAGTGCTTAATTAAAAAAAAAAAAAAAGTAATCTGGAAGCCTGACTAAACCATTGAGGCAAAAATCCCATGAAATTGTGTAAGCTTTGCTCTCAGACACTGCCAGCAGTTGCAGTTTATTCCTAGAAAGAGAGATTTCAGCATAAAGTGTCATCTGAACATCAGCTTGCAACAGCTCTATCAATCATAATCTCCCTTTGAACCTGGATCTAAGAAAACAAAGCTTATGCCTACACATGCCCTAAGTGTGAGGGGTGGGGGGAAAGAAGGGGAGATCTCCCCTGGTTAGTATTTATTAACCTTTCAGACAGTTTCAATAAAATTTGAGGGAGTGTCCAATGTGCCCCAGTTTCATGAGATCAGGCAATTGTTTAGAGGAGGATCCTGTTAAAATCCCCAGAGCAACAAAAGTGGCAGGATGAGTTCACTCCTTATTAGTCATGAGGGAATCTGCAGGAGAAAGACCTGCAAAGGTGATTTCACAGGCAGGGAAGCTGCTTTATCCTACTGCCCGGCAATCCCAGGAATGCTATTTACCATTTTGTCACTAGATGGTATTGTTCCACAGGCTATATCCCAGAGCCTCTAAGGTCAAACACAGCATGGTATAGCAGAGGTTGGGCTGATTAAAGGCACTGAAAAGGCTTTTTTTTTTCTCTCATGTATTTTCATGTATGTTTTCCCACATGGAAGTTATTAGCAAAAGTCAAACTGTAACAGCTAAAGGAAAAGAGATTTGCTGAACATGGAGATAATAAAACGTAAGTTTTGATGATCTGTGCATTTCCTCCACATCTCAAAAAACCCTGCTGAGACAAAGAGGTGCAAAGATACTGATACAAAATTAAATGTTTCTGTTAACAAAACCAGCATAATCAGCCAGCTTTGTTACAGTTCAGTCTGATCTGACACAAAATTCAAACAGCCTGACAAACTCTGCTTGGCCAAAACCTGAATATTAGAGAACCACAGAACCATAGAATGGGTTGGGATGGAAAGGACCTTAAAGTCCATCTCATCCCACACCCCAGCCACTGTCCCAGGCTGCTCCAAGCTGCATCCAACCTGGCCTTGGACACTTCCAGGGGTCCAGGGACAGCCACAGCTTCTCTGGGCACCCTGTGCCAGAGCCTCCCCATGCTCACAGGGAACAATTTCTTCCTCTAATAACCTATTTCTTCCTCTAATAACCTATTTCATTAACAGCAGTGAAGGACCTTACCCAGGACATTGTGTGGAATACATTACGCTGGGATACAATCAGGAGCAGCAGCTCCTTCAGTTTTGAAACTGGGCATTTACCTGTATCTTCAAGGCAAAAAGATGCTTCCATTTTCCTGCCTGGATGGGTCTCACTTTTGTCCCCTTCATGCTCACTTGAATCTGTTTTGACAGGGCAAAGGTGATTCTGTAAAGCAAATGATGTTTTGTCTTTATAATGTAAAAAATGCACCCAGGTGGTAAACCCATAAAGAAAATGTTTCTTTTAAGGAGGTTTTTGCTAGATAAATTCTGTTCTTCCATTGAGAATCAAATAGAGCTATTTCTATACCTTTGTGCTCTCCTCCTCTTCCTCTTCCTCACTGTCCAGCCCTTGGTGGGAGATCTCAGTAGGGCCATTCTTCTGGATCAGGCTGCTGTCAGCCTTTCTCACCCTCTTCTTCTCAGTTGTCACTCTGACTTTCATGAGGTGGAATTCAGTGGAGACTGACCCCATTCTCAGGTTGATGGGATCCCCACCAAACAACAGACCACCAGGGTTGGCATCTTCCTTGAAGCCAGGGGGCTGGTAATCCTTGGGAGTGACTGCACAGGGAGAGAGAACCCACTGAGGTCAGGGCAACAGAGTTCCATCTCTCCCCAGGCTGATTTAGAAAGAACAATTGTGAACCAGCTTTGAGTAACATCGACTACTAAAAATATTCTGGTGGGTTTTTTTAGGAGGAAGGGACAGAATGCAAAGGGAAAAATGAGCTCAGCAAATATTATCAGGGAGCTCAAAGAAAAAGCTACTTTAGGATGCTGAGATCCCATTAAAGTGCTAGAGCAGAACTTGTCATTGCCTATCTCTTAAAGAAACATACTCAAAAAAAAAAAGAACCCAGGGAAGAAGGATGTCTCCCTTTTACACCACATGGCTGTACTTCTTACATGGATTTCAAACCTTACCTAAAAACATCTGCCATCCCTGTGCATCAGAAAGATGTACTGTGTTACACCATTTCTCAGTGTTAATCAGCCAACAGCTTCTCCCACCTCACCTTTTCTATACTTTATTTTATTCACAGGGCTCATGATTATTACGGAGACTGATGGAATTCTTCCCTAAGGCACACACTGCCCTCCACCTACCATTGCTGTAGTAGAGGAGTTTCATGGTCAGGGTGATGTCATTGGGCAGTGGCCCCAGGTCCTGCATGAGCAGATACAGCCTCTGGAGCAGGAGCCTGCTGGCCTGTTTGACATCCTTGCTGCACAGCCCAGCCACAAACTCCCTGTGGTTGCTACAATCGGAAGAAGAAGAATAATGGATTTGTTATCCTCGGTCATGAATATTCACGATCCAATTACACACACAGAGCGCCCACTGACTTGTCTGAAACCACCAGTGACAAAGCTACAATGTCTTTATGTAATTTCCAGATAAACAGGGAAGTGAAACAGGCTCCAGGGATGGGGTGGCATCCGCAGAACACCCGCTCCAAACTCAGAGGCCTGGCATTTACATTTGAACAGACTTTGGAGCTGGGGTAACCATTATACAAATGTCATGACTCACTTGTTGAACATGATTAAATTGGATCAAAGGACCATAAAACAAGTGCCTTTCACCTAAGCGATTTCAGGAATGAGAGGAATGAGTTGAGGATCTCATCTAAAGCTGATTCATCACTGGGGCTATTTTCAAGTCCATTCTGCAGTTTTTGAAGAGAAGTGAATTGCATGTTCTCACTCAATTCCATGCAAGAAAAAGCAGCTCAGAGGCACATTTTTCAGCAGTGATGAAGGGGCATTCCTCTCATCTCCTTCACCCACCCAAATGTCAGCTGGCTGCTCTAAGCCAGTAGTCCAGACAGAGACCCATGGGTGACATGAGTGGGATGAATCGCACTCCAGAGGAGTTTGTTTCTCTTTGAGTAAAACAGAGGTAGATGAGATGAGCAACTCAGCTGACTTCAGACAGAGCAGATGAATCACTGTGTGACTAAGGGACCTGAACTTCCCTAACTTTCAATGAGAAGGGGTCATAAAAATGTGTAGCTCCTTCATTATGTCTCTGGAAGACCCCTGACACTACACGTAGGCTGGAGGGTGCCCAACACAATCATCCCAAATTGCATCAAAAGCAGTAAAAAAGTAACCCAAGAATATCCCAGGGTAAACCTGACTGACTGAACCACAGAAAGGAGCAAATTAAGACTAATTCCCCCTTCTAGTTGAGCTTCTTTGGGTCATGAAAACGGGGTGGCTGTGGAACAGCTTGACTTCCCAAGATACGGAATCACGGCATCATATAGGTTGGAAAAAACCTCTAAGATCACAAAGCCCAAACTCTGTGGTATTAGATGTGCACTGTCCTCGATTAAATCCTGTCTATTCAGAAACACTGAGAGAAAAATGCTGGCAGTGCTTAGGTGGAATAGCCATCACCTTTACAAACTGTGGGATTAGCACATCAGAAATGGCAAAAGGAAAGTTCATAAGAAAAGAAGAATTTAGATGTCCACAGGAAATAACAGGTCAAGCACTGCTTCAATATGGGAATAATACTGAGAATTTGATGCAGGAATGAGTCAAAAAGCAGGAGATAAGGAACTGAACCTTGGAAGGAGTGGGATCCATGGCAAGGAATTCCCCCAAAATCCATCTAAAGTAAGGCAAGGACCATTTAGGAGAGTTTCTCCTTATCCCTTGGATGTGATGCTGCAGCCCCACAAAACATCTCTCCCAGAGTAATTAACTCTGAGACACAGACAGGACAACACAGGACAACAACTGCTGCAGGTGTAAAAGGCAGTGTTATCAGCTGAAGGAGCTGATAGCAAAGATGACACAATTTCCTGATCTGGAATTAACGATCCCCTGATCTGGATTATTAAGGACTGCAGGGGCACGCATGAGCCTGCCACAGCACTGCCAGTCCCTGAGGAAACAGGGCCCAGGAATCCAGTGCCACGGGCTCTGGAGCCTCAGAGCACATTCAAATATGACAGGAAGATGGCCTGGCCTCTCCCTGGATGATATGATGGACACCCAAGCTCCATGTGGGTACTGTCCTTATTTCTAGGAATTAATGAATAAGGCTGATTAAAACCCTAAAGTATTCAAGGACTATCTATTATCTTTCAAATCCCAGATCTCCTCTTCCCCTCAGTGTGAGGACAATGGACAGCAGCTTCAAAGCAGAAATGGAGACCACAGACAAAAGGTCACTCCAGATTCACCCAAAACAAAATAATTTTGCCTTATGGTACAAATTATTTGGATGTGTTTAGAGAAAGAGCAACTAAGGACACACTCCAGGAGTGCTGGGGAGGAGCTTCCTGAGGAACACACAAGACAGCAGAACTCTCTTGCTGTCTAGGCAGGTTCCAAGATCCATCTTTTACCAATAGCAACTGCAGAACAAAGTAAAAACAGGTTAATTATTTTTCTTTGCTTTGGTTATAGCCAATGGCCTTTGATAGTATTTATTTGAAACTCCACAGGATTATGGCCTACTAAACACAGCTTAAAATATATAACAGAGAATGCCAAAAAGAGGCAAAAAGCTGCTACTTCCTGCCACATGTTTTGTACCATCAGCTCAGGCAGCCTCAGTGAAAGTTCTCTCAGGTCACCCACGCAGGGCTGCTCAAGCAGAACACAAATATGCAAATGCTCAAGGGAAAAAAATCCTGGGCACAGGATCATGGTGAAAGGGCTCAAATCTAAGCATGCTTCATCTGAGAGCACGAGGCTGTCTGGTGGAAGTGCAAGAACACTTGTTTTTAGCTGAGGCAGCAGCAAGCTCAAGGACTGGGCTGGTTTCTGCATCACCTCCCTGATGAGGCACCGCTTCTGGCAACTGCCCATGGCTCAGGTGCACTTTGAGAGCCTTGTGGTGCTACATAGGAGCATTTCAGCTCATCCTCCCAGCAGTTCAGACTCTGTAAGGCAAACACCCTCAACTCTGATGGTATTTACAGCTGCTTAATGACTTGGACCTGCTCAAACCACAGAATCACAGGATGGTTTGGGTTGGAATGACCTTAAAGCTGCTCTTTCTCCTTGCCCTGCCATGAGCAGAGACACCTTCCACTAAAACAGGTTCCTCCATCCAACCTGTCTTCAGACACTTCCAGGGATGAGGAGTCCACAACCTCTCTGGGCAATCATAAAGTGCAGCTTCTTAATGTTTCCAGAACGCACTTCTTAGCATAACCCTGAGAAATCAACCCAAATCCTTACCTGCTGATGTCCATCTGGGGCATCTTCTTTTTGTACTTGAATTTGAATTGATACATTTCAGTGACCGTCTAGAGATATAATGAGAAAGGAGAAGCAGAAATGGGTCACTGTGAGTAACAAGATGTGTCCTGAGCTTAGAGAGTCCTTTCACAGTCTCTGCCAATGCACAGCATTAATTTAGTGACATGCTGACAATTTTAACTCTATTATTGCTTGCACAGGCTTTGACAAATTCTCTTAGTAGCCACATCTTACCTAGCACTGGAAGAATCACAACAAAATTACAAACTTCCTGCCTCCTCCTTCTAGTTCCTCTGTGGGCCTGGCTCTCCAACTTCAGTCTCTAGCAAGGCTCCAGGGTTGGCCAATCCTCACAGTGTCCCTTGCTAAAGGAATACTGGGAAGCTGCAGGGGTGACCAGTGTCACAAGGAAGCCTGGCCCTGTGCTCTGTATGGGGACAAGGGCCTGGAGGACTCTTCCCACAGGGAAATCCAAACAATATTGCATGGGAAAAAGTTGCTGAATTTCACTGGTCTCTGAGGTTTTTTTTGAGGTAGACAAAACTAGAGGATAATTTTCCATTTAAAAGAATTAGAGAAAAAACAATTAGGAAGAACAGACAGCTTCCCCCCAAGAGAAAGGGTCTATTGTACACCAATTCCATGCCTACAATTCACTTTTTCCATAGACAATGAGGCCGATTAGTAGGAGCTCAGCTGAGCTCTTAACTCTGAGCCTTCCTTGCAAATCCCAGCCTTGGCACGGTTCAGCTCTTGCTCTGTCCCCAAACTCTGAGGTGCCACGCAGCAGAACTAGAACCAGGTTCAGGTGCAAAGGCTCTGCAGCTGTTCTCGATCTCCAGCATGGATCTCCAGCAGACCCTCACTCTTGGATCACATACCCCAGATGAAACAAAACAGAAACACAACAGGGAATACCAAGAGGCCAAGGATGGGCACTACCCAACACATCCATCCAGGTCTGAAGGGATTCCTGACTTCTGTCCTACACCTCTCTGCATAACAAACCAGCTCTTTTCATCAGGGCTGTTAAAAAGGTGGTTTGCAAATGAGTAATGTTGAATTTCTCATTTTTATCTCTTGGGAAACTAAAACAAAACTGTGAACATGCCCATTAGTTGTCTGCTAACATCCCTGCCTGAGGCCCTGGTGGGCCCTCAGCCTGGTGTTTGATCACAATGCAGCTCACTGAGCTGGCATTCTGGAGTGAAGGCACAGGAACAGAAATGGGGTCACCGAGTAGCTATGTCAGGGTAGGACTTAAGCCTCCAACTCCACTCTGAATACAAATGTACTCACCCATGCCTTCAGCTGCCTCAAAGATTAATTAAGACTCTTTCTTACCTCGGGATTGGTGTAAATCTGTTACAAGAAAGCACAGTGAAAGCATTCTCCCTGGGACAACTTGAACCAGTGACTAAAAAGGATATTTTCAGTTTACAGCAAAGATTGTGCTATCTTTAGTGTGGGATCAGAGAAAGGAATGGCTGGGAAAGAGCCTTCCTCTATCAGCAGTCAATACTTACCACTTGAAAGACAGGTAGAAGACACTCATGTGTGTAATGTTGGAGGAATGAGGTTAATTCCCATTCCAACCCTCACAGGCAGCTATTGATGCCTGGCATTTAACTGCTCAGATGATGCACAGAGTAGATGGTGAGCAAAGCTCCGGTGCTTTGCAAGGGGCTGGGGCCAACAGCTGCCTCTGGAACCACCAGTGTGTGGTTTCTCCAAGATCTGAGGACTCTTCCACAGGGGGAAATGGAGAGGACATGGTAGCTTCCATGACAGGAATCACATGAAAGTGCTTCTCAGTGTTTAAGAATACAAATAAGAACTCAGTCAGAAGTGTGACATGATGAGAAAAACATTCCCAAGCAGCCTTGACCCCCACATTTACTGTATCTAAGAAAGGTCACAGCTCTATTAAAAATCACACACATTTAGGCTTCTCCTGAAAAAAGGCATGAATGGGTTGACACAACCTTGACTCTGTATCTCTTTCAAGCAGGGAGGGGAGAGAAAATCACTTTGTATTCATTTACTTACTGCAAGGACAGCCATGTGTAGCTAAGGAGGGAAAAGCAAAACAAAACACAAAATCAACATCTAACCTTAGTGAGCAAGGAAAAGCAAGTCCTATCAAACCCTGACTGCCTACACAGGGACAAGGAATAGATACAGTCAACAAACCAGGAGTTAAAACCCTTTTTGCAGATTCTTTCCCAACACAGCATCAGCAACACCTAGTGGCCAGTTTGCCTGGCTTGACTCACAGTTTCCCAAAACACAATTCCATGCTCAGCATTCTCCCTTGGGACTCGTTTCAAACTAATCCACAAATACGGATTTTTACAAGAGCACCCATCCCTACTGAAGGTTAATATTTGCTTTCTGCTAGGAAATTCCCCAAAGGTATTTAATTTATGCTCTATCAAGGAATTGCACATGGGACTGCCCTTAAAAACAATCTTAAAACTTGCATTAAATCCCTCAGTTTTTCCTTAATCCTTGTCAAACAATTAATTTATGTCTCTCATAAATAAAAAAGGGCTAAATACCTCCTAGAGCTGTCAGCAAGCACTAAACTGTGTTCACAACATTGTTAACTATCTTGTGCACAG
Organism: Notiomystis cincta; assembly: GCA_013398075.1. NCBI lineage: Eukaryota > Metazoa > Chordata > Aves > Passeriformes > Notiomystidae > Notiomystis > Notiomystis cincta. Next base: position 166,098 of record VZRX01023364.1, on the reverse strand, counting down.
TGACAGTTGTACTGATGTCTGAGAAACACTCAGATCATCAGTGTCAGAATGACCAGTGCTCCACCTGGTCTGGAGGAGCTGGGCTGGTGACCAATGCTGACACAGAGGACAGCAACTGGTGCTATTTCCTGTGCAGGGCAGTTTTTATGTGAGAATCAGCAAAGAATATGAGCACTTGCTAGCTGGTTTTGTCCTGGAAGCAGTTATATACCTTATTGGATGAATTAAGAAAAAAAAAAAAAGGGATAAATTCTGAGCCTCAGAGAAAAGCGAGAAGGGTTAGAGAAGATGAGATGAAGGGGAAAGATCAGGGAAAAGAAAATGAAGAACAGCAGAAGCACAGAACCTCTCTCAACAAAGCAGGTAAGAGATCCAGATCTCAGCTCTGTCTGGCAGTGGCTCTATCAGACAAAAGAGAACACAAATGTAGAACACAGAATTGAGGGAAATCCATTGCAGATTGCAAATTGGTTCCCACACCATGGACAGGAGAGCCCAGAGAGCAACTGTGGTCAGGGTTTTATCTCAAGGCATAAAATCCCAGATCTCATACTCAGGACAGAGTCTTCCCCCCTGTGCCACAGCTGTAAAGGTTGTTGTGTGCATCTAAGATCATAACGGAAACACAGCAGGAATGGAAGGGTAGCTTTGTCCTTACTTTATGAAAAAATAGGACATTCCATTAAAAAAAGTGAAAAAACCACTTACATATTGCTTCTCCAAAGCATCAAAACAACCTTGAATCCTGCCAGGGAAAAAAACATGTTAATACTAACCAGCAATACTTATCTCCTGATCTGTAAACACACACATTAGATGCAGGTTAAAGGCCATTTTTTCTGGAATAAGGACAACACAACCAACAACACTGGAGGTTTGTGAAGTCTTTTTCAGGTCAGTCCTGAAGGCAGCGTCCTCCTTTCTGCATCTGTGCATTGTTTATACTTCTGGGGCATTATCCTGTCAGCTCAGAGCCTGCCTGAATCCTGACAGAGACAAGGACTGGAGGCCAAAGGCTGGCTCTGAGTGTGTCTCTGCTCAGTGCTCTGTTCCAGCTCCCCAGCCAGAGCTCTGATGGCTCTTTTCCCATCAGCCTTGTACAGAGCTCGGCTCAATCTGAACATGTCTGGTCTTGTAAATCTTTATCTGATGCAGTGTTTACAGCAATGGGTCTCCTCAAAGCAGTAAATATTATTTGAAGTAGCAATGGCCAGATATTTACTCTTGGAGTCAAAGGATGTGCAGCAAGGTATCTCCTTAGCACATCAGAGACAGTTTTTCTGCTTGTTGGGAACATGCTAACTGTGAAATACATCCTCAAGAAAGCTGTGGGGTAGTTGGAGGGAGATAAAATACTGTACATACTGAAAAACAAGTGCAAGAATCCCTATCAAAGTGAAACTGGAAAAGACTAAACACAACAGAGAGGATCTCATGACAGTCTTTACCCTCTCTCTGTACCTCTGCTGCCACGTGTGCTCTGGGGCCTGACCATGACTTCACTGCAGCCAGCACTTCTACAGACCTTGAACTCACATGATCTCAGTCACTAATTCTGTCCTGCTTACACAGGGGCCAAGCACCCCCAGCTGCAGTGGGAGCTCCCCTGGCACCAGGGCACGATGTCTTCCAGTTCAGGAAGAAGAATAATGCAGGGGCAGATGTCTCCTACTCAGCACAACCTTGTCTTGGTTTCGCTGTTACTCACTCACCACTTGACTATCTGCAATGATCCCAGACAGCTTTTATCTTCTCGGAGAATTTTTAGACAGAGGTCTGCAAAACCAGATTTAGCACATAGTTACAATCCTTATCACAGCTCTTGGGCAAACACTGAAACTAAGCCAGTCCACCCTCCCTTTTTTGGATAAAAGCTTTATCTGAAGGTCCTTCCTGAGCGGAAATGTTGGGTTTCCACTGAATCCCAGGTGGGCTGACACAAGCTTATTGCTGGGTTTGCAAATGTCAGAGCTTTCCTCAGAAGCCCTGGGCTCCCCAGGAAGCTGGAGTTACAGCTTTATTTCAAAACACCAGCAGCTTCAGCTCCTCTTCCCTCCTCTTCTCCACTCCGTGCTCCCACCATTCCCTAACAACACCTCCTCTTTTGCATTCAGTTCACCAACACCCATGTGAGGTGATGTCCCAACGACTCTGCTCACAATAAACTTTCTGTGAAGCTTTTCCACACAGCTCCTTCTACCTGTGCCTCCAGACATTCAGAATGGCAAAGGGCACACCTGCCCTACAGGTGAAGATGGATTAGTAACACCTTGGGACTCAGCCAAGGGGCCCTTGAAGGCATAGGCGGGCCAGATGTTAACATCCCTCATCAAAAAGGCACTCGACAGATCTGACATTTGACCAGTGGCTTTTCAGAGCTAGGGGATCAAGAGCCAACTCATGATTTCTATGCCCTCAACCAAATCTACAAAGTACATATGAGCATGCTTCAGGGCAACTAATGCCATAAGGGACAACACAGAAATGGACTGGAATGCAAGGAGACATCTCACACTTCGAATGATCATAAAGACGTTCATGAATCAAAGCATCACTAATTCTTGGGATTGTGTGACAAGAGTTTGGTTCTGAAAGTTCTTTTTTTTCCTTAAAAAGTTCTGATTCCCAAAGTACATCTGAGATAAGTCTTCAAGGAAAAAAACCCCAAACCCCAACAATATAATTGGTTTAAACTGAAGGAGGGATGATTTAGATTAGACATAAATAGGGTTTTTACAATGAGGGTGGTAAAACACTGGCATAGATTGCCCAGAGAGAAGGTGGATGCTCCATTCCTGGAAATATTCAAGGTCAGGTTGGATGGGGCTTGGAGCAACCTGGTCTATTGGAAGGTGTCTCTGCCCATGCTAGGAGGGTTGGACTTGATGGTCTTTAAAATGTTCCAAACCATTCTACAATTCTATGAAAACCAACAAATCTACTTTCCATCTTTCCAACGAAAACTAAAAAAGTGAACCTCATGGATTCAAAAATCCAAAAGAAAATACAACATTCCAGTAAGAGTAGATTTTTAAAACTTTCTGATTTTTAAGCCACTCTCCTGGCTCTGAGACCTGATTCATGGGGCTGGCAATGCCAAGGAATGACTCTAAACCAAGAGAAACACCAACAGAGAAGCCTGAAGCTTGATGTTGCCTTCCATGCTCTCTATCAGAAGCTCTGTCTGCACCCAGACTTCAAAAGATTTGAGAATTTGTAGCCAACTCCCACCCAAAGTGAACTCACACATATGCACAGCCAGAGGGTAACAGATAAGGCAGATTATAGGTAAAATACAGTGAGTTGAACAAAGCACTCAGCACAAAGGGCAGGTGTTACCATCCAGATAGCGAGTGCCGTAGGATCTCTCTGGGAACAGCCCCCTCATGTAGGTTATGCAGGACACAGAGATGGCCAGGAGCTTTTTCACCAGCACCAGAGACTGCTGCTCCGTGGTGATGCTCTCAGGGAGCAGCACTGCTTCCTGGAAAAGCAGGGCAATGCCAGAAATAGCACCTTCTTAAGTGTAACACGGGGATTATATTTAGAAACAAGGCTCAGCAGGTGGAAAGAGGGTAACTTAGAATGTAATTTTAAGGTTTTTCTGGTGGTTAAGCTAGGCAGGGAAGACTCGTGTCTGAGGTGGGTGGATTAAATGATTCAAGGGTAGAGATCAATAGATCTGACATCATTACTCAGATACAGAGTGCACTGCTTGTTGTGCCCTCCCCTTTATCACATTCCCACCCCCTCCACTGCACCAATGCTGACACTTTACAGACAGCCACCCCTAAAAAAAGGGCTGTAGTTTTAATTGTGGAGTCACTCAAGTGGTAGGGCTGGTGTGGCAGCCACTGCTGTACCAAAGGCTGCTGTTTTGAGCTCTGACAGCAGCCTGAGTTGCCAACACAGTGATTTTAACTCCAAGCTGTAAAACAGCACCTGGAGCTACAGTAAATACACACTGCGCGAGGCTAACACGAACAATGCCGTGGACACTGAATTTACTCCTTCTATTACTTTATTGCTGTTCTTCCTGCTAATGAAGCTCTGTGCACACCTAATGAGCCTACATTTATTGAGTCAAATCATGTCAGAGCCCCACACTGCTTCTCAATGAATTGGAATTAATCCAGCTAAGAACTGTGCAGAAAGGAGAAAGTGTTCCCACCTCTGCAGGTCCCAAACCAAGAGGTAAGACTGTCTAAACCACTGTATTTTAATGTTTTACCTTAGAGGGCTTTTTCTTTTGCTTGCATAGCTGCTGAGCAGCCATCCTGTGTTTCAAAGACGTGCCTTCCACTTGTAACTAAACCCTGAAAAATAAAAAAGGTATGAGACACATGGAAAACACAGTTACTGCTATTTCTCATCTGTATTAAAGTACAAATGAGATTCCTCAGAGTTTGAAAGCTAATTGCCAGGCAGGACAGGTAAAGCAAAGCAAACCAAGGGTACTCCATGGCACCGAGCCTGCAGAGCATGGAAACTGCTCCCTGGTAAATGATCAATAGTATTGAAATTCAGGGCCACAACTGCACCTGGTGTCAGTCAGTGCCACTTCAGAATGCATTTCTCATATTCCAAGCCACAAATGTTAATTCCTACAACCATTAGAAAGTGTGAAGGGGGAATGTGAAAGAACTGGAAGTCTGCCAATAGCAGTTAATATTTTAGCAAGGGTAAGCAGGAAACGTGCTAACGTCAGTCTTGGCCAGAATAAGGGAATGATTCTTCTGGGACACCTTGAAAGGTAAAAAAAAAAAGGTTAAAAAAAAAGAGCTAAGTCCAAATTGTTTCAGTTAGACAAGCCTGGATTGAAGAGGAAAATACTCATTTTACCAGAATGGGGAGCTGATTGATACAGGCAATAACATTGGATATTCCATGTTTCTCACTTGCGTGAGGTGCTTGATTTAGCACCATCTGACAATCCTGATTAAAAACTTCCATTAGCTGGAATTAACAAGGCCTGCGTTAACTGGTTTGAAAAATGACTTGCTGGGAGATCTCCACATCTCATTGCAAATGGGGGATGTCAATGAAAGGAAACACCACGAACAGATCCCAGAGGGACGCTGCCGTGTCCGCAGCCAGTCGATATTCCCAGTAACAATTAAAGTAGTAGCACAAACACGGCGGGGTGATTTACCTCCTGACCTAAGGCAGCCTTTTATTAACTCAGCTGATCCAACCTTGTTCTGCATTTGCACCTTTTGTGCTTTTTTTTTTCCTGTGGAAGCCTCATTTCCATTTGTTGGCAGTCATTAAGACATGTTGATTGGAACATGGTGACAGCTTTTATGCTAAATTTAGCACTTCATTTAGTAATGAGGACAGATTACAGCTATAAAAGTATATTTAAACAAATACACACCTGCAAAAATTTTTATGTGTTAAATATTTTAGCAAAGTAGCTTTTTTTTACTTAGGCACTGTAGGCAGGACTGGAATAAAATCAAAGCAGACAAAGGTGTTGTAATTACAACGTGAGGTTATTAACTAAATAAAGCTGATTTAGGTGAGACAAAAATGTAAGAAATCATGTTTTATAAACCATACCACATTTATATAGATTTACTGAGGAGGAAACATCACCCAGACCAAGCTGACCCATTATGGCCCAGTCATTAAGATACAAGGTACAAAACTTTGGCATCAGTGTCTCACCTGGGTTGGAAGGGACAGAAGGTGCCCTGGAACTTCAATGTTCCTCCACTCTGCAGCAACCTTATCACTGAATATCAGCAAATTAGTATTGAAAGGGAAAAAAACAAATCCCATCCTCAGGAACCCCCTGTTCCCTGACACCCTCAGCTCTGCACCCCTCAGGCCATCCCTTCTGCCTGATGTTGGAAAGGTGAGGCACCACAGCCTTAGAAAACCAGCCATGGCCCCAAAGATGGGTTTACTCCTTTTTGGAGGAGGTTCCTGTGGGGGTTTTACGAGTGGAAGCCCAGGCCCCGTCGGGCTCCACACGGGGCCGGGTCCTGCCCCTCACACGGCAGCACCGTGAGGCACCGGGGCCTCCGGAGGCCCTAGGGGACCCCTGAGGCCGGGGGGGCCGGCGGGGCTGAGGCGCGGGAGCCGCGGGGCGCTGAGGGACCCCTGACGCGCGGGGGAAGCCTCAGAGGCAGAGACGGGTCCCCGTGGGTAGCGGGAGGGGCTCCTTGAGGTTCGTGGGGTCCTCTGAGGTGCGAGGAGTTCCCCTGAGGCGCTGGGAAGCGCCGTGAGGTACGGGCGGTCCTCCTGAGGAGCGGAGAGACTCCTGAGGCGCTGAGGCGGCCCTAAGGCGCCGAGGGCCCCTGTAAGGAGCTCCTTGAGGAGCCCCTGGAGGACAGTGGGGGGGGGGTCCTCCTGAAGCGCGGGAGACCTCAGGGCGCTGAGGGACCCCTGAGGCGCTGAGGGCACTCGGCGGATCCCCCGAACGGGGGCCTCGGCCCACCCCAGCCCGGCCGGGCGGCTCCCCTACCTGCGCCGCCCACCCCGGCTCCCCGGGCTCCTCTGGGCACGGTGCCGCCGGACCCTCGGGAGTGGGCGGTGCTGGGGGCGGGCAGAGGAGGATACTTGACCCTGTCCTTCACCTGAGCCTGTTCCTACCTCGTCACCTCTCCCTGTCCCCGCGGCTATCCTTGCTCTTGCTTTGCCCTTGTATCTGTCCCTCCCTGTCCTCATCCCTGTCGCTGTTCCCATCCCTGCCCCTGTCCTTGCCCATGTCTTTGTTTCTGTTCCTACTTCTGTGTCTGTTCCTCTATCCCTGCTGCCCTGTCCCAGGACAGGCCAATGGCAGGATAAGATCCTGCAAAAGCACAGCTATGGCAGAGGTGGTAGTGTGTTATCATATCTGTTTAAAATCACTTTATAGTAAAATACTGGGTTTATTAGCATCATATCACCCCGAAGGATATGCCATTTTAAGTTCCTCAAGTCCACGTTCTTAGAATATTCTAGGGAAAGGGAGTCTTGGTATCATCCCAACTCAAAGGCGTCAGGGGCTTCACAAGGAGCAAAGTATTTTGGAGCCACAACCTAGGCAAGGAGGATGGATTCTCTATTTCACTGGTATCTTATTTAGTATAATCTGCCTAAACCAATTCTTCCCATCTCCAGGTAATTTGTTATCCTTCAGATAAGGAAACATCTTTTTTCCTTTCCATATCTACTCCAAGCAATTACCTTTCCAAGCAATTTAGGGGGATGCTGGTGAGAGTGAGAGCATGCCTCTCCCTTCCCAATTTCCCAGCTCTGGAAATGCCTGTCTATCTGGTTATTATGGTTTGCCCAGCTGGTAGGGGAGAATACTGTGTTTCCTGAGTACTAGTGTTTTTCCAGGCTGTTTTCTGATCTCTTTCCAAAGACCTTTTCCCTAGTTCAGTTGACAACAGCTGCTGGAAAGCTCCTCCCTGAGGGAGGAGAGAAGAACTCATTTATTTTTCAAGAGTAACTTCACAACTCTCAAACAAACCAGGATTTGTGCTGCTGTTGGGCAAGGAATGGTCTGCAGATGAGAGCTGTAGGCGTGGCCCCCAGGGCTCTGTTTGCCTGTCACTTGCCCTGGTGGAGATCCAGTGCCACCTGCAAGTCGTGGCAATCAGGTCACTTTCTGCCTTCAGACAGGTGCCAAACGCTGAGTATTAAAGGAATCAACACAACTGTGGGGCAGGAGCAACGGGTTGTCATGAAGGAAAAACAGGTGTTAGAAGATCTGAAAATGCCCCTTGCAAGGAGAGAAATGGAGACCCTCTTCCAAGAGCAGCCTGAGACTGGGAACCAGTACTTGGAAGACACTTTGCTTCGGAGTTACTTGAAAACACACCTTCCTCCCAAGGTCTGTTTGTGTTTCTGTGTGTACCCACCGTGACTCTGCTGAGTTGCTGCTTCAGACTCTGAATTGAATGTTTGTCTGAGCCCTTTTGTGCCTTTGAGCATTTAACTGGAGGGAATTGATCAGCATTCCTTCAAACTTGTTGTGTTTGAGGGCAGGGGTGACAAACACTGCCAGGACATACACAGCAAGTGGCTCAGTGGGCTCCTGGGACTGGGCTGTGTGTTGCAATGCGGTTTGGGGATTGTCAGTGTGGGCATTTGTTGTCTGGTCATGTAGAGAAAGGAATTTCTGAGAGAGGAATCAAACTAAGGTGCTTCCAAACTCTTCTGTGTTCTTCCACCTGTCTTCCCCAGGAAAGTGGGGTTCTAAGGAGAGTTCCTAAGGACTAGGGCTGTTCTCAGCCAAGTGCTCAAGGGGGTGGAAAGGCCCCTTGGGGTTTGCTTGTTTTCAGCATAGGTTGGTGGCATTTCTGGGTTCATTTTTCAGCCAGGAAAGGCTCTGTATGGATTTCAGGGGTGCAGATGGGGAGGTGAGACCTCAAGCTGTGGATGTCTGTGCTGTGAGCTCCAGTCCTACAGGAACCTCTAGGAGGAGGTGGCTCACTTCTCTGGCTGTCCTCTGCCATCACCTCAAGGGCCACAAGTGCTTCCCACTTTTCAGGGAGCAGTTTTCATGGAGCAGAGTGTGACCTCTTTCCGTGATTTATTCCAGCAGAAGCAATGCTATGACTTGAAAGCCACCAGGTGAGCAGAGGGGAGGGAACCTGGCTTTCAGTGAAGCTCCTGCTTCCCCTGCTTGCTCTCCAGGTCTGTGAGGCCTGGCACACACAGCGTGGGAAGAGTGTGGTGGCAGTGCTGGGAGCTTGTCACATCCGTCCCCAAAGAGAGGAATGAGGCCTCCCTAAGCACCACTGTGGCCTTCTTGCCAGAAGAGAAGACAGGAAAAGAGGATGCCTCTGGGCATCTGTGAAGATCCTGCTCCTAATCTGCACTTTTGGAAGAAGCATGATCCAAGTCTCCCAGAATAAAGAGATCAGTACAACAAAGGCTGCTTCCACCCTTTCCCCAAAGAGAGAACAGTGGCTGCAAAATCTCCCGGAGAACTAGGAGCAGCAGCTCCCTTTTGTTTCTGCACTTGGTCCCAGCGGGGCAGTGTTGCCTCACTGCTGGAAAGGAGAGCCCAGGCACTCCTGCAGCACTGAGAGCCTGCTCTCCATGGGAACACCTTCCTCTCCAGGACAGCAGCAACCCCTGAAGCTTTGGGTGTCCCACCAAAGCTGGAGGCTGCTGATTCCTGTTGTGCTGTTCCATGGCAAACACAGAAATTTTCTTGAAATGGCACAAAAAAAATCTTTCTCTGTTTGAAGGTGATTTAATGAGAAGACAGAATTAAGCACTTGCTTTTTCTGGGTGTTGTTGTGAAGAAGGATCTACCAGGCTTTGGTACCCTGAAAATAATTTAATATAAAGGATATTTGTTTACACTCCTAATGTGCAATAGTTTGCACATTTCCATATCTTCATGCTTGGGACATCAAAGGACAGATGAGGGTGAATGAGACCACCCAGCAGCCTCAGCCCTGACCCAAATGATTTTGTCCTCTCCACATCCCAGTGTTCATTCTTTGGAGCACCCAGGCTGCTGTGTGTGACATTCAGCAGTCTCAAGTGTAGGAGTTTTGATTTTGTTCTTTCACTTTGGAAATAAACACATTTATTTGGGTAATTCAGTGGTCTGTCAGGCTGTGTGTGGTCAAGGTATGAGCTCCCAGTGAGGCAGTTGGAGGGTTTTTAGGAAATATGAATGATGGTGAAGGGATTGTTCTATGGGTTCCGTGTATGAACTCACACCAAGAGATCTACTTGGTAGACTAATGTTCTTCTGCCCACAAAACCCCAGCAAGTCAACAGTTCAAAGATTATTGTGCTTCAGGGATCAGCAAAATCCATGAACTTTGGATTCCTGGGTTATGCCTCGAAAACAACCTTTAAATTGTTGTCAAGCCATAATTTAAAGATTGGAGGTGCATGCCCGTGGCAAATATGGGTGAGGTATGAGCTAGAGCAGCTGACAGGCTCTCGTGCATGATTTTAGCTTGGTTTGTGATTTTTAGCACTATTTTTCTGTTCAGTTGAAGGAAAACTGGCTGATCTGAGGATGGAGACTTCCAGAGTGGCCCCTGGACAATGTGTGTTTGATCCTCATCACACACGTGGAATGGCACAGGGAGGAAGGACTCAATCACACAGGATGTAGATTAATGGAAGGTCAATACAGGGAGAGGAAGAAGCTGTGTGTTTAATTAATAGGGAAATTAATGGGGTTTATAACTGCACAATTTTGGGTGCAGCAGTTATGGTGTTCACCTCCTCCATTATTTTATTGAGGAGGGAACGAGCATCTCTTGAGAGGCAGAGAACAGCAAAAAATGTTCCTCTCATGAAAGGAAATCAGGTGCTTCTTTTACCCCCAACACAGTCTTGGATGTGTTTAGGCCAATGAGGTCCAACAGGGCTGGAGGTTGGGTCCTCCTGTCCTGATTTTAATCATCTGATATTCAGGTTATTTAAATCTGGGCAACTTCACTTGGCTTTGGTTATAGACATGGAAGAGAACTTGCAAAAGTCAATTCCTTTCACCCTGAAATAGGGATCTTAGGGGTAGGGAATGAATCACTCCTTTGTCAGTGCTGGTTTCCCTCCATTAATGATGGACATATTACTCCATCCAGGTCAGCCAAGCCCAGTGGAAATGAGGGCACATGAATCCTTCAAGAAGCTGGGTTCAGGGTGGGAATTTGAATCTAGACATGTTGTGTGCCAGGCTGAAGCTGAAAAGACTGCACCATCTAATCTGCACTTTTCTAATCTGACAGGCAGGTAACTGCTGAGCCCAGTGGAAGTTTTCCTGTACAGATGAAGGCATTCCATTTTTGGCAGCCCTTCCCCTGGCATTCATCTCCAGCAGGAAATCACAGAGCAGCTGAGGGACCTCTGGAGACCGTCTCGTCCAACCCCCCCGGCTCATGTGCCTCTGTGTCATTCTCAGCCTTGACACGAAAGTGCTTCTGTCTTTTGTGAACTCCAGACACACTGCCAAAAGTAACTTGAAAAAACTATTTTGAGGGAAAAAAGAGAAAAAGTGTCACTAGAGCACAGCTGTGCCAGCAGAGGCTGAGGGAGCTGTCATGCTGTGCTATGGAACGCATGGAAGGGCCAAGTGGCAAGAGACCACTGGCACTGCAGGACAACATGGTCAGTCCTCTGCCTTTCCAGCTGGGACTGAGGCTGGGATGTGCTGAAAGGCTCTCCTTGTTGCTCCACAGGTGCTGGAGGAGGTGCATCAGGACCTGGAGAGGTTTGGAAACCGCCTGCTGACCAAGATCCAACCTCTGAGCTGGGCGTGTGAGCGGAACCCCCCCGTGTTGCGGCAGTACGATGCCTGGGGCGGGCGCGTGGATCACATCCACACCTGCTCAGCGTGGAGGAGGATGAAGGAGATCTCGGCAGAAGAGGGGCTGATTGCTGAGGCCTATGAGAGAAGATACTCCAATTGGAGGTAACTGGGGGAAATTGGGAATGACTCAGTGCCTTCCTGGTTATTCTTAGGAAGGTTTATTCAGCGTTTTGCAGGACTGAGCTGTTGTGTAACTGGCAGCAGATGCTGCACGGACACCAGCACACCTCCTGCTGTCCCCAGCAGCTCTGTCTGTCCGCTGCAATGTTCCACCTCACCAGTGATAAGCCATAACTAATGGTCCACACTTGATCATAATATTCTTTGATGTCACCTTCCTGATTGTGGGGCCTGGCAGTTCCCTGCACCACTCCAGCTTTATGTGTTAGTTGTAATGCAGCTAAAGATTTGGGGTTTCACTTGCAGGTTTTTTCTATTCCAGACCATGGATACAGACCCACATTTCTTACTGTTAAAAACTGCACAAGCTGGCCTGGTGCTAGCACTCCCACTGGGACTGAGAAACTCTGCTGTTCCTCTTCCCTCCTCCTGGCTGGAACAGTTTTTACCCTCTCAGAAATGAGTGGTCTGATCCTCACTTGTTCTGGATGTAATTTTTCCTCTCTTCCCAGTCGAGATATTTTATCCTCCCATTGTTGCACTGCTGTGTAACCCATCTGTTTTCCCTTGGTGTCTCCCTCTCCCAGCCGCCTGTACCAGGCTGTCAAACTGTACTTGTTCTCAAGCTCCTCTGGAGGTTTCAGCTGTCCACTGGCCATGACTGATGGGGCAGCCAAAGTCATTGAGGTATGAGCTCGGCTGGTCCCTGAGGGCACAGCCCACGTCCTGGCAGTGCTGGTTGGAGGCAGGAGCACCAGCCAAGGATGGAGGAGCACTGATCCATCTGGTTCTGGGCACGGCCCTTCCTTGCTCTGTGACTCAGCTCTGTCTCCCACTGCCTTTCTCCGTTAATGACAAAGCCTTTGTGCCCACGCCAGCTTTTATATTCACTGACAGCACTGTGTTCATAAGGCCTTTGCTGCATGTGGCACCTGTGGCACTGCAGGTAGCTGGAAAGGTGTCCCAAGTGGAAGTGTTCAGGGCCAGGTTGGATGGGGCTTGGAGCAACCTGGTCTAGGAGAAGGTATCCCTGCCCTTGGTGGGGTGGTAGAACTGCAGTGGCTTTAAGGTCCCTCCCAACCCAAACCATTCTGTATTTCTATGATCCTATGATATTTTTTTACTACAAGATAATTTGTTTTCCCATTTTTTGTGTGGAATGGCAGTTAGGCCAGATCCATACCTGATGTAAATTCACCAAGCCACCAATACTACCAGTTGGAATGTTTGGCTCTGCATCTTAGTGACCCCCTTTGCATTGTCTCAGTGGCTACATAGGATTCAGAGGAAAATATCCCTTAGGAAGCCAACCCCGGGCATTTTAATTCACCAAAACTTAAAGCAGCACAAGGCAGTTCCCTCCTCCCTGCAGCTCTCTGGGTGCTGGTGACATCCAGCCTACATGAACCTGGCACGTGGGCTGTTTGAGACCTCTCTCCCCAGAAATCCAAGGGATAGGGATGCTCAGCACTCCCTGTTGTAATACTGGTTTGCACAGTCTGTCTGCACAGTGCTGCAGCAGCCAGCTGGGAGATGGGCTGTCTCACAGGCTCTCAGCAGCACCTGCAGATGCTCTGCAGTGCAGGACTCCCACCTGCTTCCAGGCTGGCCTATCTGAGCCCTGAACACACCAGTTAAGGCAACTGTGTAATGTAAACTACTGTATTATGATCATTTCAGTTTATTTTCCCTCCCCTCCAACAGTCACTGGGTATTCCTGGATCTCTGAAAAGTGCTTTTGACCATCTGACATCCCGCAACCCTGAGAAGTTCTGGACCTCTGGCCAGTGGATGACCGAGCGAAGGGGTGGCTCAGATGTTGGTATGTGCTCTGGGCTGGGAACAGCTGTGGCAGTGAGAACTGAGAACACGAAGGATGTGGGGAACCTAGAAAGCCAGGGAGCTGGCTTAGGACTTCAGCAGAAGTCATCCAAATCATCTGCATAGCTCTGCTTTTTAGCCAACAGAAGATGCAATCTCTGTCCTCTTGTGCACAGAGCCCTTTGTGTTCTCGGCTGTGGTAACCCCTGAAGAGCTGCAGGCACTGGATTATACACACTGCATTTCTTATCGAGGGTCAGTGAAAGAGATTAACAGCTAACATATGCCCCATCTTCATAGCAAGAAGTGCCTTAAAGGAGCTGCTGCTTACACTGTAAAATCAGCATCGATTGACACAGAAGTTCCCATAAGACCAGGAAATTTTCTCCCCTTTTTCAGCAAACGGCACCGAGACCGTGGCCAGGAAGCAGCCGGATGGCACCTATCGTCTGTATGGATTTAAGTGGTTCACATCAGCAGCTGATTCTGATGTGACTTTAACCCTGGCCAGGATAGCAGATGCTGATGGACAGGTAAACCTGCTCTGTTGGATGGGGAACCAGGGGAAAGGAGCAAGGGCATTCTTTTTATTCCTTGTTGCATTGTAATGAAATCCTCTCTTTGTGTCTTGCAGTGTACCCAGGGCTCCAGAGGCCTGTCCCTGTTCTTCCTGAGGGTTTGGGATGAGGAGGGGAAGCTGAACAGCATCCAGGTGCAAAGGCTGAAGGACAAACTTGGCACAAGGCAGATGGCAACAGCAGAGCTGTGGCTGCAAGGAGCCAGAGCAGAGCTGGTGTGTAAGAGTTCACCTGCCCTGGGGACTGGGCTGCTCTGGCATGGCACACACTCCTGGCACTTTCAGCAGAGATTTCCCAGCTGAAAAAGTTCCTCTCTTCCACCTCCATGGCTTAGCTGTCCACGTCACAGAACAATTCACTAGCAGGGCTCTGTGTGGGGCAAAGCTGAGAAGAGTTCAGGAAAAGATGGGAGAGAAGACAACAAAAAAAAAATGTTATTTTAGGCTGGTCATTTCTCTAATCCAGGTTCCTGAGCCAGCTGAGGGACAGTTTGTGTAGTGTGCAGGTAGGAACAAGAGGCAGGGACCAGAACTGATTGTGCTGACATGGTCTCCAAAGCCACTTCTCTGGCCATAGAAACAGAATCCTGGGATAGTTTGGGTTGAAAGGTACCTTAAAACTCATCTCATTCCACCCCTTGCCATGGGCAGGGACACCTTCCGCTAGATGAGGTTGCTCCAAGTCCCATCCAACCTGGCCTGGGACACTTCCAGGAATGGAGAAGCCACATCACGCCACAGACTTGGCTAAAATGTGACAGTGCACTTAAAACCCACGCAGGTCTCTGAGTGCCTGAGGGCAGACAGGGCCAGAGTGGACAGCTCGTGTGCATGTGCCTGTTGACACCCCTTTCACTCCCATATCCATCCCTGTCCAAGGCATGTGAAAGGCTCACGCCAGCCCTCGTTCCTTGCAGATCTCTGCAGAGGGCCGTGGAGTGGCTGCCATCTCCAGCATGCTGAACATCACTCGGATCCACAACGTCATTGGTGCAGTGGCTTCCATGAGAAGGTGAAGGCATCATGGATCCACCCAGGGCTGAAGGAGCAGCTGGTCAGGACAAGGGGACTCAGCCAAGTGCCAGCTTTGTGGGACAGGCCTGGAGCCAGCGGTGCTGGAGGAGGGTGGGCTGTGCATGGGTGACCCAGGCAGGCGGGGCACAACTGGGCAGGGTTCTTCTGGTGGGGAGGGCTGGAAGGGAATGCTCAGAAGTGGAAAGTTGCTGGAGTAACTGTTCCCTGTGTGTGTTGCCTCCAGGATGATCAGTCTGAGCAGGGACTATGCCCGCAAGCGCATGGCCTTTGGGAAGCTCCTCAAGGACCATCCCCTGCACATGCAGACGATAGCCCGGATGGAGGTGAGGCTTTTGGGAGCCAAGCCGGGCCTGTTGGGAAGGAAAGAGGGCAGAGATCCTCCACTGTTAGTGAGCACAGCCAGCCTGCCTGCCTGCACTCAGATGTAGGAGCCATTCCTGCTACAGCAGGGTGGATGCAGCAAGGGAATTGTTGTACTCTAGCGGGATTTGATTACAGACCTAACTCCTCCGCTGTACTTCAGGTTATCCTAAACAATTACCTGTGAGTTCCCCTAAAAGAAAGGAGTGCCCCTACTATGATAAGGCATAACCTCTGAAGTTGGGTGTTGGCCTCAGAATCTAAGCCTGACACCACAGTCACCTGAACTGCAGTTACCAGACTCTTCTCCAAGGCTGGTACAGACTCATCCCATTTCCCTGGGGGCTCTTGCACCAGGAGATGGGCTGTAAACAGTATTGAAAAACTCTCTTGCAAGGTGTAGGAAAGTGGTCAACATCTGTCAAACATGATTTCAAGCTCCAGTATGTCCTTGCCTGTGGCCAGAACTCCCCCTCTGAAAGAAAGGGCAGATCCTACGTAGTCCCACAACACAGAGCTCTGTATCCTGATGCTTCCCAAATCAAAACGTGCCAGGGAAATGAGCTGCTAAGGAAGAAATCTGCTACAGACCTTGCAGCTCCTGGTGCTCAGAGGCTGACCATCATCTCACATTCCTTACCTTTTGAAAGGATGTGGATTTGTGGCCTTGATGCCTTTTAGGGGCTTTGTTAAGGCTCTGAGTAGGCCTGCTGAAATGCATTGCCCCTTTACTACATCGCAGTGTCCGAGAGTGGCAGAGAACTTTTAATGTTCTATGCTTGGTGCCTTGGCTGCTCAGAGGTCTCTGGAGCTCTGGGTCTGTGTAGGCCGGGGCAGCATTTTGCCCTGGATGGCAATCTCATGCACGAAGTCCTGGAGTCAGCAGAGTCCAAGATCCCTGCCAGTGAGTGCCCCTGTCCTCTGCTCACAGGTGCAGGTGAGAGGGGCGTTTCTGCTACTCATGGAGATCGTTCGCCTGCTGGGCCTGGCTGAAACCAACCTGGCGAGTGAGCAGGACCAGCTGCTGCTGAGGCTGCTCATCCCAGTCGCCAAACTGTACACAGGGAAGCAGGTATGGAACAGCTTGATTAGCCCAGAGTGTGCAATGTTGGCAGCCACGGGGCTGGGAAGAGGAGTGAGTGACACAGCAGTAAGAGCAGGGGATACCTGCAGCAGTTCCTGCTCTGGAGGCTGCTGCTCCTGCAGGGTCCTGTCTGTGTCACTCAGGCTTCATTCCCCAGCTGCTCCTCCTGCAGCTCAATGACCTGCCTGCTTCAGGAGATGAGCAGCACCCAGTCAGCCCATCCCAGCAGGAGCTGCTGTGTGGTGTGAGAGGTTGCATTTTCCCCTCAGATGCTGTGGATCATGCCAGCTCTGCTTTTTGCAGGCTTCTGCTGTGGCTGTTGAGGCGATGGAGAGCTTTGGGGGCCAAGGTTACATGGAGGACACAGGCTTGCCAGTCATGCTCCGGGATACTCTGGTAAGAGAGTGGCAGGAGAAGGTTCTGTGTGTCACCAGGTCCCCTGCACAGCACTCTGGTTCCCTGCTAAAGACACACTCTAGGGAGAACACAGCCTTCCCAGGCTCACTCCAGGTGTGGCAGGTCTTCCCTCACTGCCTTCCTGCTGAGCCTAGTCCCCTCCAGGGGGGGACAGGATGTGTTCCCGATGCTGAGGTTGTTCCCTAGCACAGCAATGGAGCTGTGCTTCTCTGTTCCCACCCACTTGTTGGGAGACAGGACATCTCTGGAGATATCCTTGATATCTCTTATTTCTGCCCCGTGTCTTTGTTCCCTCACACTCCCCTTCTTTGCTGCAGTCACTCCAAAGGCTCCCTCATGCTCTTCCAGAGTCTTCTTTTCCCCACAGGTGCTGTCCATATGGGAGGGAACAACAAATATCCTGTCTCTGGATGTGCTGCGATCCCTGGCCAAGAGCCAAGGGCAGGTGATGGCTGTGTTCCTGTCCACAGTGCAGGTGAGCCCACAGCTGCAGCCCTGCTGGGCCTGATTCACCCACCTTGGCAGAGCCTTGTTTGGCCGAGACTGGCAGGGAATAGGACCAAACTGAAAGCTTTAGACAAGTATCCCAACAATTGGAATTGTGTCTCACAGTTCTGCTCCTTAAAGAGCTCTTCTAAAAGCAGGATGCAGGCAGTGCTCATCCTGGGATCCTTGTGTGCAGATACTTTCAGCTCAGCAGTGAGGAGCTTGGCACTGTCGGAGTTCCTCATGACAGGTACCAAAATAAGTGTATTTTTAACGTGACTCACCTTCCTGAATCCAAAATAATTTTGTGGTTTTGTTTTCTAACTGGAAAATCACCACAGGACTGCTGAATATTGAACCTTGTGAGGGCTATCTACTGCATTATGACTTTCTATTTTTATTCCCTGAAAAGATGGAAAGAGCCAAAGGAATTCCATTGCTGCCTCTTTGGATTTGCTGTTCTCTGGCTCTACTTTTAAAGCTGCTCAGGTGACAGGAGTTTGAAGCAGCTCAGAGTTTCATGAAGGTGAAGGAGCATCACCTGTGTCCCAAAAAGGGAGAGAGGAGGCAGGATCAGAGGGTGGTGTCTCAGAGGTGAGATTAATTAAGACAGAGCAATCCAGATTTCGTTAGCCCAGGCACACCAAGGGGATCCTGGGCAGCTGAGTGCTGGATTTGATTGTGTGCAGCCTTCACCTTCCCACCCAGAATCCCGTGAGAAGGGAAGGGGCTGACACACTGCTCTCCTGCAGCAGAGCTTTCCAGAGCCTGAGTAGTTCTCACAGTGGATGCAGTTGGCAACTTCTGTCCCATCTCAACACCTCAAGCTCTGTACACAGCACCTCTCTGAGCTCCAGGGGTGAGGGTACCCTTGCCATCCCCTCAGACAACTTTTGAGAAGGGTGAAAGAATTCCAACAATTTGGCCACCAAATGTGCTCAGGAGCAGGACTGAGCACATCTGCCAGGAGCAAATCCAGCTGTTGGCAAACAGCAGCTTAGGCTGACACTGCAGGGAATAGATGAGGAAGTAAATGAGCTGGGTCTAGCTCTAAAATAATTTGGAAAGAAGCAGTCTCCACAGTTGTAACAGTAATTTAAAGAAATACCCCACAAAGGTGCTGTGCTGCACCCTGGAGCACCTCCCTGGTGCAGCTGGGAGGGCCCCTCCAGCTGCTTACCAAGTGGATAATCAGGGAAGCATTAGGGAGCACAGCGCTGTGGTGCAGAGCAGGGACCTGCAGAGCAGTAACACGAGCACTGAGATTCATTAATTAACGAGCTCCTCAGTGCTCCCATCAGTCACGCTGGGGGTGAGGCTGGAGGAGGGTGAGTGCTGGCTCAAGGTCTCCAAATTCCAGTAATGCCACTGCCTTTACTGTCCATGTCACACTGATGCTGCTGCTCTTCCAGGGAGAGGGGCTGGGTTGGCTCAGCAATGTGGATGCTCCAGTTCCGGATGGAACAGATCAGACCTGGCCAATTTAAGCTTTTCCTTTATGCCTCGGGCAGCCAGGTGCTGGAAAGGCAGCCTGGGAGGGATTTCTGTCTGCAGAGTTCTGCAGGAACGTGCCTGAGTTTCTATACCAGAATCAGGTTTTCACTCACAGGTGATAAACAACATCTTTCTGAGCTCCAGGTGTCCAAATTCTTTCAGTTTGTGAGTCTGGCTCATTTTGAAACATCCCTTCCAATCCTGTCTAGTGAGAAAATAATTTAACCCATCATAAAGGGGTTTTTACTGCTCCAATCCATTTCCTTTTTATTGATGCACACAAACCGAGTACAATTTATTTTATGTTTGTCCATCAAGGCTCTCAGTGTGCAGGACTTGTGCCCACTGTCACAATGCTTTGCAGAAAGCAGCATTAGTACCTGTACAGCTCTTGGGTCTCTGAAGGTCATTTCAAGGGTAACTCCAGGTTTTGCTTTTATCCTGTAGCAGTTGTCTCTACTGATGGTGAGATGCCCAGTGCTGCTGGGGCTGTGATCAGGAGCAACAACCAAGGGTTGTAATTATCCTTAGGAAAAGGGAAATAGAGAGAACTTCCCATCCTTGCACAACATGATTATGAGAAACTGAATTTTTAGGGTTTTTAATACACAGGTGAGTTTGTGACAAACTACCTTGTCTAGAGGTTATGAGTCTGGAAATCCTGGAGAGAAGAGCAAATGTGAGAGACAGGGATGGGAACGTGGAATGGTTTCGGTTGGAAGGGACCTACAAACACCTCTCATCTCACCCCTGCCATGGGCAGGGACACCTCCCACTGTCCCAGGCTGTTCCAAGCCCCAGTGTCCAACCTGGCCTTGGATACTTCCAGGGATCCAGGGGCAGCCACAGCTTCTCTGGGCACTCTGTGCCAGGGCCTCCCCATCCTCACAGGGAATAATTCCTTCCCAATATCCCATCCCTCCCTGCCCTCTGGCAGTGGGAAGCCATTCCCTGTGTCCTGTCCCTCCATCCCTTGTCCCCAGTCCCTCTCCAGCTCTCCTGGAGCTCCTTTAGGCACTGCAAGGGGCTCTGAGCTCTCCCTGGAGCCTTCTCCTCTCCAGGTGAACCCCCCCCGCTCTCCCAGCCTGGCTCCAGAGCAGAGGGGCTCCAGCCCTCAGAGCATCTCTGTGACCTCCTCTGGACTGGCTCCAGCAGCTCCAGGTCCTTCCTGTGCTGGGCCCCAGGGCTGGGGCAGCTCTGCTGGTGGGGTCTCACCTGAGTGGAGCAGAGGAGCAGAATCCCCCCTCCCCTGCTGCCCATGGTTTGGGATTAGTCCAGGGCACATCCTGACTTCCAGACCTGCTGTGGTGAGAATTTCAGGTGGATACTGCACAGGGCCAGTCAGT
Organism: Notiomystis cincta; assembly: GCA_013398075.1. Classification (NCBI taxonomy): domain Eukaryota; kingdom Metazoa; phylum Chordata; class Aves; order Passeriformes; family Notiomystidae; genus Notiomystis; species Notiomystis cincta. The sequence goes on along the minus strand of VZRX01023364.1, from coordinate 146,074 downwards.
TCGTGTTGTACTAAAATTTTATTAGCTGGAATTTTGAACCAGAGCCCTGGGTGTACTTTGAAATTCAATTACAGTCTGAAAAGTGCCTCTAAAATAGCCCTGGGCAGTTCTTTGATTATTGCATTTGAGTCAGTTCAGGTGAAATTTGGGCACATCCCTGGACAGGGTCTCAGCACCAGCCCCACATGTGGCATGCAAGGCTCAGAATCAACTCTTGCCTTAAGAATTTCTGTGTAGGGCTGTAATTCAGGCTGTAACTCAGGCTGTAAATCAACCCTGCAAATCTCAGACACGTGACAGTGTTTTCAGGTCCTTTTCAGACCACAACCCCAATTTTCAGGCAGCAGGAAACAAATCGAGGTTATTGATGTGGGGCCGTGTGTTCGCTCCAAGCATTGACATGAAATTGTGCTTTCAGCCCTGTTTGGGAGGTTCCTATTGTCACTGCGTTTTTAGATACTCATGATGAATCTTGTAAGTAAAAACCACTCTGACCACACTACTTGGGAGCCAGTGAGAGCAAACAAATGAGCAGCATCTTAAAATTGCTTCATGAAAACAGAGGGAATCAGAACTCTTGGAGCTGTGAAGCTCCTTTACTGATCATTTCGGGCAATAAGGGATGGTGGGGCAGTGATGCTGTGTGTGCCTCCTCCCAGAGCTGGAGCAGAGCAACCAGGAGAGAACAGGAGCTGCTCCTGCCTCAAGCACTGCCCTGGAGCAGCTCCCAGCCTCTCCATCCCAAGTGCAGAGAGGGCATGGAAAAATCTCCCAGGAGATCCAGGGCTTTTGCTTAGGAAAGGAGCAAATGGAACAAAAAAACCCCCAACCAACCCCCGCCCCCCAAACAAACAAACACAAACAAACAAAAAAGTAAATTATTGGTGAGCAAAGAAAATACAATCTTTTTTATCCCTTAGGGATAAATGAAGCTTTTTCTTTCCTGATCCATGTTTCCAGGTGTTCAAACCTGCCAGCTGGGGCAGCCTGTCCGTGTCCCAGCCACGAGCAGCACGTGCTGGCTCCCACCAGACTGTGGGAATGTGGTGATGCCTTTGGGATCCGTGATCCTCCTTAGCAACAACCTCCGAGCTACTTTAGAACACCTCATTAGGAGTCCACGGGCTTGGAGGTTGATGGGCTTTATGTTGGCACTGGAGGTGGTTTTGTGTTTGACCAGCACATGCTGGGGGTGTTTCTGCCCCTGGAGCCCGGAACAGCAGTGCTGGGAAGTGTGGAATTGTGGGGGCTGAGCAGTCAGAGAATACAGAACAACCCTGGGCTCAGCCCAGCCCAGGTGGATCTTCTGGTCCAGCAAGAGGAGCTGCGGGATCACCTCAGCACTGAAAGCCTCAGGAACATAAAAAATTCCTTCTGTGTAGCTGCTGCTCACAGGCTTCAGTCTCGTCTGCAGGTTATGGATGGAGCTAATTAATGAACAGCACTTCCCAGCACCTGCTGTGCTGCTCATATCCAAGCTGATCCCTCAGTCCTGCTGCAGAGAGAGGGCTTTGAGTGAGCAAAGATGGGAGCAGAGCCCACGAGGCAGGGCCAGCCCCAAACACAGGCAGTGTCCCATCCCTCCTAACAGGGAATAAAACAGGAGACACAGATGAACAGCATGGGAATGCCATGCCCAAAGATCAACAATTCCAGGCTCTCTTGGCAGAGCATCGCTGGTGCTTTCCCAAGGGATTTGGGATGTAGCAGAACAGCAGCCTGGCTCAACCAGGGGAGCTTTCAGGCAGTTCTATAGGCATTGTTAATGCCCAATCTTCATCAGAATCACAGACTCCTCTAGGTTGGAAAAGCCCTCTGGGATCAAGTCCAGCCATTCCCCAGCACTGCCAAGGCCACCACTGCCCCACATCCACAGAGCTGTTAAATCCCTCCAGGGATGGGACTCCAGCACTGCCCTGGGCAGCTGTGCCAGTGCCTGATCATCCTTTCAGTGAAGAAATTTTCCCAATATCCAACTTGAACCTCTCCCAGTGGAGCTTGAAGCCATTTCCTCTTGTCCTGGGGTCTTTCCCACTGACACACTTTGCAGAGGAAATCTCCTTTAAATAGGAATTTTCCTGCCTGGACACAGCTTGAGCTTATTTGTGCAAGTAATAATATAACCCTGGGAGAATTAGAGCCTGATACAGGTATGGAGTCAGAGAGGACTGGGGATAAGAGCTGGTCCCCACGTGCAGCTGGGGAGCCAGAATGGAAACAGCAAAATGCTGGCTCTGGTCACAGGGATTCTCCATCCCCAGGGCAAGGCTGGGAGCTTCCTTTTGGGCACATCCCCTTCCCTGGCTGCTCCAGCTGTGCCAGGGGCAGCCACCTGGGTCTGAGCTTGTTGTCAGCAGCTGGGTGTGCCCAGGGTGCCAGCAGCCCCTTCCCTGGCACAAAGCAAACGCACTGGAATTTTTCCTGTGGTTGTTCTCTCTGCAGAAAAAGCTGGAGCTGGCTGCAGGCACTGAGGACCTGGCGCCGGCCGTGCACAGGACACAGGAAGCCATCGGGAGCCTCCGGCACTTCATGGGGGCTGCAGGCTCAGAGCAGGCACTGACCATGGAGCTGGCAGCCAGGGACCTCTCCTACAGCCTGGCACGGATCTACACAGGCAGGGCAAAATGGGAATCACAGAACCACGGAATGGGCTGGGTGGGAAGGGACCTTCAAGCTCATCCACTCCCATACCTGCCATGGGCAGGGAAATCTTCCACTATCCCAGGCTGTCCCAAGCCCCATCCAGCCTGGCCTTGGACACTCCCAGGGATCCAGGGGCAGCCACAGCTTCTCTGGGCACTCTATGCCAGGGCCTCTCCACCCTCACAGGGAATAATTCCTTCCCAATATCCCATCTATCCCTGCCCTCTGGCAGTGGGAAGCCATTCCCTGTGTCCTGTCCCTCCATCCCTTGTCCCCAGTCCCTCTCCAGCTCTCCTGGAGCCCCTTTAGGCACTGGAAGGGGCTCTGAGGTGTCCCTGGATCTTTCTCTTCTCCAAGTGAACCCCCCCAGCTCTCCCAGCCTGGCTCCAGAGCAGAGGGGCTCCAGTCCTTGGAGCATCTCCATGGCCTCCTCTGGACTCTCTCCAGCAGCTCCACATCCTTCCTGTGCTGACGGATTTCATACCAGGAAGGGTCTGGGAATCAGCTGGAGACACCTAATTCACACCTGGGTCGAGGTTGGAGCTTTAGACCTCAGTCCCCACCTTTCAGCCTTCAAGCACTGCTGAGAAGTCACCACCATCCTTTTTTCCTGAGCCCTGGGCTGTTCTGGCAGGAGCCCGGGAATTCCGACAACTCCTCCTCCCCCACAGGAGCGCTTTTAATGGAACACGCGGCTCGGCCTGACGCTTCCTCCACAGACGTTTGCGCTGCCCTGAGGTAGGCACAGCCTGACCTGTTCTGGATGATTCCACGTGCAATTAGAGGCTTTGCTCCGTCTCGGCAGTGATCCAAGCTCTGGCCGTGTTCAGAGCCACGAGCACAGCTGGGAACGAGCAGCGGCTGCTCTCAGCCCCGGGGCTTCTCCCTGCTGGGCGACCTCCGTTCCCGCAGCCACTGATGGGCAGGATCCCACCTGGGCATGGCTCAGGTCGGCACCAGCCCCGTGTGTGCGGCGGGACCGGCACGGCCCATCCCTCTCTCCGTCCAGGTGGTGCAACCAGGAGCTGTGTCCGGTGGCCGTGGAGGCAGCGAGGGGCAGCTACGGGGCCGGGGCAGCGCTCCAGGACAGCGCCCTGGTGTTCGGGAGCAGCCGGCTCTGAGCGCCCGCAGCCCCGGCACGGACACGAGGTGGGTTGCAATCCAAGAAATCCCCCAAGTCCTCATGTAGCTGCAAAGTGCAGGCCCCAGTTCCACAAGGGGCCAGAGCAAATCCTTTAGGATTCAGCACCTGCCCGGGCTGAAATCCACAGCTTTGAGGTTTCCTGATGCAGACACAGCCCTGAGGGTCACTCCAAGGCGCTGGAATGTTCTTACCGTGCTTTAGGCAAAGCCCCAGTGATAAAATCCAGACAAAAACTGGAAGCAGCAGCTCTTCAAGTGCCAACACTGTTCTTTTTGAAGAAAACCAACCAAGATCAAACTGAAAGTTATCTGAAGCTGATTAAATACAGAAACTCACCATTTTTCCCTGATCACCTTCCTGCTTTCCAGCGCTGACCATGGACTTCCACCCCTGGATGAGGTTTGCTCCAGGGGCAGCCCTTTCCACCCACCATGGCCATGAGCATTGATCTCCTCAGAAACTGCTGCTTTCTGAAGAAAAAAGGGATTTTTATTTTCTCTGGCTTCCAGAAAGTTGATGAATTAATTCCCTATGCACATGTCCTAAGGATGCTGCGATCCATCCTGACATAAATTCTACACAAGTTTTGGACTGAAATCCAGTAATTCTCCACCTAAGCACTGCCTGTGTGCTTCTCCTCTCCCTCAGCCCATCAGTAGACCTGCTTGGTACTGCCCTGCTGGCTACAAGCTTTTAATTAAGAAGTTGCTAATAGCAGAAGAAAAGCACTAATAGACCAAAGACAGCTGGAATTTACAGCTGGGAAATGCTACAGCAGCCAGACACTGAGTGGGAAGAGGGGGAAGGAGCTGTTTGCTGAGACTGGAGTTGTCCAGAGGTCCAAAGGTGGCACAGCCAAGAGGACACAAATGGTGGCTCCAGGGAGGAGCAGAGCAGGGCAATCCCAATAGGACACAGCAAGGGAGACTCCATGGGCTCCCTGTGTCCTGGCACAGGGATCACAGGGCCAAGCAGAGCTTCCCTGAAATCACCCAAATGCCATGAACCAACCCCAGCACCAAGGGGCTTCTGTTGTCTGTGCATTGCAGGGAATAAAGAGCATTTGGGTTTGAGAAATCTCCTACATCATAGAATCCTGGAATCTTGGAATGAGTTGGGTGAGAAGGGACCTTCAAGCTCATCCAGTTCCTCCCCCTGCCTTGGGCAGGGACACCTCCCACTATCCCAGGATGCTCCAAGCCCCATCCAGCCTGGCCTTGGACACTGCCAGAGATCCAGGGGCAGCCACAGCTTCTCTGGGCACCCTGTGCCAGGGCCTCCCCACCCTCCCAGGGAACAATTCCTTCCCAATATCCCATCCATCCCTGCCCTCTGGCAGTGGGAAGCCATTCCCTGGGTCCAGGCACCAGGACTCTGTCCGTGCAGTTTGGTGTTGAAGATCTCAGAGGTGTCGATGCACAGGAGCTGCTGTGCCCTGAGAAACTCAGGAGAAAGTGAGGGAGTAACACCCGGCTCTGAGGGATGATGACAGCAACATCCAGCCCCAGATGTGCCCGTGGGTCCAGCAGCAGGACAGGGATGTGACCCAGGAGGGAAGGTCCATGTGCTGGAAGTATTTGCAGAGCTGATAAACCCCTGGGATCCCCTGTGCTCCCTAAGGGCTCACCTCCAACTGCTGCCAATCCAGGCTTTCCCTCTTCCCAGCCTATTTTACATTTCTGAACACCAGGATTACTTTTTCCTTATATATAATTTGCCTAAAATAAGCCCCTCAAACTGGGAGTTCTGCAGATGCATCAACACAGAGAACAAGGGACTATGAATTCATCACTGTGTAGGAAAATGACAAATTTATTAAGATCTAAACATTCACTCTGAGGCAACAATGGAATAAAAGCTGCTACACACACAAGGGTCTGACACTTCCAGTGCTGCTGAACAGCTCTGCCCTCAGAGCTTTGCATGGTTTCAAACATTTCATGTGCTTCAAGTAAGTAATTGAGACTTCAGATGTCATTTTACTATAAATCCCACCCAAAAAGAGGACAATCAAACCCATCATTTTGTGACAGAGCTGTGGGAAATCAGGTTAAAACCCAGATTTGTTAAATAATAAAGTCAAACTTTAGCAGCATTTATAAAATGTCCAAAGAACAGTGAGCTGAAATCCCAAAATGCAACAATGGGAGCTCTGGCAGCTCACTGTGGGAGAGGGGACAGCTTGAAGGACTGGGGAACACCTGGGCCACGCCTGCACCTGGCAGAGCTGTCCCCTGCTCAGTGCTGACTCCAAACCTCGGCCTGGGTAATTCCAGGACCCCCCTGTTCAACAGGCCCTGAACCTGCTCAGCTTCCTGCACGTGGTTATTGCTCTTTGCAGCCTCCCAACACCTCAAAGCCTCTCCCAGGGAAGGCTCCTTCCCACCCCTGCAGCCCTTCCCAGGTAGTGGAGCAGTTCCCAAACTCCTTCCCCACCAGAGCCGTTGGTTTCCCACCCCACACCTGCCACCACCCCAGTGCCCTGTGCCCAGCTGAGAGCTGAGCCCTCCCACGTGGGATCCCTCCTGTCCAGTGACTCCAGGGCCACCTTCCCGCTGCCCTGCCAGGGAGGAGCTGTTGCTGTCGAAGCCGGGGATGAGAGGGGCCCTCAGTTCCCAGAGATTCCTATCGCTGTTTGCGAGATTCCGACTCAGGAGGTTGTTCCACAGCTCGGGGGCAGCACCGAAGGCGCCTATCGGGACAGCAGCGCCACTGTCCTGACAGACTCACGGCCTGTCCGGGAGCTGGGCAGAGGAAAGAGGGAAGGAGGCTCCTTAGGAAGAACTGATCACGGGGAAAAGAGCTTTGACACCCTCAGCCGTGTCCTCCTCTGGCTGCGCTGCTGCCCCTGGCAGGAGCCCTTCTGCACCACAGGGAAGTCCCGAACTTCTCTGATCCCTCTGCCAGGGGCAGAGATCCCAACTCGGCATTTCCCAGATCCAGAACTTCCCGGCAGCGCCGTGCCCGGGGCTTGTAACGTCTGCAGGACAAAGAGCTCCTGAGAGAGCACTAAGGAGACACTCAGGTATGAGAGGAGCTCTAGGAAATCGCACTGTGAGGCGGAACTGAAACACTTTGTTGTGTTCCTTACACCACCCTGTGTGATTCCTGATCCCATCAGCGGTTCTGCCCCAACCTGGTTTAATTTGATTTAATGAACACCATCAAATCACAGGGGGATTGTGCTCAGTGTCCTGTGATGACACAGGTCCGGCCTCACATCACTCACAACTGCTCAGACCCCTGAGAATTCAGGGGCAAATCCTCAAAAATGTAAGAGAAATAAACGGAGAGCAGGGCTGAGGGGACAGGATTGTGCACAGCCAGAACGAGCAGGAAGTGCTCAGCAAATGGGAACAATCCTTGTGCAGAACAAACATCAGTCGAGTTTTCCACCTTCTGGGAAAAAAGATCTTAAACCTGAGTGAGTTTGGTTTGTTTCCCAAGAGCCACAGCACCACCATCCAGCACAGGGATAAGGCAGGTGTGAGTGGGAATGAAGCTTCCTCTGCCAAACCTCCCCCAAAAAGGGAAGTCCTGCTCCTACATTTGGCTGGGTAAGGAGAAAGACAAACATGGTATGGAGGGAGCTGAGACTCCAGCACCTTTCTCCATCCTGGGAAAACCGTGCTGATTGTGCCAACAGAGCCTGGAAGGGTGTGTGTGCTGTGCCCTTCCCAGGACTCCTGCACCAGGAAAACCAAGCCTAAGATTTAATTTTTTCTCTTTGGTTTAGGAGCAACAGTTTGTTGTTCCTTGGAAAGACACGGCGTGGAACAGAAAGCCAAGGGCAGCAGCTGCAGCCTCCTTTTCCAAGGCCTCAGGGCTCCTGCTGAGCCTCCAACATGTCCCCACCGAGGGACAGGGAAGAAAAATAAAAAATTAGAAAGTGTGTTAGCAAATGCTCCCATGCAAAAGTCTAAACTTTATTCACTTTTATTTATATATTTAACAATTCTAAAGTATTTACTTCTCGCTTTTGACAAAAAATGAAAAATATAGGAGCACTTTACTCTCTTGTGGAGAGAAGGGTTATTTCTGTACACAGCTATGGAGAGACAGCTTCCTCCTTTACATACAAAGAAAAATAATATTAATAAAAAAAGTGCTTCATCGATCCAAAAAAGCCTAAAGAGCTGCAAGCTTTTATTCACACTGTACATCCCAGCCCCGGCCCGGAGCAGACCCTCTTGGCACGTGCGGAGGCTCCGGCTGCTTCTGCACCACAAAGTCACACGAGGTTGGGGCGTCGCCCCAGCCCTCCCGCCCCCTCGTCCCGCTCCGCGCGGAACGGCGACCGCGCCTCTGTTCCAGCCCCCACCGCTGCCTTAGGAACAGACCCCAAACAGGCCTTGGCTGGAAGCCCCACCCTTCACTTCGCTTTTCCCTCAGTCTCTTTCTCTAAACCTGCGCCAGGGAGATCCCAAGATGCTCCGTCCGTTCCCAGACCCCTTTCCCGCAAGGACACAGCCTCCTCCTTCCTGGACATTCAGGCCAGCGCAGGGATCCCGGCAGGGTGGGAAGGGCACAGTCCAGCCCTCTCAGCATTTCCCCCCAGACCCACTGAGCTCTGCCAGATGGTTTCTCCACATCACTCTCCCTTTGGATGATACGATTGTGACATTCCAGAGAAGGGAAATGCTCCTTTCCCAAGGTTTCTTGGATTTTGAGCTGTTGTATCTAGAACTCTCAAGTACTCCAGCAGGATTCTTGGGAATACCATAGAGAATTTGGAATTTTGCCTAGGGAATGCAGTGTGAGCAGGATCTACTCTTCCTCCTTGCCGGATTGCACTAAGCAGGATCTGTGGGAGGGGGATGGGATGAGCACCTACCAGTCAGTTACAAACGGATATTTGGGAGTTTCACCCTTTAATGAGGTGACTCTGATTGGGACAGAAGGAAGAAGGGGAATCCAAGAAGTATTTTGGATTGTTTTAAGCTCCTCAGGCAGCTTTTTCCTATCTGAAGTACACTGAACACAGCCTGGGAGAGGAGGAACATCCCAGGAGGGTGTCCAGGGTCCTGGCCGCCTTCCATCGGTTTGGATCGTCCAGTAAAGTGCGAGTGACCAGCCAGGACCTGACCATGGCAATGCTCTGCTCCCAGAGGGAATCTCACACGGATGGGGCGAGGACAAGGCAAAGGTCTGCTCTTGTCCTAGTTGGATTCAATCAGGAACTGCATGGTCAGACCCCTGGCAAGGCCCGGTGTGACACCTGGCTCAGCTCTCACCATCAGTACACACATTCCTGAGCCAGCATTCCAGGTCTTCCTGCTCCGAGGGCTCCGACCTCACGGGTTGTGTGTGCAGGTACAGAGCCGCCAGCGCAGGAACCTGACTGAGACCCCCTCGGGCAGCCAAGCCCACTGTGAGAACAGAGAGGGAAACGGTCTCTGGGGAAGGAGATTCCCACCTCTTCTAGCAGCAACAGGTTCCCAAACAGCAGTTTCGGGTTTGGAATAACAGGAGTGATTGAAAGCACTGGAGGCTGCAGCTGTTCAGGCTCTGCACTCCGGCCGGCCCAGCTCCCTCTGCTCCCTGCTCCCCAGAATCCTCGGCCTGCAGCAGCTCTGCAGGGGACAGATAAATACCCACGGGGATCCTGGCTGTGCACCAGCTCCCTCCCCACCTCCACGACCCTCCCGCAAACAAACAGATATATTATTATATGTACACACACGCACGCGCGGGGACACGGACACACAGACAGGACAGGCAGGAAAGGGGGAAGAGCTGGACAAGGAGAATCCCAGGGTCCAGTGGCACATCCTCAGGGTCTGTCCCGCCGAGCAGCGCCCCACGCCCCCAGCTCCGCGCGCAGCCTCCCAGCCCCGGCCCTCGCGGCTCCGCGTGTCCGTGGGGAAGGGTCGGCTCGGCTGCTCCCCCGCTGCTCCCAGGCCAGGAATTCAGTTGGACGTGGCAGTGATGGGCTTGTCCAGTTCGAGGTCCAGGCTGGAGCTGCCGGGGTGGAGGCTGCTGTAGCACGATTTGCAGACTCTGCTGGGCTCGAAGAGCTGCTGGCTGGGAACGGGCACCTTCTGGTTACAGCAACTGGAGCAGAACACGTTGCCACAATTCCTTGCATCAGGAACAGAAGAGAAACGGAAAAGATCAGAAGGAGTTTGACAAAGTTATCTGAGCTGAGATATTCCCAGTGCTGGGATGAGGGAGGCGCTGGTACCTCCCTACAGGTTAGGGCATGGATGGAGTAGAGATCCAGGGAATGGGCACAGGAAGGAGTGTGGAGCCAGGGAATGTGGAATTGCAGGTCATGAAATGCCTCTGTTCAGCACTGCCCTGTGCCAGGCTGGACAGGCTGTGTGCCCTCTGTCACACAGAGAGCTCTCTGCCATTCACTATGGAATGGTTTAGGTGGGAAGGGACCTCAAAGCCCATCCAGGGCCATCCCTGCCATGGGCAGGGACACCCTTCCACTAGCCCAGGGTGCTACAAGCCCTGTCCAACCTGGCCTTGGACACTTCCTCGCTGGATGTGCTGCAGAGGAGCTCCAGCACAGTGCCAATGCCACCCTGGGGCAAGGGACTGATGGGCTGAAGCAGAGCCACCATGGGTGGCTCAGAGCCACCTGGCTCTGAGCCAGGATGAGGGGAATGTGGGGAACATTGGGAATGGGGGCCTCTGGCCCTGCTCACACAGCTGATCCAGCCCTGGGTCACAGGACAGATGTGGCAGTGCTGGGAGCAGGCCAGACTTTGCTCCCAAGCTCTGCTCAGAGCTGGAAAGGTTTAAACATGGAAATATCAAAGCCCTCGGTCGCTGCCATCCTCCCACTGCCCCCACAGCCACTCCAGCAGTCCCACACTCCTGCATCCAGGAAACTGAGCCAAGGAGGACCATGCAAAGCCCGGGGTGGGCAGGCAGGTATTCCATGCACAGGTGGGCACGCGCAGCATTCCCGGCACTGGCGGAGCCACACCGGCACATGCACCTCGTTACAGCTCACAGTAATTAATTACCTTCTCCTGCAGCCCCCCTCAAAACCTGTGAGCCCTGTGTGCCTGTCCTCTCAAATCCTACAAGGAGCTGGGAGCAGCACTGCAGGTTTTTCCCTTTCCATTAACTCTTTGGCATCAGGATTTGGTGCCATCATTGTTCTGCACTGGAGATTTGCTGCTGCCAAGAGCCTGCCGGGGAATTCTGCTGACACCCAGCAGCTCTGATTAATCCTTCCTTGCCGAGAAAGGAGATTTCCAGCTGCTGGTCACTGATGGGGAGAGAGGCAGCAGAGAAATCCCATTTCCCACTTCAGTGGGCTCATTTCCTCAGTTCCACACGGCGGCTCCGAGCCTCGGAGCTGGAACCCTGGCACAGGAAGGCTGGCAGGGACCAGCCTCACTGCAGAGGTTCTGGGGACCGGAGGGCCCTGCTGGAAATCCCTGCCAGAACCACCTGCAGGAATGGGAACAGCTCTGGGAGGTGCCACACACTTCCCAAAGCCCCATCTCGCTGCTCAAGGAATGATTATCCCAGTGCAGCTCGTTGATGGATGAGGAGAAAACCAACCAGAGGGATTAAAACAAGGATCTCTTTGTTGGAGCTCACCATTCCTAACATATGCTGGGGTTTTTGTTGTTTTTTTCTAGATAATGGTGCTCTGACACTGCTTTGGAAAGCTCTGGACAGCTCATCCTTCTATCCCGGTGGTCCCTGCTTCGCTTCAGAGATTAAAAAGAGACATTAAAAATCAGGCTGGAAAAGGGATGTTGCTCATCTGAGGAAGGGGGGCTGAAAGTCACAATCCCCACGCCTCCTCCTCATCCCATATCTCAGCTATTCATCCAGTTTTGGTGATCCTGACCCTCCACCAGCTCTATGGCACCTGTTCCAGCCATGGGATTTTCAGTCCCTCTGAAATAGCAGCAGGTTTTTGTCGACCTTGCACAGCAATACTGGAATTGTTTGGTAATACGTGGCCTCTCCCAAAAATATGGGGAAAAAAGGGAAATGTTGAAAAATGAATGCATAAAACTTGCAGGACAGTCTCCTGTCAGTGAGCAGTACACACATGGACTGACAGTGTGAGTTAGTCTGAGCCACATCCCATTTAAGCTCCCAAAAGCCAAGTCCTAAAAGCCTTTCTGTGAGGACAGAGGCCTGTTCACACGGATCCAAACCCCCAAGAGCTCGTGCTGGCCACCCCCAGCTTAGTTCTGGTGATTTCCAGGCAAGTGAGAAACAAAGAGGGAGAAGAGCTGAGTTAGTTGGGAGAAGTCACCCAGGAAAGGCAGACAGACAACAGACAGAGGCTGCTGGAAATGCTCACCAGAGCTGATCAACTCGGTCAGTGTCCCTGCAGGGAGGAGAGAGAGCTCAGGGGAACACGCAGAGGGAGCAAACACTGGCAACCAAGGAAGCTGAAAGGTTTTGCCCTGCTCAAGGCCTTACACTGTGTGGTTCAACCCATTTCCACTCCCAGGGGAGGGCTGTAAATGTTTACTACATAAATACTCGTGGTGTTGGTCTCACCAAGAGCTGGATCACTGCACATGTGGAGGCTGAAGGAGCAAAGACCCTACAGGGAGATTTGAGCCAGACCTGAAACCTTGAGTACATTTCAACTCCTCATGGGCTGGGGGTGATCTGTGTGTATCCAGGCTCTAGGAGTTGTCCCAAGCCCAGGTTTAGGGACCTGAGCCCTTGGGATGCAAATTTCCACAAACACAGTGGGCATGGGGAAAAAAAATACAGATTTCTCTTCCTTCTTCCCTGGGTTTGGTTAACTTTACAAGACTAAATGGAGCAAAATATAAACCAGACACAAACCCAAAATGATGTTCGTAACTCTTGGCAACTTCACAAAGCAGCAAAGCATCAAAATGTGGTAACTGAGATTTATTTAAATGATGGTTCCTGTAATAGCTTTTGCATGCTCAGAAACCAGGAATAGGAATTATTTGAAACAGAACTGGAAACTGGAGATTCTCTGGCTTTAATTCGAGCATACTGAGCCATGCGGTCTCTGTCTCCTGCTCTTCATCAAGACCCTGCTGCTGCCTGAGCTGCTGCAGCCTCTGTGGCAACAGGTCTGGCAAAGAATAATCCAGAAAACCTTAATCTCACTCAGGTGTTCTGCTCAGATTCTCTAGGAGCAAGTTAATGAAAAGGGGAGAATGGTTAGAGAAGGAAAGGAGCAGGATTCCCACCAGCAATGGGAAGAAGATGCTATTCCTGTATTTCACGTAACTCATATATTGAATTTCTGAATGCTAAGAGGACAAAGCTCTATTTTGTATAAATCTAAACTGCCTCCAAATCCACTTTGAGGAAAGACATGTGAGATCTGCTTTGGCTGGAGCGGAGCAGACACCAAGTGTGGCTTTCAGTATCTCCCTGCATGAAGCGAGCCGAGCGGCAGGGACACGCCCCCGCTGCAGGAGCCGCCCGAGGCAGGCGCTGTGTCGCGGGACGCCCGCGCTGTGCAGGGCACGGAGCCGCGGCCCAGCTCCCCCGTTACCTGCAGTGGTGTTTCCGACTGGCGAGCCAGAAGGCGCTGTCGCAGCCGTAGCAGTGCGCGGCCAGGTGATCCGGGAGCCACCGCGTCACCTGTGGGGACGGCCAGCGGCGTCAGGGACGGGGCAGTGGCACCGCTCCTGAGCTGAGCCCCCTCCCCAGCTCCCAGAGGTTGTGCAGCAGAGGGCTCATAGGCACAGGTACCGGTATGTCAGGTGTGAGACCAGCGGAACACAAGGAAAAGACTTCCCAAGAAGTGGCACAAAGGCTGGAGGATAATTTGAATTAGGATTATCCCAGAGTGAGCAATTTACAGGGATTTAGTCTGTACCTCTGTATCCTGTTTATCCACCTGTTCCCAGCTGGCTTCAGAGAAAATCTCTGTGCTGCAGCGAGACAAGCAGTTCTGATCCAGATTGCTTTCCGAGTCGGGAATAGATGTCTGTTGGCAAACAAACACAGCTGAACGGAACCCCCCGGATCCCTGTTCCACACAAATAAAACCCAGAAACCCCAACAGGGCATGTCTGGACCCTCTGGTGATGGGATGATGTGAGGCAGAGTGGATTTAGAATCCAGTTTCTGCTGCAAAGTTCTGGGAAGGCTTTGGGTGATGAACCAGAACCTGTTCCCTGTGGTTCCAATTCCAGGGTCCTGATTCCTTTCCAAGGGTGTTTCACTTTCAAAACTGTAATTAGTAATACAGATATCCTTTTGTTGGCAAAAATTCTGGAAAATACAAGCCAAATTGCATATGGGAAACTCTGAATTTGAGCCATGTATATTCTATATATAGGTTTTGGGAGTAACACTTCCTTAATATAGTCTATCCAGGTAGAGGTGGATTTTAACTCACTTAAAACTCAGCCAGCCTGTAAAATATATCAAAATAGCAAGAAATCTTGAGTTAATGTATTTTTGTGCCTGAGGAATGGGTAATCCTGGAGTTCCAGAGGAAAACCTGCAAGTCCCAAACTGAGGCACAAACAGAAGGTAGAGATCAGGTTCTTAAAAATGGAGAATTTTCTGGAGGCACTGCCAGCCCTGCACTGCAGCTTCTGAAGGCCCTTCAAAAAATGGGAGCAGAATCCATTAAGCCAAAGCACCCAATTTCTCCAAGGAATTCAAGCTTTTAGCAGTGACACTGAGCCCAATGAGCACCTTGTGCTACATCTCCAATTGGAAGAGCCAAGAAGGCTCCAGGATTTTTCACAACAAACGTACCTGGGACTATCCAGCACCTCTGCCACTTCTAAACAGTGAATTCAACAAACAGAAGTTGGGAACCTCCTATAAATCCTTTTTTTCACTTTTGCAGGCATATAAACCACGTAAGAAAAGGAAACTTCTGACAGGTGTTGCAACAGCCTCAGGAATTACACACAAGTGCTCAAACCCACAGGAAATCACAATTCTCTCCAAAAGTCTCTGCTTTCACAACTTTAAACACTTCCAAATAAAAGTGCAAAATTCTTAATTTGTTGAGAGAAAAATCCTTGTTGAAATACAGCTCCCACAAAAGCTCAGGTAATTTATTCCAGTTAATTTAGAATTCTAGAAATTTATTCAAATCATTAAGCCTGGAGCATCTGAAAGGAATGGTGTGACCCTGATGGGTTTGAGCTCCCACAGCTGCCAGTACAGCTGGAACCTGCAGAGAACTAAGGGATCATCCTATGCTGCTGTCCCAAAAATGGCACAGGAAAGTATCTTTGCCGTACATGAAGACAGCAGTAAACCAGGGGTTTGGTTAGTTTTACTGAGCTTTGGTAAACCAGGAATTTAGTTGGTTTTACTGAGGTTTGGTTGGTTTTTTTGAGGGATTTGATTGGTTTTACTGAGGTTTGGTAAACCAGAGATTTGGTTGATTTTACTGAGGCCAGAGAGGGGTTTAGGTATGGCCAGGTGTGTGTGAGCTGCTGCGCAACACCCATCTCGAAATAAACCTTTCTGCTCAATATGAAGTTCGGTGACAGTATCAGCCACCAATATCTGCCACTATCAGGCACTCAGGCAGCGTTTGCCCTCTTCAGGATGACCTGGAGAGGTCTGCAAGAGCCCAAAAGACTCGCCCTGAGCCGTGAGCCAGGAGCTGAGTGCACGGTGAGCTCCGCACTTGGCCCAGGGATGCTCACTCACCACTTCGTCCCCGTAGTCGCCATTGAGCCGCAGGGAGCTGTTGAGGAGCTGGCTCTCCAGGCGGCTCTTCAGCTCCTGCACCTGCTTCTTGAGGGTCTCCACTTCCTGCTGATGGCCCGTCTCGATCTGGCGCAGGCGCTGCTGGATGATGTCGCTGTAGACGGGCATCCCATCGTCATCCAGGTGGCTGCGGGCCGGCTGGTCCGGGCTGCCGGCCGGCTGCTTCCCCAGCTGGCTGAACATCCATTTCTGGTGCAAGTTCCTCAGGTGGAGCTGAGCAGAGCTGCAGCTGGCTGTGGACACCTGCCGGCTCAGCGAGGCCTTGATCTGCCCGTCCTCGCCGTTGACGCAGTGTCCGTTGGTGGCGGGGAACTTCGGGGCCGTGAATGCCACGGGTTTCTCCGCCAGTTTGTTCTCCGGCTCCAGCTCCCCGTTACACACCACCTCATCTTTGCGGTCTGCTAGAGGCAAGGCACAAGGGGAAGGCATCGGGAGGTGTGTGCTGCTGCTACCAGAAGTCCTATGCACTCTTGATCCCAGTTTTTGGAGCTCTATCATGCACTCCCCCTCCGGCCTGTTCTCCAGAGTTCGGGACAGCTCGTCAGCGCTGTTGTCGAAGGGGTGAGGTCTGTGGCACGGAGCCCTGGGCGTGAGCTCGGGCTTTGCTTCGGTCTCCGTTAAGGTTTCCGTGGAGCTTTCGATGTTGGATGTCCTTGCCTCTGGCAGGGCTGTCAGAGGGAAGGCAAGGCCAGCCTGGGCCGTGCCGTACGGGCTCTCTGCTTCTCCTTCACCTTTCCCAACACCTTCCTCCTCCGTGTTGTTCGGAGCATCTCTGTTTCCGGAGCCCTCGGAAGGAGCAGCCTGCAGTCCTCTCCCCTGAGGTGCTTTCTGGGGAGCGCTGCTGGGGTCACCGTGCTCGTCCTGCTGCCCTCTGAGCTCCGCAGCACCGTGGGAGGCCGGGTGTGGGCTGGGTATGGGATTGTTCGTTATGGTACCTGTATCCGCCTCGGCCTTTTCCCCACACAGATTGTCAGCTCTCTTCTCCTTATCCAGGCCAACCTCATCCCACTTCCCTGCTGCCTCCAGGCCACCCCTCAAGTGCTCCTCCAGCCCAACATCATCTTTAGTGGCCTCCTGCAGAATGTTCTCCATCTGTCCCTCTGCCACCCCGGCTGCCACAGAGAGCTCTGCCCCCACGGGGGCCCTGCCCTGCCTGCCCAGCCCATCCCCGTCGAAGGGGTCGTCCCCCGGGGGGCCCAGGCTGCTGAGCTCCAGCGAGCGGCGGTGCTCCTGCCACTTCTCGTTGAGGCTGGGGTCGCTGCTCCGGCGGTTGGTTGTAGGCACGCTGCTGTCACAGGCTGTCGTCAGATTGTCGAAGGATCTTGTCTTTGGTAACCTGCAAAGGGACAAACAATCCCACTCCCAAATCAGAGGATGTTGTTATAACATTGGGCTGCTGTGGTTTAAAACCAGCCTCCCAATTAGGACACTAACAATCTGCCAGCTAATGGACTTGTGGGAAGTATTATCCAGGAGCACATTCTGACCATCTGTAGTGCAGAGCTGCTTCAGTACTTCCTTTGTTTGCCATCAGGAAAATATGTTCAACCAGACTTCAAAAATTCCCAGATTAATCCCTTTACCACCAAGCCCCAATGCTTACAGCCTGTCACACCTCCTAATTAACATGTGCTCAGAGTCATTGTACAACAAGTAAAGAAATGGTAATGCAACATTGAAAAAGAACTCAAATTCAAGATAACTAATGAAAGTTTATATCCCATATGGACAGAAGCAATTCTCTGTGGCTATGTGATACCCAAAACTTAACTCTATCAGCTTCTCTCTGTCACACTGTCATCCCTGAAAAGCGACAGCTTCCAAACCCACCCCACAGACAGGCTGTGCTTGAGCAGCTCAGTCCCACGGTCCCACCGATACAGGTGGGAGAAATCCTGCCCTCCCACCCAAACGTTCTCTTTCCATATCCCCCATGATTCTCTGTTGATCTTACTTTACAGGACGGGATTTCTGGGCTCTAGGCTCACCTGCCCAGAGGCTGCTCTTCGGGGCTAGAGCCTGGCACAGGGTACGGGGCACAGGTGTCGTCGGCGGGAGTGGAGGGGGAGGAGCAGGGCAGGTAAACAGCGCTCCAGAGCATCAAGTTCCGCACATGGCACACGGGATACAGCACCTGGGAGGGGCAGCACATGGAAAGGGTCAGTTGCAGGCTCCCAGCAGGACAAGTTCAGCTCTGAGGAGGGCAGTTCACTGGGCAGGCCTCAGCTGGGAGGTGTCCAGCCCACACCAAGGGCTGGTGACAGCGTTTCATCAGCCACACTCGGGGCTAGAATGACCTTTTCTGTCAGAAGCAGAACAATGCTGGCCTTCAGCTCCTCCTGAATGAACTCCTGCAATGAGCTCTCTGGGAATCTACACCTTCACAACTCATGGAATTCAGTGGCTCGTTGTGAGTGCTGAGGTTCCCTTGTGTGTTGTGTTACACCATGCCAGAGGGAGCTGAACTCATTCCATGGACCCCAATCCCCTCAGCCCACCCTGGCTCCAGTGCAGGCACTCACAGGTACGTATTCAGCACGTGTAGAACTGTGAAGAGGCTGCTTGCTCTTAAAAGGGATTCCTTAATTGTGGAATATGATTTCTGTTTCACTTTAAAAACACTTGGGCTCACTCTAGCAATTCCACTCTTTTCCAAGCAACTTTCCCATGGAAAAGCAGGCAGTGGCAGAGGAATAGCTGGCTCCACCAGAGGGTGCTGGCACTGCCCAGGCTCCCCAGGGAATGGGCACGGCCCTGAGGCTGCCAGAGCTCCAGGAGAGCTTGGACAGCACTGCCAGGGATGGACAGGGTGGGATTTTGGGGTGTCCTGTGTGGGGCCAGGGGTTGGACTGGATGACTCCTTCTTAAATGAGGATATTCTGTAATTCTCTGAACACTCTGCTTCCCTGGCACTGAGCAGGGGAAGGGCTGTGGGGTGGCTGCTGCTCTTGAACAACTCTGGCTCTGTAAGAGATGTGGCTGCTGCATGAGAGGCACCTTTTAAAGCCTGAAGTAAAACCACAAGAAGATGAACCCAAAACAGGAAATTAGCAGAACTCCCACGTGCAGAAGGAGTGTCCTTGTTAGTATTTCCTGAGAACAGGGGCCAAGTGGGATAGAGCACAGAAGGGCAGCCCAAGGACAGACCTGTCCAGCAGCCACTGAGAGAGGCCTCTCTATGCTCCTCCTGGTATTTTCATGGAAATTGAGAGGCATCCACAGCTGTGAGATCCCCCCAGGCTGTGTCTGCTCTGCCTCACATGCCCTCCCCAGGAGCATGAGGTGGGAAGGCTCCAAGGGCTCTGTTGCAGTGACAGCCCAGAGCCAGGGCACACACAGCCATGGAGGGCTCAGGGAAATAAAAAATTCATCTTTTTGAAGCCACTGTGGGCATAAAAGTCCATCCTACTTATCCAAGGTTTAATTTTGCTCTAAGAAACATCTGAAAGCCACATCTGTCATATGCAAACCCACTGCACAGTCCTTATAGTTCAGTTTATGACATCTGATACTTCTGTAAATAAAAAGGGTTTAAATATTTATACAAGTCCTTGCAGTTCTAACCAGGATGTCACCTGGTGTTTGCTCTCTTGCCTGTGCTCTGCACCCCTGAATCCCTCACGTGACCTTGTGTCAAACACACAACTGAGCCCCTTCCCAGAACCTTCAGTGAGCTCCTACTATGGAGGAGCCAAACTGAAAACCTGAAGGTATCAAGAAAAACAATGATACAATAAATAATCTGAGCTACTTTTTCTGTTTAGATTTAAGATGAATTTAGACACAGTGTCTAGGTTTGCAGGCAATTTTGTGTCACTTCTCTGACACAGCTCAGCTCTCCAGAGAGGTCTATTTATCAAACACTGAAATGTTTCCTGTTACAAAAAATAAAATATTTAGTCACAGAAAGCACATTTCCAGCATAGAGGAATTTCTGAGGTGGCATTTGACATTCTTCAAATATCAGCAAAATTAACCCAAGACTTCAAACATCAGCCTGAGCTAGGTGTTTTAAGGTGAATGTCAGGAAGAGCTGAGCTGGTCTGGAATCACCTCTCTGTCCATGGTGAGAATTCAGAGAAACCACACAAGGGTTTGGGCTGGAAGGGACTCTAAAGCTCATCCAGTCCCACCCCTGCCATGGGCAGGGAAAACCTTCCACTATCCCAGGTTGCTCCAAGCCCCTGCCAACCTGGCCTTTCAGGATTCCAAAGGATCCAGGGGCCGCCACCATCTCAGCTGTGGTTGAACCCCAGGTCACTGTGTCCCACTGCTGGGGTGTTTCTCAGGGGACCCCCATTTGGAGGGGTGCTGTTGGGGGGCTGTCCCACAGGAGGGGACTGGGATACATACAGATTCCGACTGGGAGGAGTAGAGCAGGTTTTTGAAGGCTTTGTTTGCTGCCCGCAGCAAAGACCAGACGGAGCAGGTCCGTTCCTGAGTGTGTTTCTCTCCTCTCTCTTTCGCATTGTTGCACAGGAATGTTCCAAAGAGGCAGGAGTAGGTGTGCTGCACCAACTTCACCTGCACAGAGCCACACAGACACACAGACAGACACACACACACAGGGGTGTCAGCTGGCACAAGGAATCGGCCTCACCTCCCTCCTCAGGGCCAAACCCCTCCCCAGGGCTGCCACACCAACCCACAGCATTTTCCACATATTTCATTCCAAACCAATTGCAAAGGAATGCAAGGGGAGCGGAATCTTTGCAAATCATAACTGAAGAAATTCAGGAAAAAAATGTAACACAGAAAGACAGAATATTTGTTCCTAATCAAGTCATGTTGATACAAACTCATTGCCCTGCAGGCCAGGCAAAGCAGAATCATGATTCCTCTGCTACAATACATTCATGCAGCACAGAAATGCTGATCATTAATCACTCCATGCTGAGCCCAGCCTAACAAATGCCAGCCTAACTTCAGGCATATCAATGACTTCCTTGGGATTATTCAGATGTTTAAATGAAGACAAGCAGTTCAATACTGTAATAAATTAGGGGTTCACTCTACAAAGGCCAGCACACCATGGGTATGTTCTCTCCCAGTCCATGGAGATTAGCAGTGTGCTGTGAAGCCTGTTACTACCTGTTGTATCTCATTTCACAACTGAGCTACTCAGGGACTGCACATGGACTCAGTTACATGGCTGAGCTGGCAAGTGGTAATTCCAGTCAGGCACAATCATAGGAATGTGCCTTAAATCTCTCAGTGGATCAGACACTTCATAAAAACCTCTACTCTCCAGATTACTGGTCCTGCAGTCCATGACTGCCACTTCCCCAGAGATCTGAGACCTGACTTGGACCATCCTGGGTGAATTCCTAATAGGAATGCTGTCTGCTTCCAGAGAAGATAAGCACAGCTCCTATATCCTACACATTTTCAGCAAAGAAACTGAAGAAAATGAATGAAGCAGGTTGTTTTTAGAGGAGGAGTATTCAAGTCAAAACAAGATCCAAGCAGGGGGGAGTTTGCATTGGCAGCTAGAGGGATTTTTTTCAGGCCGTGTGGATATTTTATACCTCTTAGGTGAGACTATTCAATTAATATAATCTATTTCTTTAAGGTCTGAAAGAAGTTCACAGGGTCCTGCTTTCAAGAGTGAACAGACCCTATGGGTTACACAAGTGCTTTTGTCTCCTGTACCCTGGCAGCTTTCCTGTCCCCTTTGTCAGGTGAGAGCATACATAGAATATATAGAGTATAGTCACATATAAATACATAAAATAATGGAATGGTGTGGGTGGGAAGGGACCTTCAAGCTCATCCAGTTCCATCCCCTGCCAGAGGCAGGGACACCTTCCACTATCCCAGGTTGTTCCAACCCCCATCCAACCTGGCCTCGGACACAGAATGTCACAAAAAGATTGGAAAATCCACCCCCCTGGGCTCTCCAGCAGTGTTTAGCAGCAGTCTGTAAAGCAGCAGCCTCTGAACTCACAAGGAATGCTTCGTTGAACTCGAAGGAGCAGGGGAACTGCCTCTGGAGCTGATGGACACAGTCCAGCCACTGCAGAAACACCGGGCAGCGCTCATTGAGGTCATCCGAATTCTCCCCGTGGCCACAGCGATCTGCAAATTTGTGGCCAAAATCCAGCCACTCTGTCTCCACTAGCACCTGGAAACCCTGCAGGAAGGAGAGATGAAGAATTCCTATTTTTCTTTGGTTCAGTTTTCTGAGATGGTCTGAGACTTGTGGGAATCGTCATGTCTGCTCTCCCAATTCCCCTCAGCACTGGGCTCATTACTTCTCTTTACTGCTTTCCCTAAAGCCTCTGTGCTCTGCAATGGAATTAGGACAGATAAGGATTCCCAAATTACATGAACAGGAAAGGGAATAAGGCAGGTTAAGCCCTCAGTGACTGGCAGGAAGGATCCTGATATGAGCCCTATCTCATCCAGGCAGTGACAAGTAGGAACTTCATCTTGCCAAAGCTTCTGGATCGTGGTATCTGGTATTTGGACAAGTTCTATAAAAACTTTCCTTGAAAATGATGGTCAATCCACCTGTCATGAAAGAAAACCATCCATCCACAATAGGACATCCAAGCTCAGGGAGAGCAGGTGCTTGCCTGTGCTTACAGCAGTCACAAGGTTGATTAAAGGTTCACTTGAGTGATTTTTCATGAAAAGGACGAAGAACACTCCCAAACAGTGCCTGGGTGAGCAGCTGAATGTCACACCTTGTCTCACAGGACCTGAAATCCATTACAGGGCAGGAAGATTTTGGTTCTTAGCGGAAAGAAAAATTGTAGAGAATGTTTATGGAGTCAAAGGCTGTGATTAGAGCCAAAATAATGGCTGTGATTAGAGCCAAAATAATGGCTGGCAGCTGAGAAGCTTTAAATGTGACAGTGCTGACAACTCATTTTCCTCAACGTTTCTGATGCTGGTACAGACAGCTGCTGTTCATGGTTTGCTCTGGGTGATAGGGAAGGCCCAGGGCATGCACAGCACAACTCTGCTCCCCAGGCAGGAAGGAGCAGGAGCAGATCCCTGTGCCCATGCCAGAGCAGCATGTTTTGCCTGATGGGTGTCGGCTTCTAGAATCCATGTGGAAAAGAATCCAGGAAGTTTTCACACTTCCATACAAAAGGCAGTTCCAGCTTCTGGTCCTTGCGTGTGTGAGGCTTTAAGCAGCAGCTCACAGCAGTGTTCAGACACTGAGTTCTGTTCTGGACAACAAAGGCATCTTGCCTGTGGGCTGGCAGATGGAAGCCAGCCAGCACACATCCCACAGTGCTGGAAAATGATGGAAGGGGGGAAAATCAGGAGAAATCCAACTGACAGAGGGCTATGAAAATGTGAAAAACCATGCCCTTGGGAAATTCAGCAAAGAGGAAGGCTGAGAACCTGCAGGGGTGCAGCAGGAGCTGCAATTGCAGCACTTTGTACACCATATTCCTAAACCAAATACGGGAAGAACAGCATGACTGAGCTGTTACAGCAGAGGGAATGTGAGCTACTCCTGAGTTAGAGACATACCTACACCTCTGAGTAACTGCAGACTGTGGGTGACAAGCTCCTGCCAGCTTCAGTGCCTTTGCCAGTGGAGAAATCCAAAATAATTCCCAGCCAGTCCCCCTGCAAAGACCCCAAGGACTCCCAGCTGCTTTACCCACCTCGGTGGTCCTGTAGTAGGGGTCCAGCAGGAGTTTGGCCAGGGCCACGATCTGGGGGGTGCGATCCCAGCCATCAGAGCAGTGAACCAGCACCGGCCGCTGGTCCCGGTCCACGGCGTGCACCACGAGCAGCGCGGATTTCAGGAGCACTGACAGGTGCTGTAGCCACTTGGTGCTCTCCAGAGCTGACAGCCAACTAGAGGGAAACCAGGCAAGACAGTTTTTGCTCTTTTAAAATGCTTTCAGGTTTAGGATGTCTGAGTTTATCACGGCAAAGCTCTTGTTTCAATAAGATGTGAGTGTCACTCTGGAGCGTTTTTCAGTTCTTGTTAACGCTCTCCCGGAGGTGGAAGCAGCAAAGCCACGTAGCCAGCCCAAGGAACTGCCAGGCTCTGGGATAAGCTGAAGGTTTGGATCTACTCTGAAACCATGGAAGGCTTTAGTAGCAAATTCCCAACAGGGAAGTGGGAGGGAAAACAGGACTGGGGTAACTACAGTGAGGACCCAAGCTTAGAAGCTCCCAAGATGATGGGCCATTACCCCACAGCACTGGAGGGTTATGAGATATTATGAAATATCCTGAAATGACATTATAAAAGAGTGAAGTATATGGGACACCACCACAATTTTCCAAAGGAGAGCCAACAGTGAGGATTAAAGAGCTGGGAATAGCAGATCAGCCTAAGTGTGAGTGCTCAGAAGCCCACTAGAAGAAACAACATTCTGGTCTCAATATTCAAGGTTACACTGTAATTTCAGAACTAATTTTCTAGGTTCACTTCAATCAGAATAAACCAGTGACTTCCATGAAAATGGAAAAACATAGCTTAGCACTATTACCAAGGGGAAATCCACTGAATTTCAATTTATAAAACAGCAGCAGGAGAATGTGGCTGCAGAAACACAGAACCACGGGCCCACAGCCCCAAATCTCCACTTACTTTCCTGGATCTGGCATTTGTGTGCAGAGCAGACGCAGGGACTGGAAGCTCTTGCGGATGGAATGGATGTTTGCCATCCCCATGAACACCACTTCGCAGTTGGGGTAATATTCTGCAGGGAAAGAGCAAGACAGAGGGAAGAAAATAACAACTACTCTTCTAAATTTTTCAGAAAAACAAACCTCTGTTGCTGTGGGCAGATGAAATAATCTGTTTATGAAGATTCCGTAAGTCCTTAGAGCTCACTGGGTATTTTGGACATGACTCCACAGCCCAGGAATCATTTAGTAAGTCCTGCTGAATTTATTTCAAATGTTTTACTTCATGTTACAAAAAGCAGAGTGCAAACCTATGGGAATAGGGATATTCCTGTGCCCCAGGTTCCAGAATGTTTGTATAAAAACTGAGAATGATCAAAAGATGTGAAACAGTAATATTGAATTGGTAATTTATGGATTTAAATTATACAGATTACAGATTCCTTTTCCTAAGCACTCAGAAATGCTGAAAGGTTACTTCATCCACTGCTTTCTTCTGAGGGGAATTGTATGAGGAAGCATCACATGTGAGAAACACTGGGAGCTCAGGAAAGCAGAAGTTACATGGAATTACTTTGGATGTGCTCAAGCAACACTAGACAGACAGGGCCAGAGCTCAGGGGGCACCTAAAGAGGGCCAGAAAATACCATTCAGTAGTTCTCCCTAGATTTAGTCTTCCCCCTGCTGTGATGCTTCAGTCTGCACAACAATCACACAAGAACTAAAATGACCATTTCTACAGGAGAAAAATAACCAGGATTCAGAATCTGGGATACTGAGTGCATGCACAAGAAAATTCAGGAGTCTCTGATGTTTTGCATCATTTGATTTCCCAACTCTTACCAGCCCAACAAATGCTGGGCCAAACACAACAAGGGACTGTAGCTCCAGGAGCAGCCTCAGACATTATCAGACAATTTCAGAGGTTTTTCGTATTTTTATTGAATTATATCTAAAATAAAGCATAGCATATAAGCTATTTTTATAGAGAATGAAGCAAACCTGGCAATACCTGCAGAAAATTTAGCAGCAAAAAGCAATATAGGTTTAATTGAAGGTGACAACCTGCTTGAAAACTCTTCCACAGACTTAAAAAAACAATATACAGGAAGAAAATAAAACTTTCTGTATATTCTGCTCTTCTCTTCTGAAATTTTACTCTCTGATGAAGAATTATTTAGAGAGTTTGAGGTTTTAAATGGAAACTTATTTTTTCTTTTTTTTTTTTTAAACTGGTGGCTACAAATCAAAATGCAGCTATTGCAGCAAAGACCAAAACAAAAATAAATGGTCAAAAGAGCTTTCGTTATCTTATCTCCAGTTTTTCTGTCTGGGACTTTTCTCCAGCCTCTCCATCCATGGAATTTTAACAGGCTGCATTCATACCCAACAGTGACCATAAATAGTATCTTATTTATTAAACCACCAATTCACGAGTGCCAAGGAACACAAAGTGGTGTTGCAACTGTATTACACATGCAAGGTGAGGCAGGATTGCAGTTGCTATGATACAAACACTGAAAAAATGCTTCAGTTTTAAGAAAACTGCTGAGAAGTTGTATTTTTCACAACCATTCTAGAATATTTTTCTCCTCTGCAGTCAGTGGGTTTTACAAGTTCAGGGGTTTTAGACATGAGCACATTGGACACCTTTGTCTCTCTCTAGTTTATACATCTGACTCAGCAAGGGAAAGCTCTTCAGCAGATTCCACAGGGTTCAGCATTTACTGAGCACTGCTGCCAGCTGGGTTAATGGCCTGGGAACAGACTAATTAACAGCTAAACCTGCCCTTTGAAGGGCTGGCTGGGGGCTGCCATGATCCAGAACGTTCAGACAGATGAGCAGTGCGCAGGCAGGACTGAGGGTGTCAGGACAATCCCACTGGAGCAAATCCCTTTGACTGATTGACTGGGAAGCTGAGGAGGAATGCTGCTCACCTGGGCACTCACAGCCACCCCCCTTGGCTCTGTTGGCCACAGCTGCTGCGTAAGATCGCGCGTCCAGGATCAAAAGCTTCTGAGGTTGGATTGCCAAACTCTCTGCTCCTGAGGCATTGGAGATGGAGGAGTCTGAGGAGGAGGAAACGGGTGAGGAGCTCAGAGATCTTTCTGACATTGGTTACAGCACAATTCCCTCAGCCCCACAATGCACATGCACTGAAGAACAGGGACTAAATACAACAGATTCTATCTGTTACAGCACCGGGGATTAAACTTCTACATAAAGCTCTGCCCTCGACAGAACAGCAACGGTGGCAGCCTTACCAAATTCCACATCAGAGAGGTCCCCTCCATTGGAGAAATCTCTGGAACAATTCCCATTCATTAACTTGTTACTGTTGGACCTGGAGTCTGAGGCACAGGCTTTGGCTACGGACTGCACCAGGTGCTCATCGTCGGCGTTCCTCCAGCCCCACCAGCTCACCTCGGGCTGCCCGCAGCGGGAGATCACTGCCCCGTTGCTCTGGTGCCTGGAAACAGAGGGAACCCAGACTCAACAATCAGGATGAACAGCACAGAGGGCACAAAAAAATTCAGTGCTGTGCTCCAGTAGCTTCATTCCCACCAGGGGCCATCGTTCAGCAGTCACCCTCGACCTGGGATTCAGCTTCCCTTCAGAACGATGGCTGTGACCGCAGTCACTGACAGGTGGAAGTCAAAGCAAGGTCAGGAAGAGAAAACAAAGCATCTTCTTGCTCAATATTGTGGCCTGTTGGCCAGTGAAGGCTGGGGAGTGTTTTGGAACAGCAGGTGAGGCATGAGAGAGGAATTCAACACCTGCTGGATGTGGGATAACTGAGAACACCCTAACCTGGACACAGCTCTCATCTCCTGGGAGGTGACATTCAAAAAAATCCTTTTT
>VZRX01023364.1:93190-119106 GCA_013398075.1 Notiomystis cincta | reverse complement strand
TCATGTGTCTGGAGAGTCAGTAGTTATTTCCTTAAATCTGACCTGGCTTCTTGTAATACACATAAAGAACAGATCTGGAATAATTAAAACTTATTGACCCATTGCAAACACGCTCTGAAAAAGATTTGAAGTCTCTCCCCTATAATCTATTATAAAAAGAGGACTGAAATGTATTATCACAGTAATTCCACTCACTGCCTTTGTGCTGGCACATCCCCCTGCTGCCACCAGCTCTGTGACTCCCCACAGTCACCGAAGTGTTTGCAGCTGGCAAGAACAACCTTCTCCCTGACCTTGTCCAGCAGCACCCTGAATTCAGGGAGCTCAGCCCTGGGGGAAGGAGGCCCAGCTGTGGGTACAGAGAGCTGCAGGTGGAGGGGCCAGAGCTACACAAAAACAACTTCTGGGGCACCTCAAAATGTTTAATCCCTGCCTCATGTTCCAGCTGAAATATCCTAGCACTCATCCACGCTGCTTGGAACACCTCTGTGGCCTCCTCTGGACTCTCTGCAGCAGCTCCAGGTCCTTCCTGTGCTGGGCCCCAGGGCTGGAGGTAGCTCTGCAGGTGGGGTCTCACCTGAGCGGGGCAGGAGGGCAGAATCCCCCCCTTCCTCTTCTGCCCACGCTGTTGGATCAGCCTCGGGTGGATTTCTGGGAATAGCAGTTTTCAAGCAGAGGTGCCTCCAGGCAATGCTGTCCCCACCCAGGAGTCCCCCCTGAACCCTGGATTTCCAAAGCACGTACATGCCAATTACAATTCCTGTATGTTATGATGGAGGAAGAGATTTTAGAGCCTTCCTGCAAACAAACTGCCCACCTCAGCTTCAGGGCAACCAGGAGTTGTTCACTTCCCTCTAACCAGGGAACCCAGACTGCTGGGGGTCAGCTGAATCTTTGAGCAAATCTTAACAGAACAGGAAGCCAGCCCACCCAAAGCAGCTAATGTTGACTTTTTGGCTCTGAGCACTCTGATGGATGTTTCTGGAGGTGTGACAGGTTGGTTTGTGCTGTGCTGTCAGAGCTGTCAGCCCCGGGTGCAGCACGGCACCTCCTCCACAGTGTCCCCGCGGGCACCGCGTGGGCGCTGCCGCCTCCCGCTCCTCATCCAACAGCAACACAGGGACACAGCTCCGTGGTGCAGAGCCTTCAAGTGATCAAACAGCCTGGGATACGGGGTTTGAAGTATTTTTCATAGCTCTTTTATAATTGTTTCATATAAAATCCCTTCAGTGAGAGGAAGCACTGACACGCTGCGTTAAGCGAGGCGAAGGAAAAGCGATGCGAAGCCACGGCTCTTACACCAGGTGCCAGCTGACTGCAGGCACAGGGAAATGGATTTCTGCTGGAATTAATAGCCTTCCACAAACAGCTCTACCCATAGCAAATTAGTTCAGGAAAAAATACATGCCAATCACTGAAAGGCCACCTAGTTCCCTGCTACGCTTGCACAAATAAAAGAAAATAAAACAGCATTATACGTGTAAGAAATCTATTTTGAACAGAGCAGCTCATTTATTTTTCCACATGTTCTCCCAGATTTCATTACTACCTGCTGCAGAATAATTTTCATAGGTTCATAAAGAGTTATATTTTCATCTCCAGGTCCTTGCCTCACATTAAACAAATAATGAAGAATCATTAGGCCAGGAGATGAGCTCGTTGGCAGCTGTGCAGCCCCACCAGTGCCCTGCACAAATCTGCCACGTTCAGAGGTACCAGAAATCAGCACATTATTCTAGTTAGGGACATGCTGGAGGGCTGAGGAATCCAACTCATTCCAGCTGGGCTGGCCACAGGGATAAAGAACAACCAGTGTGATGCTGAGGTCCCCAGGGATAGAGCTGGGATAAATATGAGGGCATCACTCAGAGCTCAGGAACAAAACAAAACAAACTTAAAGCAAAACCTCCATGGAAAATTCCCTAGAGACAAAGAAACCTGCAGCCCCCTGCAGAAACCAAAAGTAAATCAGCATCAGGTAACTAAAGCCATTTACAAGCTGTTGTACAGCTGCAGGATGCACGACACCTCTGCACAGGCTTCATCCTCCCCGTGTTCAAACCACCTTGGAGTACAACAATAAATCCTCTGAGTCCTTGTAACCACAGAGCAGAGAGGACCAAGGCAGGGTGAACTGCTCCCTGGGATGCATTTCTGAACCATCAGCACCTCTAATGGAAATGCCATTGCTGCAGCTCAAGGATGTTACTCAGGAGCAGGAACAGAATTTCCGTGTGCCACAGCATCCCTGGGCCCTTGTGTCTGCTCACACTCAGCAGTGCAAGGCTAAAGGGCACTTCCACACTGAGAACCTCCAGGGAGGCTCTCATGATGCTCTTTCCACAAGGCAGGAAGCCCTCTCTATTTTCTTCCCAGAAAATCCTAAGAGCCTTTTCCATAACATTGATTTTCTGGGCCAGATTTATCCACGTAAATTATTGTTCCCAGAGAGGGTAAGGCTGTGGCTGCCCTTGGATCCCTGGAAGTGTCCAAGGCCAGGCTGGATGGTGCTTGGAGCACCCTGGGATAGTGGAAGGTGTCTCTGCCCATGGCAGGGGTTGGAATCAGATGAGCTTTAAGCTCCCTTCCAACCCGATCTGTGTCTGTGTGACTCTACGAAATACATGAAATATGTAAGTAAGTTTAAAAAATTGGAAACAGAGAGAAAAACTGCAGGGTCTGGTGCGAAATTTCTTTAGAAATCTGATCATAGAATAGAGGCAATGCTCCTGACAAGCCAATCCCCACAGAGCATTCCTGGAGCTGGTCTCCAAATCAGACTACTTGGCTTTTCAGCCTTGACTGCTTCACAGAGACAATGAATTTCCTGTTGCCAATATCTGTCTCTGGTCTCTGTTCAGTATCCGAGACAAGTGATTGGACTAATTTTTAAAAAATCCTGATTGCTTCTTTTTCCCCTGAGGTAAAGCAAAAAGAGTTTATTAATGTGATCAATACTGAAACTAAAATCGTTAAGTCCCAAAATAATTTCAATGGACAAAAAATGTTGAATAAGCTCTTGGCCACTATTCTGCCAAAGTAAGGAAGAAAGCTGGGTTTATGTATGTATGTATATATACATAAAACTATATATGGAATTCCAACCACAGAATCATATAATTATTTGGGTGAGAAAGGACCTTGAAACTCACCCTGTTCGACCCCCTGCCAAAAGCAGGGACACCTTCCCCTAGACCAGGATGCTCCAAGCCCAGTTCAACCTAGAAATCCTCGTCCCCTCACTACTCTATTTGAGCCCAGAGTGATGAACTGAATGTCTTGAAAAATCTACTAATAAATGTCAAGATAAGGAAAAAAAGAAATCAAAAAAGAGAAACACTTTTCTCTCGCTGATTTGAAGCTCAGCAATGAAACCCTACGTGTGATTTACCACCCAGAGCCTCAGCAGAACTGCAGAAAATTGAACATGGGAACAGAAAATTTCAGTCTCTGTGGTCTTTTGACTCTTCAATTGCTCTTCTATAAATCCCTGGAATGCAAGGTGTTCCCAGGAATGAGAACAAAGTGCTTTCCTTCTGCGCAGTGATGACAGGAAGGGGAATGCTGCCCTGGGGAAGTGTGTTTGCAGGTGAGGTGTCCCCTAATTATGTGACAACTGCAGCAAAAGCCCAA
The DNA here is from genome assembly GCA_013398075.1 of Notiomystis cincta. Taxonomy (NCBI): domain Eukaryota; kingdom Metazoa; phylum Chordata; class Aves; order Passeriformes; family Notiomystidae; genus Notiomystis; species Notiomystis cincta. The sequence goes on along the minus strand of VZRX01023364.1, from coordinate 115,473 downwards.
AAGCTGAACCCAAACCCACACATAAATCATATGTATGGATAAAGGGGAAATGTGTAACACATACACATACATTTAGTACTGTAATAATAAAATACCCAGGTTTTTAAAAGTCAGCAGGTGCTAGAAAGCGTTTTTCCCCTTCCCAGAGCTGAGCAGAGGAGGGAACAACTCCTTCACCATTCCAAAAGAGACCACACTAAACCCCTTTGTTGTTTGGGAGGAAAAGGAGGAAAGACAAGAGGATTTAAAGATAATGGTTGGCTGCCATGAGCCAATTTGTTCTGCTTTCACAGAGCAAGAACCCTTAAGCTCAGTAAATAGTGTTTTGTGGCCTACAGCTCTCCTGCCCTTGGCTCCTCCGACCCAAGCTCCAAGGATTTGCCAACTTTCCTGCTCTCCACATTAACAAGGAATGGGTGCCGAGGCTTAGGGAATATCAGTATTCTTTATCTTTTTAATCCCTTTGTCATCTGATGTTTTAAAGAGATTTTGAAGATTTATGGGAGGATAACCACTCCAGGGAAGGGGTCATGGTATTAAATGACAGGTTGATAGGATCATGGAATAGTTTGCATGGGAACAGACCTTAAAGCTCATTCCATTCCCTGCCATGGGCAGGGACACCTTTCACTAAATGAGGTTGCTCCAAGCCCTGTCCAACCTGGCCTTGGACACATCCAGGGATGAGGCAGCCATAAAATATCCACAGAATCCAAAATATTTGAAAAAAATAGATGCTGAAATGTATTTCTTACTGAAGAAGCTGTCAACCCCCAGTCTCTCAGACAAGCAGTTTTATTATGAAGAATTGCTGGACTCAGTCTAAGGAAGGGTCTGTGTAATTAAAACTATCTAAAATATGAAGATAGAGCTAAACTGTACATTAATTTTTAATCAGAGTTTTAGATCTCCTTCAAGTGATTTTGGTGTTTGTCCTTGTTTATACTGCAGTCTGAGAATCAGCCAGATGAGTCAGGGAAAAGCCAAAGGAGTACCCAGCCAGGGAGGCCATTTATCAGTTCTCCACTGATGTCTTCATTTTCCATTTTTTCGTTTTCATATTAAAAAAAGTTAAAAAAATCAATCTTAACTGGGGTGACTGCCCCAGGAATGATTTGCAGGAGATGCAAATGCTCAGCACTCCTCCAGGGAATTCTCTGTGTTTGGAATTCTAAATACAGCCCATTATTTGTACTTGGAGCGCACGTGGAGCGTCTGCCTCACCCAGGGCAGCTCCCAAAATTCCCAGTTATGACTTATTCCAGCTTTTCTTTGCCAGCACTGCCCGTTTCCAGCCTGGTGCAGGCTGTTGCAGCTGCTCCTCACCTGTACACCACGGCAGGGATGCGCTTCCAGGAGCGGAAGCTGGCCACGCTCTCCAGCTCCTTATCCGTGATCCAGGCGGGAACGATGATCTCCTGGGGGTAACTGCCACACAGCCTGTGGGGAAAGTGGGCAAAGTCAGGGATACAGAGCAGCTCCAGACCTCCCAGAGAGCACAAAGCAGCACTGGAGGAACCTGACAGCCCTTCTGCTAATCCCTGCTTCCCTGGATGTTAATAACCCCCCCTTCTCCAGCATTAAATATGGAGGGATGGCTCTTTCTCTTTCCCTGGAGAAGGAAGCACTGGGTTGTTTGACGGTTTTTTGTTGATGGGATCATGATCCTTTAAAGGCTCATATATTAAACCGCCTGCATTTGAAAGTGGCTGTTTCTGCTCCTGTGGTTGTCACTTCAGTGTACGTGCTGAATTTATCTTGCTTAGGTGAAGGAAGTAACACCACAGAGAAGGGGAGGCTGAGAAATGGCTACCAGAACCTGGTAATTAGCCACAGCAGTTCATTAATGTTTATGCCACTATCGCTGAACTACCTTAGCCATTAGGTGTGTGGTTTTATTAGATTCACCTGCAGTACACACAGAGTTGAAAAAGTCAACCTTTTCAGCCCACAAGTTTGTAGCAGTAACACACCTGCAGAGGCCAAGGCAGGGATTCCTGGTGCAGGGACAGCAAGCCCCAGCTGGGAGTCATTACCCTGCACAGGCAGAGCACTCAGACTGCACCATCACACAGTGTTCCAGCTGGGCTTGCTCTGAGCTGGAGCAGGGAGCAGTCAGAACACCCTGTCCCCCCAGTGTGCATCACAGAGCACCTTCCTCTGTTCTGGAGCCTGAAGAGAACTTGTGTCTGCACTTTCAGTACCTCAGAAAGTGTTTTCTCTTATTTATTCATCCACAAATTTAACTCTTCCAAACCTGTTTGTTTTGGTTTTTTTTTTTAATACATGTCTTCATAGTTAAGTTAGAGAATAATAAAAAATAAAGTCTTAAAAAGTTCAAACCCCACTCTTTGCTCATTTAAGATCTCCCCTAGAATGCTTATTCTCTAAGAAGCCACATCAAAACCTGGTATTTCCAAGCCTAAAAAACTGTAGCAGCTAATAAAATACTGAATAATTAAAAGCACATTTTTTCTATAAACCAACAAAAAAAATCATAATTCTAATTGTCCCTTCTTGGGAACTGTAGAAGCTGAAAATAGTTTCAGTAATGGAGTGTTTTGAGATGCAATTTGGCTGTGGAGGAGCAGCCCCCATCACTCACTTGTACTTCTCATTGATGTTGGAAATCCTCCAGGCATTGTTCATGTCAAATCCCATCCGCTCCACTTCGTTCTTGAACCTGGAAGTTACATGTTCTCCTGGGGATCAAAAGCAGTGGGGGAAAATGAATGGGAAAGAAGGAATTAAGATTCCTACTTTGCAAAATAGAGAAAACCAGCACATCCCTCAGCCCAAACCCACCAGCTGCATTTCACAGCCTCATTCTGACATTTGTACTGGTGGCTCTCCCTGGCCAACTCTCCAGAAATGCCAGAGTCCAACAAGGAGTTTCTCCCTGAAATTACCAACTTCTGGAAATTCTCATCAGAAAAAAACTATGCTGCAGACCAGAACATTAACAAAGGACATCAACAAAGGAACTGAGATCCATCAGCAGCCCAAGTGGGATGGTCGAAAGTTCAGAAGAATTTGGTATCAATGAGAAGAATGTGAAGCTCTGGTGAAAGGGTAAGACCTGCAATGTGCTCTGGAATCCACTGAATATGCATTTCCTGCCCCAGGTTTCCTGTATGGCTGGAGGCAGGTCCTGTCACTTATCCTGCATCTCGGTTTTCCATCATAAATTGGACATTATTTGTCCATGAGTCATGTGGAGATAGGAAGGTAAAATGCATAAATGATTGTTTGACACAAATATCAGTCACAAGAGCCTCACAAACTCCTGGATTAATACATGAAAGGAAGTAGAATGAGCCCTATTTATTTCCTAGACGCTTTCTTTTAAAGTCTCAAAATACAATTGAAAAATATACAATGGCAATAAAGAATAAGAGGACAGAAAGTCTGGAAAATCAGACAAAATTTCCAGGTTTCCAGGGCTAAGAAAAGTGCTAAATTTAAATGAGCATGTGAGCAACACTAGATAAGTGATTCTGAAAGTCCATCCATTGCTTGTCTCTTTAAATTACTGTATCATTAAATCCTGAGGCAGAGCAGCACCCAAGGGGGAGAAATCTGCTGAAAAATTAATGCTTTAAGTATTACATCTTTCCATTAAATATTTTAGAAAACCTTTAAAGGCTTTCAATCCCCCAGATACCTGTAGATACATGTTTAACTCCAAGATGTAAATGCACACGTCTGAAGTGATTTTTAATGCCACAGAACTTATATTTATCTCTAATTGTTCTGTAACAATTAGAGATAAATATAAATAGGTAAATTAAGACTATAGACAGGAGCCTAATTACAAGACTTAATTAACTACAGTGTTACACATATCCTTTGTCAAGAGCAGAGGTGGAATTGGACAACACATTCCAGTCAGCAACAAACTCTGTCAGGTTTGTCCTTAGCAGTGCCTTTTTTAACTTAAAAATCCCACAAATCCTTTTACTGGAGCACCACAAGGATGGGCTTCACCAGCAACTTGTGACACATCCTTAAGGATTTTTTTGGATAGCAAATCAGAATACTGGAAACATCCTCCATCAATGCTGCACAGCCCTGGTGGGTTTTAAGAGAAACACATAAAGCTACATGAAAATGAAATATTCTGTTTGATTTTTCCCTCTTAATTTTTAGCTACTGTGAAGCCACAGGTTTTCCCCTTGGAAACAAAACCCCAGCCTTAACATCTAGTCCATCCCTCCAAACTAATTTTAAGATGTACTTTGAGCCAGCATTGGTAATGTTTAGAAGCATCCCAATCCACTCTCAAAATCCCAGGAAAAGCAAGCCAGGTATTTTGTGGGCTTGTGCTTCCTATTAAACCTGACCCTGTGAGCCACAGCCTGGATCTCTACTACAGACACTGCTAACGTGTTTTTCACAGAAAATGTGTTCTGTTGACACTTGGATGGATTTTGAAGCACTTTAGCACTTTTGTCTGTATCTACCAAATAATGGGCTCCTTGGACATAGAAGAGAAATGACAATGTCTTGGGATTGACTTCTTCAGCCACATTCACACAAATTTTTTTCAGCTACAATTCAGCTCTTCAAAGGAGAACATCTACCCCCAGCCACAGGCAGCTAAAGCTATGTTAAAGAAAATTATTTGACAGACAAAGCTGCAAGAAAAAAAATTTATGGGTAAAAGTTAATAAAAAGGTTAATGTTGCTTCTTATTCCTGAGGTGTCCCAGGTCAGGTTGGACTTGGACCAACCTGGTCTAGTGGAAGATGTCCCTGCCCATGGCAGAGGGTGGAATGAGATGGGCTTTAAGGTCACTTCCAATGCAAACCATTCCATGATTCCATGATTATCCTAAGCTAGCATCAGGCTGAAGTGCCTCTGTTTCAGTGAGGAAGACAAGACGCAGCAAGCCTTCCACAGGTCTGCCAGCTCCCATTTCCCAAATTCAGTTAGGAGGGGAAAGCCCTGGGTGCCAAACTGCTCTGAGGAGTTTTTTGGCATTTTCCAGAAGCTGCTAATGAAGTGTGTGAACAGGAACAGGGCCAGGAGCTCCTCCTCCCACAGTGTGAGCCCTGCTCCTCCCCAGACAGCACAGACACCAGAGCCCGTGCCCAGCTCCAGAGCATTCAGCAACAAGGACAGAATCCCAGGAACATCTCAGCCTGGCAACTGGGACACTTCCCTGAGGCAGTGAATTGTGACTGACAGATCGCAGAGGACCTGGAAATCGTATTTCTTATACTCAAGCAAGTGCTACAACCACCAGCATGCCAAATTTCAGCTTTTATTCACTCGTGGGCTCCTAAAGCTCTCCAGCAAGGATGGTATTCCACTGAAAAAGGTGGCTGTGGCTGTGAATGAACCTCAGGAGCAGCTCAGGGGCTCCCCAACATCATCTTGGAGATCACTGCTCCAGACAAAAAACGTGGCAATCAATCCAACATGGTTCTGACTGAAAGCTGCTGCCGTGGTGAACGAAATGCTGTTGGTGTCACACCTGAGTGCCTGAATTAAACCCTCACCAGCAATTCCCTGAGGATACCCAGGTGCTGCTTTGGTGATCCCAAGGGTGTTCCCACGTACCTGGCCGACACAAGTCCCCGTGCTGCTCCTTTTCACTGGCATAAACCTCCATGCACCAGGCGTGGTAGGCGAAGGAGAACAGGTCCTCTATCTTGGACGGGGGGCGGATGGCATTGTTCAGCCTCTTCAGCCAGTCCTGGCACTGCTCAAAGGTGGAAAACTGACACCTGTCCCAGAGACAAACATTCCATGGGTGATTTTCAGGAGGAGATGCCACTCTAGGAGACAACAGCTGAGCATGAAAAGCTTTGTGAGAGCACTAAGTGAGGATGAACACCTTACTGACAACTCAGTTCTGCTTCCACGTGCACTCTAATGGGAAGTAAAATGAAACCTGTGGATTTGAGTAAGGAAACAATTTAGGAAGTGAGGACTGACTGAGCAGCCACGTGCTGGGACTGAGAATAACCAGGATGTGCCCTACCAGGAACGAGGGTGACATTTCTCCACATGTTCCCTATGAAACCAAGGGAAGATCACTGAGGTCAAAGACAGGAATGTGTTACAGCCCCTTCTGACTGCTGCAATCAGGGAGAAACTCAGGAACTACCCCACACACTATAATCTACAGAATGTAACTATAACCACAATCCTGTAAAAAGGAACAGCCTGGGAGAGCTGGGGGGGGTTCACCTGAAGAAGAGAAGGATACAGGGAGACCTCAGAGCCCCTTCCAGTGCCTGAAGGGGCTCCAGGAGAGCTGGAGAGGGACTGGGGACAAGGGATGGAGGAACAGGACACAGGGAATGGCTTCCCACTGCCAGAGGGGAGGGATGGATGGGATATTGGAAAGGAATTGTTCCTCGGCGGGGGGAGGAGGGGCTGGGATGGAAATCCCAGAGAAGCTGTGGTGGCCCCTGGATCCCTGGCAGTGTCCAAGGCCAGGCTGGATGGGGCTTGGATCAGCCTGGGATAGTGGAAGGTGTCCCTGCCCATGGCAGGGTGTGGAATGAGATGGTCTTTTCAGACCCTTCTCTTTCTGCCTTTGTTGGGAAGCACAGACTGAGCTTTGCCCAATGTTACAGACTAACAACAACCAGAGAGAATATTCCCTGCACAGGAGAAACCAATCATCAAAGCAGTGCATTAAAATTACGTTAGCTTTTCCTTTCAAAGAGGATTCCTGGACTCTTTAGAGTAAAGGGCTGGAAATAAATCAGTGATTTATTTTGCTCTGACGTTTTTGTTCAAGATTTTATGGTTATTAAATATTGCCCAAGTATTTCCATTTGGCTCAGTCCTGGTTAATGATGGCATCTGCATTCCCTCGGGGCAGATTTATCAGCCCTACCTGCAAATAGCTCAGAGCCACGACGTGGAAGGAAAAAGCCATGTCCAACATCTCCCAAGAGTTGTGAGGAACTGCAGCCTGAGGTGTTTATTTATTTCCCATCACTGACTGTAAAGCAAGCTCAGACTACTTGCTGAGACTGGATAATTCTCTATTAAATATCCACACTCAGACAAGATACATCTTACCCTAAATTCTTCCTAAATTCTTTTGAAGTTAGTGGTGCAAATAACAAGTATTATCTCCACTTGAATTCTATTACTCAAAATACAAAGTTTGTTCATGAAAAAGAACAAGAATATACCCTAAATCTTCTGTCTCAGCCCCAAACTACAACATCTCCCAACCAACTGCCACCAAGTCCTCAGTCTTGGAGATGCAATTTTGAGAGGAAATTGATAAGGAAGACAAAAATACAAATAATTTGTATTCGTTCTACAATTGAAGGGAAATAACAAATTAATGTAGGGAGGAAGGGTAACTTTCTTAAATGTCAGGAGCTACAAGTGAAGAGGAAGTTAAACATTGAATTCAAATTAAACTAAATATTACTTCTAAAGTAAAATCAGTCCTGGTGAAAAAACAGCCTTCCAGGAAGCAGCTGACCTGTTAAACATTCTGAGTGCTCCGAGAAGGCTGGGGCTCCTTTCATTAAACAAAAGGTACAGCCAGCAAACATTTAATCAAAAAGAAATGTTCCTTTCTTCTTAATTAAAGTTCATAGATCAAAATTAATTTCTTCAGTAGAAAAGTAAAAGAAAAAATAAAAACCAAACCAAAAAGCCAGCTGGGTGAAGCTCAGGCTGGGCAGTCCAGAGAGTCCTGGCTCAGGTCTGGAGTCTGGGGAAGGACAGCCAGGAGTAACTGCTGCCTGCACACCTGTATTCACCACCTTCCTTCACTTTCTCTTCCCTTTTTCCTCCATTTCCTTTCCCAGGAGGTTACCATGCCTCAAGGGTGTTGAAAATGCAGTGTGGACACGGTCTCCAAACCCCATATCTTGATTAAACACATTTCCAATGTGTGTGTCAGTGGCTTTATCTACTTCTGTACCTGTTGATATGGAGATACTGATGTATCTATGATATATTGAAGCAATATATTATAACTGACTGTAAAGCAGGGAAAACACAGTGAGGCTAAAATTAATTTCAGAATAAAACCAAGATCAGCCACATGGGCTCAGACCAAGGTTTGATGCTGTCCTGAATCACAACCATCAGGCATACAGCCCACTTTGTACAAAAATCAGACAAAATAAAAAGCTTTTGAGGGAAATCAAGTCAGAACTCCTATTTCCTTGAACCATCCCAGCCGCCCACAGCACGTGGAAAGTAAATTCCCCCCCTTTAGCACTGAGCCTCTCCTACCTTATAACCTTGCAGTCCTTGCAAGTCAAATGAAGCTGGAATATATCCCGGCACTCCACGCTCTCAATCAGTTGCAATGGAACCTGCAATTAAACACAGCAGATTATTTCATTTCAGCAGCACTAACACAAATTTCTTGGCTTATCTCACAAGGATTAATTGTAGGCTACAAGAGAGAATCCAAGTGGAGCTGCTTCAGTAGGTCTGAAGTGTGGTACCAGGTATTCGTATCCCAGCTCCAGTCCAGCGTAGTCCAAAAGCCTTAAGGGATCCCATGGGAGCAGCTGAGAAGGCTGCAGGAAAGGCAGCAGACACCCAAGCTCCTCTCTCATGGAAGCAGCTTTCTCTCTTATAGGTCCAAATTTAGGAATCTTAATATATTTTTAGCTATTGGTGTTCAAAAAGAACTGCTAAGTAAAAGAAGCCCTAAACAGACTGCTGCAGTGTGGATACTTGTCTATGTCAATATCCCATATTTCCTCCTCTGGGAAAAACCCTTTGGTCTATGTAGATCAACACTTGTGATGGAAATAGTTGAATTTAGAGGGATAATGCTGAATCTTTCCCATTTAAGTGCAGCTGTAGACACTTCTGTTTCCTGGCATGTTTAACCAGCAGCAGGTTGGTCAGGCAACATATGAGAGCACATGCAAGTACCTTTAAAGATAAGAAAACCCACAAGATGAAAATATTAATTTTCTGTATTATTTTTGGAACTTTACCTGAGGTGGGCAAATGTACATTATTGTTTTAAATGAACAGAAGTCATCAATAACTGTCTAATTAACCTGTAATTAACATGAAGCACAAACCTGTTTGAATTGTTTAGTAGATTATATGGACATTGCATTTAGGACCTTACTAAAGGAGTGCCATCCTTTAGTAACATTACAATACTCTGATTTCTGCCATCACAGGACTAAGATCCAGCAATTTAAGGTCTGGCTTGGGGCTTACAAGATGTGGCTGGAAGAGCCTGCCCTGCCAGGGTCTTTCCATATGCCTGAGCAAGTCCTTGAAGGTCACCTCCAATCAAAGCTCCAAGATAAGGAATCAGGACAGCATCTTCTCAGGCACCACAAAGCTTCAAAAGTACCTCGTTTGATAGGAATGAAAGAAAGGAAATGAACTAAAACCAGCAGGCGAGGAAAAGAGATGTCTCAAAAATACAAACCAGGGGAAAACTTCCTCCAAGCAGGGAGATGCCTGGAGCAAGCTCAGGGCAAATGCTGTGCCCAGGAGAGGGATGAGAACTCTGCTGGCTCTGGGGAAGGCAGGCACAGCTCAGGGCAGCACCTCAGACAGAGCCCAGAACCTTCTCAAATCACTGCTCAGAGCTCACAGTCCCCAGATACAACAGGCAGGGATTTTTTAATGCTCAGCCTTTCCCTTGCCCATGTCAGACCACAGCCAGAGGCAGCTCTGGGCTCTCTGGAGATGGAGAGCCACCAACCCTCCCCTGCTGTGCCCAGTGAGGCTGGGACAGGGGAGTTACTCTGCTCCTTCTGTTGTAACTGGACATTAAATGACAGAAAATCCATGGGCAAGACTTGGCGAGAGGGTGTCTGACTTCACAGCCCAGCAGTCTAGATTTTCAAATTTGGATTTCAAATAAAGCTGAACTTGAATTTCTGTCCATGTTTTCAGCACTGTCACTGGTTGAGATCCTGCAGAATCAGTGACATGAAGGGGGCAGGAAATGAAGAATCCCTCCTGTGCGAGCCCCTCTTTGCCCTCCCTCAGCTCAGCCTGGCTGTGGGTGACTTCACCAAAGCAGCAGAGGCCTCAAATGCAGCACAGACCCCACCAGGTGCTCTGTTCCACAGCTGATCCTTGTATTTCACCTGCTCATTCCTTCCCAGCCCTCTCCTATTGATCAGTCTGCCAGGCAGGTAAATTATCTCAGTTGTGCCTGATCAATGCACAGGAATGGAGCCCAGACTGGAGAATCTTCCAGTCTGTCTTCATGACTGGACAGCCCCACATACAGCTATTAATAACTCCCAGGAGGAAATTCTCCATGGAAAGGGTGGTCAGGCACTGGAAGGGAAATTTGGAGTCCCCATTTCTGCAGGTGTTCAGGGAGGGCCTGGATGTGGCACTCAGTGCTCTGGGCTGGGGACAAGGTGGGGATCAGGCACAGCTGGGACTCGATGGCCTGGGAGGGCTTTTCCAACCTAAATGATTGTGAAATAACTAAGTTAAACCTATCACTGAGTTAAATGGCACCCACATGGAAAGTAAGGCATTTTTTCCAGCTGACCCAAGACTCCAGACTCACTTTTTAAGTCCAGTGCTGCTTTGTCTGTTAATATCTTTTTACCCCCCAAGCCCTGTTTTATTCTGTTTTTTCCCATGTCCATCTTCATTTAAGCAGTTCTCCACCTTTCCCTCCTCCTGGCATTCTGCTTGTGGCTCCTCTTCCTCGTCTGCACTTTAATGACAAACTAATTCTTCTCCTGCATTATTTTTAATTTCCTTCTTTCCGAGTCACTCCTTGTTCCCTGCCCTTTGCCGGCGCCCTCTGCTCCCCAGCCATCCATTCCCCTCTGACAGCCCACCACTGATTCCCTCACAATCTGCAGGTTTTTCTTCAGGACAACTTTCCCATTAATCTTTTTAATTTTCCTTCCCAGTCATAAAAATCTGTCCTCTGGTTCTCCTGTGTCTTCAATCTCCTTCCTGGCCATTATTCTTCCCCCAGTAAAGCTCTGTGGAATTATCTCCTGTCATTGCCTCCCTCCCTGATAACCTTCCCTTCCCACTGCACATCCTTCAGGCTGCTGCCAGCCCGACACCCTGAGCCCGCTCCTGGAAGAGCCATCAATTCTATCTGCAGGCACTTCCCTCTAATAATGGCATGGAAACCAGGCAGGGAGAAGCAATCATTTTTGCTTTTAGAAGAATAAACATGCATTGTTATCTGAGGCAAATTACGTCCCATTATAGGGAGTACAGGAGCATCCTGCTCTTGCAGTATCTCCTGACTGTCTCTTATTTAAAATTATCTTATTTTAAATAACAGCAACATTCTACAGGTCCAATTTTTTATTTTTGAGGGTTTTTTTAAATTATTTTGATGACTGGAGCTGTCTGTTATCTAAGAGCAGTACAAGATATATTTAGAGAATTACAGCTCTAAATAGTAGTTAGGAAAAGCACAAGTTACATTTTCAGTGCTGAAACAACCACCCCATGGCCCAGTCTGTGCCCACAATTCCCAGTGGGATGCCATGGATCACCACCAGGCTGCTGCAAGCACAAGTGACCCAGCTACAGACCCTCCCCTGTGCCCCATTTGGCCCAAACCTCTCCAGGATCTGCTCTGGCACCTGGGAGCTGGAATTGGGGTTTCCTCAGAGCTGGAATAATGGCAGGGTTATGGTGCAGGCACGAGGCCAAGGCTGGGAGCATGGGGTGAGGAGGCACATCCAGGCTCTGAGGGTGCAAGGACAGCCCTCAAGGGCTCCAGGGTGGAGGGAGTTGAATCCGCCCTGGGTTCATGGAACCCACAAGGAGTTTCTGAAGCAAATTTTGCTTTTAATGACAGCTGATGACACTTTGAGTTTGTCTTGAAGGCCACCTCTGAGCCCCCCCTGCTCTCACAATTGTTGTGCTCCAAGTGTGAAGAATTTAGGCAGCAGGGCCTGAGGATAAGACAAGGATTATTCCACTCTCCAGCAGGGATGAACCACAGCAGCTATGGACATAAGGAATATCCCAATCCAACCATTTTTCCAAGCAAGGGAAAGCTCAAACTAAAACTCACCTCCTCATCAAAGTCTCCCCCATCATGACTTTTCTTCAGTAATGTGTCCAAAATCCACCATTGGAAAGAGATTACATGCAATCCATGCTTTCACAAAGTCCACTAAAATGTTAATTCTCCCATCAATGCAATTAGCTTACAGGGAGGAAAGTGATTAGACAGAAACACTCAGCAGCTGCAAAGTCTGACATTTTCTTAAGGAATCAATAGAGATGGGCCTGGGAACCAAACCTCCCCTGTGCACCGAGAGATCCCTGTTGAGTCTGCACTTTTATCCCATGGATAAATGTAAGTCAACACTCCTGAATGTCATAATCTCCCCAATTTATGCATGGTCTGTGGGGCCTTTTGTTTTTGCATTTGAAACACCGTGTTCCTATTAGCACTGAGATCTAGGAAATTATCCATGGGAGAGATCTCCACACACAGCCCTTTTCTGCACTGTTGCAATGGGAACATTAACAACTTTGAATGGATTTCTTTCCCAGCCCAGGTGATCTGCAGCTCTGTGCTGCTCACTGAGGTGTCACAGCACCATTTTTACAGCCAGGGAATTGTAACCAAACAAGAGGGAAAAGCCACAGACCAGGAATGAAGAATTTCTTACAGGTATTTGCTGAACAGCTGTGGTGACATAAAAACAGCAGGAAAGAATCTAGATGAACTCAATCAAAGATTACTCAGTGAAGATTTAAGTTAGAAAATCACCATCTGATCAAGAATTTTGGCCAACAATAACCAAAAGGATTACTACTCTCAAATTTAACAATTTCAGTATGGCTATTAATGACTGAAGAAAGTTTTATCCTTAAAGACATTCCAAGCCCTCTCTGTCCTGGATTTCAGTGGAGTTCATAGGAAGTTATTAGTGATATGGTTACCAAGAATGATTTATATTCTGCTCTAGCTCATACTCTGATTGATTATTTCTGCTTAATGATGCTGATGATAATGAGTTATCACACAGAAAGAGAGGGCAGGACACTGGATGTGAAAGTCAGGGAAGCAAAATTAACACGGCAATATTGACAAACATCTGTGGACTCTTCCCTGAACACAAACAAGGAATGTGATTTAAGAAAATACCAATTCTTGCTATGCTCAAAAGTACTGAATTGAAATCCCTTATCCCTAATTATCCTCAGGACAGGAAGTGCAGTACATGCTCTAATGGTTTCTCTAATAAAGCAACTCCATCATTCCCTGGCATTCCTCAGGACACTCTTGCTTTCCACACTGGAAGTGCCCACAGCTGGTGAGACTGGTCTGTGTGAGCATTCCAGCACTGCCAGGACTGTCCAGCACTCACTGAACTCTGTCTGCTACCAGGGGAGGTGGAGATGGAACCATTTTAAGGAACAGACACTCGGAATAAAGCTCCCTGAAGAAATTCATTGAATCCCACTCCTGACCTGTTACATCAAGGACTGCACTCAAACCACCCAGGATCTGCCCAAAACTTGAAGCAGCTGGAGCCATTTCCACCTTCTGAAGCTCCAAGCAAGTCACACATCAGGTTGAGGTGCTCCAAAAGCCTCTTCGAAGACTGATTATTTCTCCCCACTGAGCCTGGAGACAACAGGTGGCTGACACAGCCAGCTGTGAAGTGACCATCAGGTTGAGGGATGTGGCATTTCCTTGTGACATCTGATTTTCAGAGCTGCTGAGTCACTCTTTAGTGCTTAAATGTGTATTTATTGTCCCTGAGAAATGGGATTTGAACACCAGAGAGATTTTTCATTATTAAAAAGGGAGGATCACCATGCTCTTATCCCAAATTCTGTTATTTCCACTGAGATCAGAACACCTGGACAGCACTTACATTCACAACAGATTCCTTGAATTTGATGTGGAGCCTGTAGTTGGAAAGGGCAATGATGGCATCCTCTGCTCGTCCCACATACTCTGTGCTCTCCCCGTGGAGCTCAATGAACGGCACCTGCAGAAAGGCAGCAAAAATCTGATTTCAGAGACCATTTCCCTAAAATCTGCCCCTCCTTCAGCACAAGAAATCAAACAAAGACTGCTGAGAATTCAGCCCCATTACTGCTGCTAAGGAGGAACATCAGGTAAGGTTGGCTCAGAGGTTAATTGCAGCCTTTTTCTTAAATGATCCCTTATTTTATGTTACTTTTCCTGAGTGGTAAGTGCCTGGTCACGGAAAGCAATGAATTTTTATGAAAAATATGCTCACATTTTGGCAAGCAGGCTGACAAAGCCCTTGATTTATGCTCTCACTCCTTACTTAATGGAAAGTGGCATTTCCATAATGTTATTAAATTCATCCTAAAGTAGGCAAAACATCCAGGATGAATAATGTTCCCTGCTATTTCCCCACTATTCACCCTGCAAGCTCAGGTAACCAGCCTAGGCTGGATCCCAAAATGCTACAAAGCTGAGCTCAGTTAGACAAATCAAGCTTTTTGCTCCCTATTTCTCACAGTAAATATAAAAATGCACAACAAGCTGCTGCTTTATAAAGTCAGAAAAGCTGCAGTTGACTACACCACACATGGAAATTGTCACTGCTTAATTAAAAATATGACTTAAGCCCAGTTTAGCTGAGCCGGGTGTAAAATGTAAATGCTCAACTTGAAAGTGATCTGATTTTACTGATTTTACACCAACTTAGCTTGAATCAAATAAAAATACTTTCTATTACAATGAAACAAACTTCAGTTGATGTACGAGTGGCTACAGGGAGAGCCAGTCTGAGAGAGCTGAGGGTGCTCACCTGGAGAGGAGAAGGATCCAGGGACACCTCAGAGCCCCTTCCAGGGCCTAAAGGGGCTCCAGGAGAGCTGGAGAGGGACTGGGGACAAGGGATGGAGGGACAGGACACAGGGAATGGCTTCCCACTGCCAGAGGGCAGGGTTAGGTGGGGTATTGGTGAGGAATTGTTCCCCGGGAGGGTGGAGAGGGGCTGGGATAGAAATCCCAGAGAAGCTGTGGCTGCCCCTGGATCCCTGGAAGTGTCCAAGTCCAGGCTGGATGGGGCTTGAATCAGCCTGGGATAGTGGAAGGTGTCCCTGCCCATGGCAGGGAGGCACTGGATTGGTTTTAAGGTCCTTTTCAACCCAAATCATTCCATGATTCTGTGGTAAATCATCTGAACTGAACTGATTTCAAAAGGAGCTTTGGAAAAATGAAGGAATTTTAAAACATCTTTTTTTGTGCAACAGAAGACTTTTGGCTTCACAATAATCAGATACAAAGGCAGTGTTTAATCAGCTTAGTGCTGCTTTTTCAAAACAACAGAGTTCTCAGCTATGGAATAAAACCTGACCCTTGGAATTAGTACACAGATAGCAGTGGTGTTTTTCAGACACTTGAGGAATTTCTTGTAATAAAATGCCCAAGTTCTCTTTCCTACCGACAGTACAGGAGTATTTAAGAGGAAAATGAGTTTCTGTGCTAACGGTGAACTAAAATTCCACAGGAGAGGCCTGAGAATCCATAACCAACTGGAGGTAGGATGATCTGAACTAGCAAGGAGCAGCATGGTGATTACCTGGAGGTTCTCATCCTCTCGGATCAGCTGCTTCCTTGGAAAAATCTGATTAGCCTGGATGCATTCAAGGCTGTGCTGAGTCTCTTCATCCTGAGGAACAAGGTGTGACAGTCACCTGCAGCACTGGCACCTGCTGCTACCTTCCCCAACCACCCACAGCCAAGGAAAAAACTCCCACAGGATGAAGTGTCCAGAGAATTCCAGGAGCAGTAACTCACTAAAGTTTCTAAGCTTTCCTCAGACAATAAACTTGGTGTTAGAAATAGGGTTTCCTTCCTGCAGCCTGATTAATATAGTCATTAAAAGGCTGCAAGATTTGTAACAGCATTAGGAAGAAAGCATTAGCACTATGCTTAAAACCACACATGTACACATTAATTCCTGATGTTTTTCCCATTTTGAACTCTTCTGCTCTGTCACAGACCCTACAAAGCCCCTTTGCTTACCATGACAGGCCCTGGGCAGGAGGAGGAATCCTCGTCTTTACTTGCAATACTTGGAGCTCTTTACTTATTAAAATCTAGAAAACCAGGAAAGGATAATGATGAAATAAAATGCATTTTCTTTTGGCAAATAAATACAAATTAACTTTTAAAGGCTGTGAATGTAGCTGTTAGAAAACTGAGAGCAAACAGTAATTATGAAAAGATGAAATCCATAGAAGCTCCCTCTCCTGAGAGCCAAAATTGTTTCAAAATGTGTCTGGTTCCTTCTGTTCATCCTGAAAAATTACCTTTGGATGTGCTGCTGGGAGAACACCTGTCTGAAGGCAGCAATTAGACCAGTGTTTATATAATTTAAATTAAAACATGTTCATCTTTCTGGATCTCCTGGAATTTTCTCCCAAGCTGTTTGCAGATGGTGAATCACAAATCCGTGGGTTACAAACCCAAAGCGTTCCCTGGGATCATTTAGGCTGATCTGGGATGAAACACAGGGTTTGGATCCTCCTGGAGCAAGCTTGTTTCAACTATGGCATACGAACTGGAATTCTTATTGGGATAAAAATCCTCTTTTACACTTCTGACTCATTCTGGATATCCATGGATACATCCAAATGTCCTTTTCCCTGCACTGACCTTTGCAGGAGTTCCAGATCACTACACTGGGAACTTGCTCTCTCCACTACCCAACAACCTCCCAACCTTTGATCATCTGCAAATTTTCGGGGAATATTAACGCAGTCCTGAGGTTTATGCAAATCACCCAAGTAGGAATTTAATGACTGAAGTGAATACAAGAGTTACAATTTGGTTTCAAGACTGATCTTACACTCAGCTTTCTAAATCCAGGTAGGTTCTTCCCTTTTCTACCAACCAGGACTCACTCAGATATTTTATGGGGTATAAAAGTTACAGATGAAAATACATCACATGAGCCCAGTCAGTTCTCAGTTCACATCCAAAGTTCATAATTCACTTTACTTATAAATGTATTTCAAATTATCAGTATTGAGACTGACAGAGAAAACCACGTCAATCCATCAGCTCCCAGCACAGCAGCACTGCAGGGAGCCCTAAACATCCTGTGCTTGCTATGGAATATTGACAGAGGGAAAAGGAGCAGCAGATGCACACCAAGGATGTGCACATTTGGGTGTTTGCATATATATTCATAGAAAAGGAGGACATGATGAGCAGAATCGAGCTCAAACCGCCATGGATTACTAAAAATTAATGCAAAAAGTACATATAAAATCCTGGGAGACCTGGAGAGGGACTTGAGACAAGGGTAAAGGGACAGGACACAGGGAATGGCTTCCCACTGCCAGAGGGCAGGGTTAGGTGGGGTATTGGGAAGGAATCGTTCCCTGGGAGGGTGAGGAGGGGCTGGGATGGAATTCCCAGAGAAGCTGTGGCTGCCCCTGGGCCCCTGGAAGTGTCCAAGACCAGGTTGGACACTTGGAGCACCCTGGGACAGCAGAAGGTATTCCTGCCCATGGCAGGGGTGTCACTGGATGGGTTTTACGGTCCCTTCCAACCTAACCCATTCCAGGATTCTGTGATATAAAAAATACTTTGTTATTTCAAAGAACTCCTTCAGCTTCACACACAGTTATCAAAGAAACACCAACTTAATTAAAAAAATTTGCTTTATTACAAATTTGAAGCTTGCTTAATATCTCTGAGGGAATTTAATAGGCACTATGTTGGAAAAAAGTTTCTTTTATACTTCAGTTTGATTAGATATATTAATTTATAGGTTTGTTATATAACCACCTACATATTAATAAAACCAGTATTAGCTTAGAAAATTTGGTCTTTTTAAATATCCTACAGCTGTGCTAAAATCCAGCATAAACCTCCAGCAGAGACTACCCAAAGTCCCAAGTTTCAGTCTAACTCCTGCATTCGGTGCAGAACAGTTACTACTGTAACAGTGTGGCTTTTTCCATGTGAGAATCTTCCTTTTGAAGATGAATTTTGGGAAAGCTGTGTTGAAAAAAAAGTCTGCCTGTTTCAGTTTGCATCAGGATTATCAGATCCAAAGGGTGACACTGCCAAGATAACTGACACAAGAAGTTATAGGACTGGTTCTAAAGCAAACACTTGGCTCTGGCTGCTGCTGGGCATCACTGAAACGCTTCAGCGACTTCCCCGCCACCAAAGGAGTTCTGAAAATTGCTGACAGAAATAGCAAAAAGACTGAATTGTTACAATGAGGCTCTCTGAGCTGGTGGACAGTGAATACTCTGAAAATCATTCCTTTCCCATCAGGTCAGCGAGCTGACCCCACTCCCTCCAGCAGCTCAAGGTCACTGGGCTGAGCCCAGGGGAAGGGAACAACTCTGGGAGCAGGGATGGACCACACACTGCTCAGGACAGTCCAAAGAACACCTGAATCGACATTTCTTTCTATCCCAAAGCTTTCTAACCCGTTTCCAGTTCACCAAACTCTTCCCATGGCAACAGAAGGAGGATCCCAGGGACTGCTGACACCTCTTAAGGGGACTTCTGGCTTTAGAAGCCTTGGAAGTGAGAACAAGACCATTCCTCACATCAGCAGCTCCACCAAGCACTCCTGAACCCTCCCCACCATAATTCCCCTCTGTGCTGCTCCGAGGGACAGCTTAGGACAAAGCCAGCCCAGCACCAAGTGGCTGCACAAACCCATTCTCAGACTGACCCACAGCAGTTTTAGGATTGCACAATGGAAGGAGAATTCTCATTTTGTTTAACTGCAGCTCTACCCTGACAGTAAAACCCATTTTCCAGAAATGAAATGGAAAGGTACAAATACAGCTCAGATAAAAAACCTGGCCAGGAAAGCAGCCTTAAATTCAGGCTCCTCCTCATCAATAGGATCACATAAAAATAGCAGCCAGCTTATACACAAGAGCAGTGAAACCTGGTTTTATTGGTACAAATACTGGGTTTGGCTAGGACTGAGGCCAAAAAAAGGTGATGTTATCAATTGACTGTCTGCCCTTTTCCCTGCAATTCCATGTGTGTTAAATTACATCAAAAAAGAGAATGGTCTTGTTAATTCTCCATCCTCATGTTCTGCTTGAAAGGATAAATGATGAGCAAAGGTTGTAACCTCAGACGCTGTTCAGCCTCTATGGGAACATCTTAATTACCTTTTGTTTCAGATGTGCCTTCTGGTTTAAATTATGTACATAATTAAGAGTAGCAATAACCATCTGTTTGCCAGTGATTCTAAACAAAAAAGATTAGATAAATAAAGGATCGTTTAAATTCACATACATTTAAATGCAGTTGGACTTTCAGCAAAGGAAAGGAAAAACTGGAGGGAAAAAAGGAGGAAGGAAGAATCCAAGCATTTTACTTAGCTCCCTTACCTTCCCCATCCAGACTGAATTCCATTTATTTTAATATCAAAATCAACCTGAGCTGACCTCTAAGTTGTTTACACGCTATGGCACAGTTGCCCTCTGAGTCTGACTTTGGAATCCAAATTTTTTGGCAAAGAAACATCAGAAAATTTGGGAATTAAACATTCAGGAATGCACTGCACCTTGAGCAAAAGATGCTTCTGTTGCAAACTGAAAACACTTCTCCCCCTTTGGCAGGTGGAAGGAAATTTCTGAGATAAGGATAAACACTCAGTTTCCCTCATTTCAGTCCGTGGCAGGGAGGTTTCTCCTCTTTCCCGGCACCACAGGCTGCAGTGAGTGAGTAACTTTCTCCAGGATTTACTGGGGGAACAGCTGACAACACGGATATTTGCACATTATTCAGGAATAGGAGCAGGGCAAAGAATTGTGTTTGAAGACTGGGCACAACTAAGAGTCAGGAACCTTTTTTTTTCAATAATTAAAGGTTGCAAACCCCAACTCAGTGAAATACTAATTTTTGTCTAAGATACTGAAAATCACTTTATTTAAGAGAAAAATCAATGATAAGCATAGAATCCACAAGCAAGCAGCTGATCTTCCCCAAATAATGCAATTCTTACCAAAAAATGAGAGAATAAACAGTCCTCTCTTGTCCCAGAAAGTTCCAACTGTTCTCTCGTGATACTTCACATTGGCAGCTGCAAATAAAAAGACAACACTTTAAAACATGAACTTCCCTCGAAAAAGAACCACTTCTGAACCAGCAGCCCAGACAGGACACTCCACTGCTCCAAGAGTTTGGGTTAATTCAAGAGGAAAATGAGAAAGTCTGAGTGCTTTGTAGCTGAAGCAAGAGCTTAACATGCCCAGGGAGGGAATTCCAGGACTGGATTCCGATGGATATGTGTGGATAAAGCCTCTGTTCTGGCAAGGAGCAGTTCTGAAATCGTGGCCACAAAGCAATTCAGAATTTTCATAAATGAGTGAACAAAGCCTAAATTACTTCATAATACAAGCTACAAGAAGGAGTTTTATAGAAGATCCAACTGGATTTAATTGATCTTCAAAGTGGGTTTAATTTTACACTGCAAATGGTATTTCTGGCCCCAAGAAAGCCAATGGAGACCCCCAAACAAGTGGTTGCTGCCCATGAGCTTTGGTCCCATGGTGCAAAAATCCCAGGGAACAGTAAGACTCATGAGGCCACTCCTGCCAAACCCTGTCCTTTGGATTTTCAGGGGCTGTACAAACTCTTACTGCATCAAAAATGAGGTGGTGTGCCAGAAATATATATTTGTCAAAAGTTATATGGAGTAAATATCTGATCTGCTTCATTCCTATAGCTACTCCAGCAGGTTCAAGACATCTCCTGTGGCATCAGAAGGACATAAAGTTTAACACTAAAATACCCAAACCCTAAAATTATAAGTTCCAGACTAACCCCAACTGTTCCCGAAGCACACAAGGAGCCAAACTGGTGGGACACCACTCCCTTGTATCCAAAGATCTGCTTTTCACAGAAACTTGGATATTCTCCCAGCAGCACACTGCATCTGGATGTGCCTGGAAAGTCTAATTTCTCCACCATATAATCCTGCTGCTGGAAATAGTTTGCCTGTACTTTGATGTGTTGCAACTACTGATAATTTTCACATTCTGGTAAAAGAAATAAAATATTTTTGTATTTTGCATTCATTGTGTCCTTTAGTTTATGGCTTATGACAGGGAAAATAAGTAACAGACAGAAAAAGGAGATATAATTTCAAGACTGACGCAGTAGAAAGAAATAGTTTAAGCTGTGCATCAAAAATTGTGCATTTAAAAGAGTTGTGCCCCAGGCCCAGCATCACCAGCTGGGTGAGGGAGGAGATTGTCCTGTTTTGCTCTGGGTTAGCCTCTCATCCAGTGCTGGGGACAGTTTAGAGCACCACAACGTCAGAAGGACCTAAAGCTGTTGGAGAGAGACCAAAGGAAGGTCACGAGGATGGGGAAGGGGCTGGAGGGGCTGAAGGTGCTTGGAATGTCCGGCTGGAGCAGAGGAGGCTGAGCTCAGACCCCACCAGGGGCTGCAGCTCCTCCCGAGGGCAGCTCCGATCTCTGCTCCTGGGACAGGGACAGCACCCAGGGAACGGCTGGAGCTGGGCCAGGGCAGGCTCAGGCTGGATTTTGGGGAAAGGTTCCTCCCCCAGAGGGTGCTGGCACTGCCCAGGCTCCCCAGGGAATGGGCACAGCCCCGAGGCTGCCAGAGCTCCAGGAGCCTTTGGACAGCGCTGCCAGGGATGGACAGGGTGGGGTTGTTGGGGGGTCTGGGCAGGGCCAGGAGCTGGATCCATGATCCTGGTGAGTCCTTTCCCATGTAGGATTTTCATGACTCTAAGATTCTAATACAAACTTAGATGCACCAGAGGAATTCTACCATCTCACATGATGGACACTTGAGGGAATCTCAGTATTTACATGAGCAGGGAGCTGAGGATGTGCTCTAACAGAAAGGCCCTGTGTCGATGCCAACTGTCCAAAACCTCAGCTAAATTCCCATTTACCATTTTATAAAATAGTTTCTAAAAGCAATATTTTATTACCTGCAACAGAGGTCAACTTTATTTTCATTTTTTAAAAAACCTCTCTCAGCCAACAAGGCAAACAACAATCCCAATAACTTTATGGGTTGATAATCAACCCCAGCACCCAGATGGGAACAGGCACAGTTTGACTGCGAGGTACCAGCTTGAGCATGCAACAAGTTCAACTTCACAGCTGCCTGTTGATACAAAGTCACCTTTGAGGGGAATATGGAGCACACACACACACAAAAAAAAAAAGCTATGAAGGCAGACTATACAACTCTAGAATGACACCTCAGAGACAGTTTTCTGGCCATGTATTTGCTTTTCAGAAGGCAAGATACACATTTCGGTTGCAGGAGCTGGACTGATTTTGTGTGGTTTCAGTCCAAATGAAAAAAAAAAAAAAAAACC
>VZRX01023364.1:63377-92414 GCA_013398075.1 Notiomystis cincta | reverse complement strand
AAAAAAAAAAAAAACCTTCACAAAATCTGTAACAAGCTTTTTGTTGATTTTAATGAGGCTTGGAAGAAGCCACCAAATCTCAAGAGTTTTGTCAAGAAGTTTAAAAACAGGAGAAAAATGTTCCAATATAAGCATTAATAATTCCACCTTATTGCTGCCAGAGCTCAGCAAACCCCCCTGACACGCTCATCAGCATTCCTGCTGCAAGGCTGCTGGGCTCTGATAAGCACCTCCAATGTTATCACTTCCTAAGTCAACAACTTCTGCCAAAATAAGGGGGGAAAGCTGACTCTAAGAAGAAACATTGCTATGAGTTCTGCTGGCCCTTTCCAAAAACCGAATTCCTGATGGGAGCAGCCCCAGGTCAGGGGTAGCTGTTTAATTAACACATCCCAGCACAGCCCCGGGAGCTGCCCCTCAGGACAGGGATGCAGCCACCCCTTCCTGGTGCTCCCACCACTTCCTCTGCAGCACCTCAGCTGTGTGAGCCACAAAGAAAGGATTCAGCACCACTGGGAAAGCCAAGGGTAGGAGATGGAAAAGGGACAGGATCCTTTCACTAAATCCTAAGTCAAGTGTTTCTTTTAAGGAATGGGCTTTGCAGCACCTTTATTGGACTGTCACATTCTCAGAGCTGGTTTGGATAACACAGAATGGTTTGGGTGGGAAAGGACCTCAAAGCCCCCCCAGTGCCACCCCCTGCCATGGGCAGGGACACCTTCCAGTAGCCCAGGATGCTCCAAGCCCCACCCAGCCTGGCCTTGGACACTGCCAGGGATCCAGGGGCAGCCACAGCTGCTTTGGGAAACCTCTGCCAGGGCCTCCCCATCCTCCCAGGGAATAATTCCTTCCCATCCATCCCTGCCCTCTGGCAGTGGGAAGCCATTCCCTGTGTCCTGTCCCTCCATCCCTTGTCCCCAGTCCCTCTCCAGCTCTCCTGGAGCCCCTTCAGGCCCTGGAAGGGGCTCTGAGCTCTCCCTGGAGCCTTCTCCTCTCCAGGTGAACATTCCCAGCTCTCCCAGGCTGGCTCCAGAGCAGAGGGGCTCCAGCCCTCAGAGCATCTCCTTGGCCTCCTCTGGACTGGCTCCAGCAGCTCCAAGTCCCTCCTGTGCTGGGCCCCAGGGCTGGGGCAGCTCTGCAGGTGGGGTCTCAGCTGGGCAGGGCACAATCCTCTCCCCTGATTCCAGCACAGGTGCCCAAGGACATCCTGTCACTGCCCAATTCAAACAGGTCACAAGTGACTGCCAAGGGCTCCAGTTCTGAAGGGAATGGGAACAAGAACACTTCATTTCTCCTTTGAATCATCTCCTAAGGTCCTGCTCTGGTGTCTATTTTGGGAACCTGGGCATTGGGTGAATGAACACTCAGCACAAAGGTCTCATACCCCATTTTTTTCTTGGAAGAAGTTATGGAGAAGTAGAGTAGTTGCATTGTATATCAATCATACAGTGAAACACTGGTAATAATACAGCTGAGGGGTGGAATTCCAAATAATGGTTTCCAGGTTATAAAACTTTTATCCCTGGCCCTTACTCCAACACCCCTGGAATTCCAAGAGCAACCCAATCCAACATCAAAGTCAGCCTTACTCTGAGCAGTGCTGGACTACAGGAACTCCAAAATCTAAGCCTGTGATGGTGTTTTTCTTGACATTTATTTTAATAAAACATTGGCAAATAGCTAGGAAAAGCACTCTGGAGAAGTTTCAATCAACATGTTTGTTTAATTAGGTGATTGGAAAGTTGTCTCTATAGTTTCTTTGCTGAAAGGCTCTATCAGCCAAAGCAGGAGAGCCATGATTTGATAAGCATGGAAATGGTATGAGGGAAAAATAACTTGGGAGGAAAACAAATCCAGATTTTCTCTAGCTGCAAGTTATCCTCATAAAGATGTAAACAAACACAAGCAAATGAAGCTTTTTTCTTGCTAAGTGACTATCTTGAAGATGTATTTCCCCCTCTCTTTGCCGAAATACGGCATTTCCACATCACTTGTGCCACACCATGTCCCAACCTAACATTATGCAAGTGTGGGTTTTGATGAGAAGTTCTGCATTCCTGTTTACATTTCTAACTTCCCAATATCACTGTTCCCACATACCCAGCCTCTGCCATGAGGGGACTTTCTCTTGCACAAGATTACCACACAACCCCCCATTTGTCTCATAACTTCTGCATTTGGCTGCTCTCTCGTCCCTTCAGCTCAAAGGTTGTTCTTCTCCTCCTCCTCTCTCCTTTTTCTGTTCTTCCTGGTGGATTTGAGCTTCCTTTCCCTGCTATTTTTATACTATTCTTAGCGTGCTCAGGAGCAGGAACACAGTGCTGCTATCAGCTGCCCACCAGCTGGGGGATGTGGTCAGGTCGTGGCCGAGCTGGAAACCACAGAGGGATGGGAGCACTGGGAGCACTGGGAATGCAGCTGCTCCCGAGGCTGGACTGGCCAAGGCTGCTCCTTAATAGAAAGGTTTAAAACATGCATACGGGGGAAGAAGGAATGTTGGTCTTCAGGGAGGCATTTTCTGGTTTCTACTGCCACGTGTCACAGAATCTTTAAGGCTGGAAAAAACCTTTAAGGCCATTGACTTGGCACCACTGTGTTCACCACTGCCCCATGTCCACAAAGCTGTTAAATCCCTCCAGGGACAGGGACTCCAGCACTGCCCTGGGCAGCTGTGCCAGGGCTGGACAGTCCTTTCCAGGAAGAAATATTCCCAATACCCACCCTGACCCTCCCCAGCCCAGCCTGAAGCCGTTCCCTCTCCTCCTGTCCCTGTTCCCTGGCAGCAGAGCCCGACCCCCCCGGCTGCCCCCTCCTGTCAGGGACTTGTGCAGAGCCACAAGGTCCACCCTGAGCCTCCTTTTTCTCCAGGAGCAACAACCCCAGCTCTCTCCATCTTGTCAATCATCCACTTCCCTGGATGAAATGACATCATTCCCAGCTAGAAAGCAGCTGGATATGAAGGTGTGCACACAGCAACACTCAAATACCTGACAGGGAGAGCAGAACAGCCACGTGGAACATCCCACTTTCCCACAACAAGGATGGGAACTGTCCTGCATCAGAGCATTTTGAAAAGAGCTCATTCCACTTTCTGTTCTCTCTGCTTTTATGAGTGAAGAATAAAATTAATTATAAGAGTCCAAAGCATCACAAAAGTTTTGTCAACATCTGTCACTGCACTGACTCATCCACTAATGGCAGGTCGGCATTTGGGCTTCCTTCATCTTCCCACTCGGAAGAGGCATTAATCTGCTTTTAAAGTAGTTTGATTAAGATGATTATCTTTGCATATCTGTCAAAGATCACTTCTTGCACTCTTCAGAAATGAAATGTAGAAGCAACAGTTCAAAGTTAAAACAAGAAAAAAATCTTGAAAGGAAAGCAGAGCTTGAAATGGTAGAGGAAGGCAGGAGGCAAGGCAGGAGAAGCATTTCTGGGGTCTGTCAGCAAAGGATAGTACAGAAAAATCTGATTTTGCATTAAGAAAGGTCCATTTTTGCCATAATTGATGTCAAGAATAAAAATCAGTGTTTAGCTGGGATAACAGTATTAATTATTCCAAAAGTAAGAGGCTTTTAAGGAACATGCTCCCAAATAGAAGACTCTACATCAGTACTTTCCTTCACTGATCTCAAAACAACCCAGGTCAAAAGACCACAGCAAGCTTGAAAGCAAAATCCACAACAAAATGTCACTTTTTCTTACAAAATTTCAGGCTCTCTTTTCTTTTCATTCCTTTTTTCATTTGGATAAAACCCTGAGATCCAAAGGCTGCAATTATTCATACATAAACCAGGATACAATTTACCCATCAGAGTTCTTCTGTACCATGTCTGTAATTTTCCTTTTATTTCAATTACTCCATTTTCCTCAGTTTTATGTGCATGACAGATGAGGAACAGCTACCAAGGTCCAACATCTACACAGATCAGTCTGAACTGTGAAGAGACCTGGAAGGATGGGATGTGGGAGCTGGATTTTAGTGTGGAAGCAGACAGGACATAGACAGGGTGGATTTGTGGAGGTTCTAAGCTGGAAAGGTGTCCAGGTGTGCTGCGAAGGGGATTTATGTCAACAGGTAACCAAAGAGCCATGAAATGTAGGGCAATGTTAGACAGGAGTTATGAAACAAAACAGCCACGTTAGACCAGGCAGCAGAAGTTTCCATTTGAAAAGGCATACTGGAGAAAGAAGGGAATAATTTGCTCCTCACAGTTCCCATTTTTCCATTAAGGTCCTCCCAGCCCATTTGCCATGAGTCACACTCCCTCCCCTCTTTCTGCCTCTCTAGAAGACATGCAGCAAACAAGGAGAAGTGGCTGTTAATCAAAGTCTCCAAGGTTTTACTCATCCTCCCAGAACACTTCTTCATCCCCCTTCCCTCCTCCAGGCACATCTTGCTTCAGCTCAGACCTTCCTCTAAGTGCCTGAGCAGCAGGAAGGGACAGCAGCTGTTCCCAGAGGAGCATCCCACGCTGCCCAGGACAGCTCCTCACCTGCTGGGATTTACTGACAGCCAGTGCAGCACTACAGATACCAAAAAGGAACAAAAAAGAGAAAGAAAAGTTTGAAAATAGGAAGAATCAAGACATAAATGTTGATTTGAAGGTTCCTCTGGAGGTTCAAGATACAATCCCATGAGACTTTTTTCCCCCCACTGAACTTCCTCAGGACAATACACACAGTCACAGCTCTCAGCTCCTCAGTCAACCTCATTTTCACCACACTTTTTCTGGCATAAAACTTCAAAAAGCTCTTAACAAAACACCACTGGATGATTTTGTTTTAAGACAACTTTCTTGAAATAGCAGATATCTGTTATTAATAATCTATTAATGCTTTGAGAAATAAATGCCGAAGTTATTACAAGGTGTCCCTAATGGGGACCTCGGTCCCCACAGAGGCCCAGCTATCATGGAATGGTTTGAGTTGGAAAGGACCTTAAAGTCCTCTCAGTGCCACCCCTGCCATGGGCAGGGACACCTTTCACTAGCCCAGGCTGATCCAAGCCCCGTCCAACCTGGCCTTGGACACTTCCAGGGACCCAGAGGCACTCACAGCTTCTCTGGGCACCCCGTACCAGGGCCTCCCCACCCTCTCAGGGAACAATTCTTTCCCATTATCCCATCTATCCCTGTCCTCTGGCAGTGGGAAGCCATTCCCTGGGTCCTGTCTCCCCCAAACTCCTGATAAAAGCTCTTCTCCAGAGCTGCTGTGCTGCACAGCCCAGAACAGGCAGGACACAAAAGTCTGTTTGTTGCCATCAAAGCCTAGAACAAGACATCCCTTTCTCTGCTTGCACACCTTGCACAATGTAATTATGGGTAAAGCTTTAATCCATTAATTCTTCAATTGCATTGAAAAGATCTGTCCTGCCAAGGAGGCCATGGCAGATCCACACATCCACCCTCAGCTGCATCGAGGAACGGAAGCCGTAGGGAGGCTCCATGTTCCAGGACTCACACTGGATCACCTTACACAACTGGGAAAGTTAATACTTCAAACTAACACCAGCACTTGGTAAAATTGTGGCACGCTCCAAAACCGCCTCTTGTGACGTGGTTTTAAGGTGGGTTTGCTTTTAAACAGACTATGCTGCTATTCCCTAAAGTGTGGTGAGCCAGCAGAAAGGGTACTGCTCCCATACTCCTCCCAAATAAAACATTCCCCTTCCTTCTTTTACACTAAGTCTGGCATTTCAGACCCATCCTGACATATTCCAACTCCTCGATACAAGACAAAACTAACCCAGAGAGCAGATCATGCTGTAGATGTTGTTTGCTTCCAGAGCAGCACGGCCTGAAAAACTGCAAGACATGTCAGCTTTATAGAATTGGTGGCAGCTTAAGAATCATTTCAGCTCCTGCAGAAATGACATTTCTTTACAGAACTAATCAATTAGGTCACTCATCTCTTAGTCTGGTCAATTCTTTGAGAAATAGTCAAGTAGCTTCATTTTGAATGGCAGAGTTTACTGTTCAGACACCAAGCACCCTCCCAAAGTCCTGATCCACTTTACAGCTGTCAAGCACACAACTGCATTCTGTACTGAAGGGAACTGAAGGGGCTTTTAGGAGTAATTCATGTATTTCTGCCAGAATCAGTGAACCTCAGGATGAAGAGCCCTTCCCTTCAAAGTCTCTTCAATTACTGTGGTAGAGGTTAAGTATGTTTGATCACAGAATTATCTACAGTACAAAATAGTAATTAATAGCAATTAATTCATCCAAGAAAAGTCTTGAGTTCAGGTATTCCCTTATTATGTCCATGCAAAACAAACCTGAACAGAATCAAATAACCATACTGAAAGAGCTGACCTAAGTTTATTTAGCCACAAGAGACCCCTTTTGATGAACTGACCCCATAAATTCCACACTTCAGGAGCTAATCAAGGATGAAAGTAGCTTTTCTAGGCTCACAAAAAGCTGTTTCCTAGAGAGCAGTCCACACACTTGTTTGGGCATCACCCACGAGGCTGCCAAGACACCAAGAGCACTCACCGTTCACCAGACGCTCTGTGTGTGCAAATACTGCAAAAGTCAAATTTGGAGGAGATAAAGCCAAGTGTGCTTGTCCATGATAAGAGGAGCAGCAAGAGCTGGGTCAGGAAACCCCAGCTGCTCAAGGGACTGCACAGAGCTTTCTGCTGGGTCCCATTTACCCAGCAAGTTCCAGCCAGACCCAAAATTTACCAGAACAGGATCCTGCTCTCCCTACATTTGAGCAGCAATTCCTTCCAGGGAGAGCAACCAGGCATTTCCATCAGCCCAGTTCCAGCTTCTCCAAACTTTCAGCAGTTTCCAGTCAAGTTACCTACAAAGGGAGCAGATTCCCAGTGGTGCTGCCCTTAGCCAGGCACAGCAGGGAAGAGCTCTGGCTCCCTACAGGAATTAAGACACACTCAGGACTCGGACGCCTGCCCCTGTGAATTCCTGCATTTAGATCACAAGGGACAAACTGCTTTGGATAATGTACCAGCACACTGCCTCCAGCAAACCTACTGCTTCCTGGCCTTTCCCTGCTCAGCTGATTCACAGAACCATGGAATAGTTTGGGTTGGAAGGGCCCTTAAAGCTCATCCAGTTCCACCCCCTGCCATGGGCAGGGACACCTTCCACTATCCCAGGTTTTTCCAAGCCCCATCCAACCTGGCCTTGGAACTCCTCAGTTCACTAAAGCAAAAAGGAAAAGCAGGAAAAGCAAATACCTTCCCTCCTGTAGTTAAATTGCCACAGTATCTTCCAAGTAGTAAGACAGTTGTTTATTCCTATCTTTTTTCCACTTGTGGAAAGTCACAGTTAATTTCAGAAGCAGGAAATGTAACAGCAAATACTACTTTCCATTTGCATTCGCTGAGAGCTGGAGAGGGACCTCAACTCCAACAAACAGCAGGCAAAGAAAAAGAATCTTAAAAAGGGTCCTGCCCATGAAGGCACATGGAAAAAGGACACGGAGGTGTCTGAGTATCCAGCTTTAGTGAGCAGTGAAACTGCATCTCACCAAGAGCCTCAGCAGAGCAGCCACCAGGGATTGAACCAGCACAGCCCTTTGATGTGGGAGGCAGCAGGCCCATGGAGGAGTCTTGCAGCTCTTGTGATCGCCTCAAGAAATGTTTTAATGGGCTTCAATTCCTGTAGCTGGTTTGGAAGATCAATTACACACATTAGCAGTATCTGCTGTGAAGTACAGAGGTCTTTAACAGAGCAGTTAATTTTGTCACACTGCACTATGCATTCCTCCAGAGACACAACAGTGCTGCTTCAGGACCAGTTGAATCTAATGCATATACTTCTAATTTCATGTATCTTTAAGCCCAATAGGCCTCTATCAATTAAATCAAGGTAGATTTACTGCAATGTTCAAATCTTGAATGTGTCAAAGGCAAGAACAAATACAATTTCTAAAGTCATGTCTCCAGACTGTCCAGGGAGGCTGAGTTCAGTCAGGACAAGTCCCCAAAATATTTTCTCCACAACAACTTCCATAATATTGAAAGTACACAGGCTTGCTCCCTTAAACTGACGTTGCACAGCCCTTCAGTGCCAGAAAGGAATTTACTTGGATTAACAGAATATGCTTATTCTAAAAAACTAAACAGAACGAAGCCAAAGTTAAATATATTTAGGCATTTCAGAGACACCAAAGAAGGGTTTGTGGTTGCTTGAGGCACGGATGTGTATCAAAATACAGAGTTGCAGCTAGAATTGAAATTGAGTTCTGCAACAGACTGCAGCTCTGCTAGTGAAACAAGGTTAGACAGAGCTCCAGTTAACAGCCACAGTCTCTCCCTTTTCCTATTTAAAGCTGAAATCCATTGAAGTACAAGCTTCCATAGAAGGATACCAGCAGATACTCGGCTGATGTGGAAAAAGGAATTAATTCTATAGGGTACCTGTATCTCCTTTGGTCAATCTTGCCATCCAAACAGTGATTCCAACAGGAATGAGTTTCTCTGGGGAACTGGAAGATTTCCCTTCCTACCTGCTCACTTAAATCAGACCACACCAAGCTCTCTGTAGCAGATCAGTTTTTACCTAAAAGGATATTCCTCCAGTATTCTATTTTATATTAAATGACCTTTTCAAGAGCACAACAAATTAGTATATACAGACACTTATTTAAAACCTCTCTCACTTATTTTCCCTAAAGAAACTCATTCCTTTTGGTAGATACAACAAACCCTGAGAAGGAAGAATAATAGCACAAAGAATGTAAGTAGTCATTTAAGTGTTTTATCCTTTAGAGAACATTCACTCCTTCCCTGTGTGACTCAAAACAAACCTAATTTACTAAGAAAGACTTGGTTGCAATTAAGAGATAAATCATCATTTTAAAGAAATAGAGGTTTGGGCTCCTCAGCACATTACCCAAACACAACACATCCACATCTCTCCCACAGGCATTGCAGAAGTCAGTGCAGTTCACAGCTCACTATTATTGATGCATCAGGGTTTTCATTTAATTCCAAATTTTTAAAAATATGTATGTCAGGAGACTGCAGTTATCCACTCCAATTTTTGTATTTAAATCATTATCAGCCAGGAGGACTTAACCTTCCTTTCAAGAATATAAAGATTTATAACCATCCTTACAGTAAATTTACCATGTCCCCTTTAAATTGCACTTTATAAAGACATACAAAAGCATGTGTGTATTAGTCCATGAGCTTTCCTAAAGATGTGGAAATAGCACAAGTCATATTTGTAACACTGCAGTTCTTACGTGCGACTCGCAGATCTCAAGCTTCAATTAAATACACAGAAGTGGCACTCCACAGTAAAAATTAAAATCAACTAAATCAATCTATTTTTGGTCTCAAACACTCCATTTGAAGCACCCTCTGGTAACCACCTGAGTAGCAAACCCAAGCCTGTACTTACTGCACATGAACTCTGGGAGGTCTGCATTAAACCCACAAGGGTAAAATATTCAAGGCGCATTTGCTTGGAGTGAAAAAGTAAATCTGGCAAATTTTGGTTAAAAAAAAGTAGATACAACATAGATAAGGAGCAATAAACAATAGGTTTTGGGTTCTGCCTGCCTTTCCTCTGGTGAAATTAAACAGCAAAACCCCCTGACCTCAGCTGACATCTTGGGTCGTGCTGCACACACAACATGGAGCTGCCGAAAATGAACAAACACAGTTCTGAGCCTCCGTTTGCTCAGGTACTCAAGGACCTCCTTAAACATCTTATGGGGTGCCACCTCTGGTCAAAATCCAAACTGAGAGAGGGCAGGAATTTCCTCCCTTCCTGTAACTCTCCAGGCTGCCTGCAGTAATGCTTGCCATCAGATCCAGGGGGATTGAACTACCAGAAAGCCAATTCCCCACCAGATTCCTGTCACAGAAACAAGGCTGAATATCCAATTACAAAACAAACAGAAGTTACTTCTGCCCCTCTGGATCAATAAATATGCAAAAAAATCCAGAACAATTTGGGATGAGTGGG
Source organism: Notiomystis cincta (assembly GCA_013398075.1). Lineage (NCBI taxonomy): Eukaryota > Metazoa > Chordata > Aves > Passeriformes > Notiomystidae > Notiomystis > Notiomystis cincta. Next base: position 82,464 of record VZRX01023364.1, on the reverse strand, counting down.
AGAACAGCACCCCAGGGAGTGCAAGCCCCCATTGGCACAGTTCCATTACATCAAGTTGTTCTTTGGACTCATCCAGCTGAGGTTTGAGGATCACCAGGCATATCCTTTCTAGACAATCAATTCCAACATTAAAGTTGGAATCTGAAACCAACTTCAGAGAAACACTCAAAAGCAAAGGAAACCTTCATGCTCTGAGCAAAAACAAAACAAGGGTAAGAACAATGCTCAGAATACTTAAGTGTGCCTTACTTATATTGTAAGCCTTTATTTCAGAAGGTTATGCAGCTGCTGTAACACAAATCTACATGTGAAGACAAACCTAGAAGCAAATGCTCAGAGCTGAGATGAAAAAGCATCTGTAATTTAGATAAATAACAGCTCGCTGCAGGAACAACCTCAGCATTCAGGTCTTGTATTTCAAAGCCTGCATGGTTTTGCTCATTTAGATTCAAATGCCAAAAAATAGCCCAATTCCTCTCCTGGATGGAAGATGACATCTTTATGCAGGAAAGCTTAGTTGCAAGCTTAGCTGAGTCTGTCAAGCAAGGACAAGGATCCAAGATACGTATGTTTATTCAAAGTACCACCTCTGTGTCATTAGCTTGCAGATCTGCCATCTCTGCATCAGCTCCAGGTCCAGCTGACAGAACTCTTCCATAAGAATCCCCTGATGGTAGAGGCCTCCAAAATAAAAAATGCCACCATGAATCAGCACTTACAGCCAAACTTCCATGTTCAGCCTGAACAACTTGAAGCTTGAACTAAGATTTCTCTTTTCCAGTTGCAACTGGGTTGGATACTGAAAAACAGATCATGCAAGAACAGGCAGGACAGAGTGGCCTGTTCTGGTATTTTACTGTTTCACATATTTCAGGAAGTCAGAGCTGGTGGGGAAGTGCTGCTGTAAGGGAAGGGATCCTTGACAGGCTGGCATGGCTCAGTGCTGGAGTTTTGGCCTAAGCTGTTACATGGAGTTGCACAATGAGTAAACAAGGGAGGCAAAGCTGACAGCCCAAGTCCCGCATTAATGACCTAGCAGGTATTTTCACTGCTCATACACGCCATGGAAATCAGCTTGTAATTGCAGCCAAGAGCAGCCCTACATAACAACCATGGAGTGAAGGGTTACACATTTAGAAATGCAAGCACTGTGATGATCTGTGAAGCTTCTGCTCAGTTTCTCCTGGAACATGTATGATCCTTAATTCCCTTCTCCATCCTCTTCTTCCCGTAAATCCTCACCCAGTGAGCTGGATGGGACAATACTCCTGAACTCAGAACTTTTCACACAGTCCTTTTCCTTTTACCCTGTAGTCAGTGTGGTGTCCTGAAGCAGCTCAGTCCTTCTTGCACTGCTCATTGTACAGCATCTCTCTGCTAAGGATCCACAGCACTCACGCAAGCTCCCACACTGTTCTGTATGTTTAGTGGCAGTAAGGGACTTTTGAAAGGCTGGAAAACTAAGGATAGTGGGAGTTCAAGCCACCACAGGGATCTTCTGTGCCTAGAACAGATGTCCAGAGCTCACTTTTTTGAATACTCCCAATTTTTATAGTATTCTGCTGCGTGTTTGGGAAATACAACTCCACTACCAGGGGTCTGAGGAGCACAGACACCTGCAGTTGTGTACTCAGCACCCAAACTATAACTCTACACACACCTGGAAAGGTTCCCAGCAACTTCCCAGCCAGGACCACAATCCACAACCAGGCAGGGACACACCTGCCTCTCCAGGATGGCACCAGCCTGACTCACCAGACCACCACCTACAACTTCTTCCCAGATAAAGCCACCTCACCCAGTGCTTCTACAAATACCAGGTAATTTAAAATCTCATTGGGCCACCTGGAAATTCTGGATTTCTTCAGGTATCCCATCCTGCTGTAGCCTCTGTTTAGAATTACCTCAGTTATTACCTGTGGGGATGAACTACTGATGTCAGCATACTCACAGCAATGCTCAAAAGATCAGATAGATTGTTAGACACCTGAATATCCAATCATCACTCCTCCCACAAACAGCTTAATCTTTATTTATATTCGTTTATTGGCTCAATTGCACAGCACAGACAAACCTCTCTGGGAGGGAGGCAAATTTTTAGCAAGCCTTCAGAACAGGCCAGCACTCCCAGATGGCATGAGAGCTTTATCAACAGCCATGGCCATTGGTACCAGGAAGCCCAGTTCATCTGGGCACCAGTTATTTCTGCAGCACCTTTAGAAGAAGGCTATTTTCTCGAAACCATTGACAAAAAAAGCCACTAAATTAGCTCCAAGTCAGTTTGTGTAACACAGCACAGGCCACCTGCCTCAGTGAGGCCCCACTGCCATGCTTTGTCTACCAGAGCTTTAACTCTTACTTAACTTATCAAAAGGATGTCAGAAGTCTTATGCAAGTTCACCTCTAACGTACTCGTTATCCTCTTAGGAGCCACTGCATGAAATATGAGTTAATGAATAACACAGTAGGAATTATTTCATTATCCCCATGGTGAGAGAGAGCCATCTAATTCTTGGATATGATGTCAGATTTGAGAAACAGCCAGTGGTACTTACTCAGGCTTCCACTGCTCACTCAACTGCTACAGCAGTGGTGTTCCCAGAGAAAGGCTGCAGGCTGCTCTGATGGCTCAGGAGCAAAGCTGCTCCAGGAGAAATCAGGAATTCAAGCAGCAGGAGTGAGGAACTGGAGCCTGTCACTCTGCTCCCCCACAGAAGGGAGAGGTTTTTAGCAGCCCACATTAAATGTACAGGCCTTGCAGGTATGGGAATCAAGGCAGTAAGAGAATGTCAGCTCTTCACATTTTCCTCTTTCACAGTGTCAACCCCACTGCAAGTCACCATTTGTCGCTGCTGCTAAGTCAACCTGTCTATTAAACTCCATCAGAACCCCAGCACATCCAGTGAAAGGGAAGTCTGAAGCAAGGTATAGATCCTTCATCAGTCATTAGCAATCTCATCTTTTGGCATTCCAGGCTGCCTCCCTTCCCCTTTTAGTTCAACTTACACTTTTCACTACAGAACTTGATGTGTTGCAGCTACAAGTAAATGTTCACTCCTCTGTGAAAAACACACATCTCCTCCTAATGCAGGTAGTGAGGAGGACAACTCCAAGACAGACCAAAGTGGCCTTCAGGTCATCATCTGCCTGCAGTAATAAACCAGCTCTAGACTGCCTGAAGAGTTTGTATGTTTAAAAGACCAGGCAGCTTCAGAAGGTGTTTAGAACTGATATTTTATTGATTTCCTCACTGTGAAGTCCATCCTCACTGCTATCAGGACAGCTATGCCTGGCAGTGCCCTTTGGATACTCTGGCTCTCGGGACACGTGCTCCTTCCTGTCCAGAACACCCCCATACTTCCTTTACATTAGGAGGAGCATGAGGAACAGTCAGGAGTAAGAAAGCAGCAGATGTTTGAACAGCTCTCATCAATCCATTACAGAACCTGCAGCTGTTCCCCTCTACCAACCTGCCCAATGAGGAATAAACTACTACATGAGCAAGCTAAAATCCTAAGCAAGAGGAAAAACTGGAAAGCCTGGGAGATCAAAGTTAGAAGATGGACTTCTTATGCAGATGGAAAACCAAAACTATCTCCCTGACATGTCATAGCCATTGAAGGGCCCAACAGAAGCAGAATTCTCTGCATGGACTGCAGAAATTCTTGTTCAAGGGAAAGATTTCCCCATCCCCTGGTGCTTGCACTCACTCCTGAACAGCCCCAGAGCACTGAGTCCGTGTAACACGTCAGAAGCAAAGGACAATTGTGCCACACTCCTTATCAAACTGAAAGAAACGCTACCTTCAAGCCTAGCACGTGCTGTGCTGTCATTCTCACGTGAGTGTGCACAGGAGGATGTGTACATAGTCCAGGCCTGGCATCACAATCACTGTCAGCATTGCAATGCTGCAGTATATTTAGAATGGCTGTTAATACTACAGCTCACTTCCACAATGCTGCTAATATATCCTACCCTGCAAACCCACTATTGTTCCATGAGCATTAATTCTTCAATAACTGCTCAAAATACCAACATTTAAGAAACAAATCTCATGGCAGTATCTGTAAAACTGACAGAAAATTCAGTAAGAACCTATGAAAAGCTGACTTTGGAGCAACTTTCTGTCATGTGAGAAGCTTCTGAACTGGTATGGAACAGCATCTCCCTGTGAGGAGCATCTGTGCACAGGAATGCCTGAGCCTTCGAGTCACCCCTGAGGTGCTCACCCAGCAGTCAGTGCCCACTCAGCCCTCAGCTGATCAGCAGAGCCCACAGCTGCAAACGTGCCTCAACATACAACAATCAATGCACAGCAACACACAGTGAGGTAGGAAACCTGTTTCTGAGGTGTGATGCCATGTAAGAAGGCAATGGCATTGAGGTGATGCCCTCCGTGCCGAGGCTGGGAGCTCTCATTCTGGCTCAAACAGTGATCCTGCTGAAGTCGAACCATGTGCTTACATTCCCCACTGACTCAGAGCTGTCCTTACACAATACATCCAACTTCCTCAGGGCTGCTCAGCAGGCCCTTCAGAGGCTGCAGCTGTGCTCCTTCTACAGCTGTGCTGGTTAACCAGGCTCTACTGCCAAAGCCATGCACCGCCAACAGAGATGAGGCTCTCCTGGAAGCATCCTCAGTGCCATGTCCACAGCAGCTGCACTCAAAAACTGTCCCTGGGACCTTATGGAAGATTCCCCTCACCAACAGCCAGATTTTGTGTCTGATATTGTCTCTTTTTAGCAGTTCCACATTCTATCCCTCAGTGAGCAGCTCTCACCTATTTTGGCCATACACTTCAGGAGACAGACACGCACTTGATTCAGCTGTGTGGTCTGGTGGGAGGACAGGACAGCAATATCCAAGTGTCTTTAACTCTGCAGTTTCCAGCTTAAAAACACTTCAGACTCACTAGAAGGGAGCAAACAATGTCATGCAGACTGTCTGGGGAAGCATCAATCATTTAAAAATGTAGCTGCACAATGCAGCTTGGTGTTCAAATGTGAACAAGAGCTCAGACATTCTTTCTATTAACAAAAAAGCCACTACAGCTCTTCCTCACACCCCAAGCTTTTTCTTAGCATTAAGTAGCTGCCTAAGTGAAAGTCAGTTCCAGTCATTTTATCACTACCACTATTTTCTCAAAGCTTAAAAATTAAATCAAGTTCTCTGCTTACTGGAATTTTCATTACCAGGAAGTTGCAGTAATGCTTATTGCATTATGGTAATTGGTTTGTTCTCCCAATATGATAACTGCATCACTTCAATGCTTTGAGTTAATTATTATTGTTTAACTAAGGTAAATGCAAACAGAAACCTAAACAGCATGGAATAAACAGTAAAAAAAATAAGCTCAACTGTGTAAAGACAAACCAAATACTTCATGATCACCTGCAAGTATTAGGGAAATTCTCACACAGCTCTCATACGTATGAGAAATTAAAAGCCCTGATAATCACAGCTTCAGAAAATGGCCACAGGAAAACTATACAGCAAGGTAAATACTCAGGCTTTTTTCCTGTATCTAGACACTTGGGATTAGCACTGAAGAAAGGTTTATTATGATGTTAAAAATAAATAAATAAACAAACTAGACCATAGATTGCAATATTTCCAGAATATTCTATCAGATTCTCCTAGCAATAAAGCATAAATAAGCATAAATGATTCTAAGGAGAGTCCACCACACTTTCAGAGATTCTCTGGAGCTTCTTCAGCCCTGATGAGAAAGTACCTCCAGTGGTACCGTTCCCTCATTTGACTGAGGGGCAGGAGCTCCAGCAGCCAGGAGGTGATGAAGGCAGCAGTCAGTCGGCCCCAGCACAGACTGACTGTGCTGAAGGGCCACCAGTTGCCATGGAAGTCTCCCTGAGCTCCTCTGCCGAGGCTGACCTTGGAGCTGGTCAGACAAGTGGCTCATGTGAAACTGCTGCTCTGAGATGCTCACGAAAGCCTGTGAACTGCCCAGTAGAGTGACTGCCACACAACAATGTGCTCACTGCAGAGCAGTGCTCCAACACCACTGAATAGACAATGCAAAGAGCCATTCAAGTGTCAGTCTTCCAGAGTAGCCAGGACAAAGTGCTTTTTGTTTCTGTCTTTGAGATCCTGACAAATCAAAAATAGATTAAGTGTGCTGGCAGAGTGGCCTTACCTCCCAGCCGGATACCTGATCCCATGGCAGAGGGCTGCCAGTGCTCTGCAGTAACTCACACCCAGCACATCCAGCCATGCCGTGCTCTCCTCTCCCTGGGACTGGTGTGGAGGGAATCACACCCGGGAGCTTGCTGGGAAGCTCACAGGGAATCACTCTGCTTACAGTCAAGATCAAATATAACTCAGAGAGAAGAACTGCAAGTCCTCATTCTATAGGTAAAGAGGACTCTCTGCCTGAGCACATCAGCCACTGAAGGCTTTCTTATCTCTAGCAGAGGCTCTGAAACAGATACATTTGTGTTTTGTACAATGTCCATTTAACCTTGCTAATTTCCTCAGCATTATTTTTTGCAGCTCAGGGACAAACAGCGTTACTAAGTAACTCTCCAGGATGAAGTTTCAGTGCATTAGTTCTCACTGCTGAATTAAATACATGAGCATCTTAACATCCAGGAATCTAACAGCCCAAATTCCAGAACCCACAAGGATTAAGCACATTTTATCTGTGCAAAACACACGAATGTTTATCAAGCAACATATCAAATCTTATCACAAATACTAAACAAAACCCAGCAATTCAACTGCTTCAGTTAACAATTAATAAAAGCTCTGAGGAAAAGGAATGCATCTGCTTCCACTTCCTACATAAATCTCAAGTACATCCGAAGCAATACCTCAGATACAAAACAGTTTCAGGAGCTGCATTTTTGAAGGATAATTTGAAATCACCACTACTGGATAACCTTTCAGTACTAAGGCCTTCCTGTGCCAGAAGGTCAGCCCAAGCCCACAGTGCCTCCAGAGTCACAGGATCCACGGAGCAGCCCTGCTACCCTGCTCCTAACCCAGGGCTCACCTCTGTGCCCAGCGGAGTTTCCTGCACCATCTTTTACCACAGAAACACAGCAAAGCACTACAAAAATACTCGTTAAATGCTTTACTTGCAGCAAGCCTGGTCTAGAAGAGTTAAAATCCCCTTCAGAGTATCAGTGTAGTCATGCTGAGCACAGCACCAAGACTGCTTAGGCAATGGGCTAACAAACACACAGGTGGAGCTACAGATTCTACCTCAAATGGGTCTGCAAGGAGCACTGTCACTTGTGACAAGGAGTTAAAGCACTGGAAGGAAGAGAAAGAACAACACTTGAGTTGTGATGAACTTAACTCCCTCCCAGCAGCTCAGTAAGAGCACCAGTTCTGTCAAAGGTTTGCACCAACCTATCTCAAAGTACTAAAAAAGGATTTAATTCAAGCCTACTGTGTAACACCAAGGAAATCTGCTACTTCTTCACTTGAAAATTCATTGAGGCTTCAAAGCAGGACACACCTAACTAGACAGACTAAAAACTAATTCTTTACTTCAGAAGCCTTCAGACCCTTCCATCCAACCTACTTCATTTTTAAGATATTCCATATGGCATATGGCACAATATTCACCCAGGCTATTTTGGGTAGATGAGACATTAGTAAGGACTTTTCCCCACTCTTCCTCAAAAAGCACACCTGTAAAATTGCCATCAATTACAATGATACAATGGAAGATCTATCACTTCAAGATAAATGATAGACCTTCATCTCAAATATTTCAAGAAATTCCCAGGACTTCACAAAAACTCACCAGCAGACCAACTCCTAAATCCTGCTTCAGCAGTTCCATAAGCAAAACTGAAGAATGAGAAAGGTGTAGCAAGACAGGCACAGCTGCTTGTTCACTCCAGCTCACATTTACTTTTCTGCTAAAGGAAGAACTCACTGGGTAGGTAGGTTTTGAGTGACACACACCTTGGTATTTAAATAACTGAGATCTAGAGATGTAGGACAGAGGTGAACAAGCAGGAGTTAACTCTTCAAACAAATGCAGGTTTTAACAGGATAAATTCTTATCCTATACTTAGAGTTTAAAGGTTACAAAAAGCTCAGTGTTGGAGGAACAGATCAGCACCAGGCAACAAGCTTTTTATAACATGGCAAAGATGCTCTGAATTCCGTGTAGAGGCTGAGGTGTCATTCACTCAGCATGACCTATGGATTCCCAGCTCCACAGGAAGGTTCACACTTTCTCTTTCACATTCCTATGTGCAATAAACTCCTAGTTTGTTGTTTAATCTCTGAGTTCTGGTTAAAATGTTATTGGAAAAAATAATCAAAGTAACCAAGTCATGATTTTTAGGAGTCACAGCCCCTCAGGAGTCCCCTAATAAGCAGCAGACTCTTCAGACAAGTTTCAAGCATCAAATTTGTTTCAACATGTACAAACTCTGCCAAGTCAAGTCTTTCAACAACACTCACCAAAAGGTGACCTGGGAGAGAACACAATGGCACAACCTGACTAATTGCTATTGAAACGAGGTGCTGGTTGTGTTTTCTTCTGCAGGCATAATGGATGCTCAGGGTTGTCCTACCAAAATTATCTTCACACAGCTGCACAAGCCTTCTCTGAACTGACCTGAGGGTATTCCTTCATCTTCCACATTTTAATCATTTACAAATAGTTAAGCAGATCTTTAGAACGACAACCCCACACAGGGACCTAAGCTCTCCCTCCTAGGTTTTCCAGAGTCAAACAGGAGTTTTGAAGCTCTAGAAAGCAGGTGCTGCAGCACCAGTTTAAAGTTTACTGTTAATCAATCCATGGAAGCTTAAAAAGTTGAGCTTTCACAAGCAGCAAAACTCTAGCTGGCTACGCCTGCAAGTGCACCACAAATGTGCTCCACAGCCACACCTCCAGACTCCTGAAAATCAAATATATCAGCAACGAAACCACCAAGACTCATCAGCTTACCTGAACAGACTGTTCTCTGCACCTGCAGAAGTGGCTACTGCCTTCCAAACCCAGCCTAGAAATTAAGATTAGCTCTAGGAATTCTTTAATTGTCTTGGCAAGAGGCAGCATAAAAATTGTGGAATTTAAGTGCATAAATTAGGTTTTTGAGGGTGTTTTGGCATTAGGCCTTTCTTTAAGATGTAAAGCTAAACTAGATTCTCCCCAGCCCACCCGCTCACTTCTTGCACAAAAACTTCCAGTCCTTGATCTTTTCAGGATCCAAGTCACTTCAGACCAATTTCTTTGGACAAGGCATGTTTTAACTGAGCACTCCTTGTCTTTGTGGAGTTACTTTATCTCAATATACATTACTAGACCTGCAGCATATTTATAGAAAAATCATTTCTTAACTACTACACAACTTGGTGTGCTGGGATTGACATGTGGTAGTAAGGGTTTATGATGAGACTAAAAACTGAATATTGTTGGAAGAACCAGAAAAAAACCTAACAGTAGCTAGAAATACTTGGAAATTGAAAGGAGACAAACTAGATTAAGCCATATTGCAGTCCTGGGGATCTTGAAATATGTTCAAATACATGACGCTTAGCCCTACTAGGTCTCTGCTTTGAATACCAAATAATTTGGATCTAGGAGAGAGAAGCAAGCAAGAAGCAGGAAAGGATCTGCATCCAGCAAGGGCTGCTCAGGTAATCCCTGCCTCTGTAAGTAGTGGTCCAGCCTCGGACACTTGTACAGTTTAGAAAGTTGGCCAATAATTTGAAATATTTATGTTTAGAAAAATAAGCTACAGGGCACAGCAGCTTGTAACTTACTCTTTAGGGAGCTGCCAAGTGCTTCCTCCCCGACTCGAGCAAATCAAGGTGCCTTATGCAAGAGGAAAAGTCTTCATACCTGAGAGCTGAATGGGACCACGGCGGGCTGGGACATGATGCAACAGCACCATTAGTTTTAATGGGGCTGCTCTCTGGGCGTGACCCTGCAAGGAGGGAAGCACCTCAACTGGGACCGTACACAAACAGCTTAGTAAAAACCAGGCTTCAAAAAGAAAGCAAGAAACAGCTCTTATTGTCTTTGCTATACCAGTCTTACACTTGTCAAAAGAAGCAAAATCTTTTGTCCACAACTCCCCAGGCTGACTCCTCCACCAGCCCCACCTAGCTCAGGAATCAGCAGTGGCACCACTGAACCCAACCACTCTCCACAGGTGAGCAGAGCATCAAGCAGGTTTCCAGATTGCTTCCTACTCTGAGCTGATTACAACAGCAGGTTTGGTATTGCTGTTTCCTCAGTGAATTACTCCAGAATTCCCATCCTCAGACCTTTCTGCTGCTCAATTATCACCAGCCCTCCAAGAGTTCACAGGAAGAAGTGCCTGTGCAATGCTGCAGAGGAGTTGGAATGCCCCAGCAATGGAAAGCTAGACAGCTCTCCAACCAGCCTGCCAGTCAACACTGGAGAAGGAAAGGATAATTTGCCTGGAGTAATGAGCTAAGTATAGAGCCACCACGATTCCAGTGCCCCAATTACCTCTGCAATTCTTCTGATGCGAGTGGAACACCTTGGGAAGCAGCCGGCTCCAGCTGCAGGTACAACCAGGGACTGAAGCTACTGCCCTGAGCTTGTGCTTAACAGACCAAACTCTGCAAAAGCGGCACCAAGAGTCAAGACCAACTATTTCTGACTCACTGGAGTCCTTTTGCTATCCTCAGTTCATTACCATATTTCAGCACTTTAGGGAATCCTATTCTATTTCAGAAAAACCCTTGCCCAGTCCTCTCCCCAGGTCAGTGTTTAGCCGTCACCCTCATCAAGTGTCAGCATTCAGCCTGTCATTTAAAAGCCAAAATTCCAGTTTGACAAGTGCAAGGCATTTTGGTTCCAGCTTCTAAAGCCTACAGAACTGAGGGGGGGAAAAGCAGCATGACAGTGACCAGGCACATTGGTACCATTACACACCTATACAGGGAGCTACTACTTTTTGAAATTCACTGTTAATGAATATTTATTATTCTTTTACTTTAACAAGGGTTTATGTGTATTACTTATACAGCTCTATATCCACTGACGTCCCATGTGGTCACAGACTCTAAAAGAAGGACCTACAATTAGCTGTACCACCAGTTTCCCTCCAAATCCCCTTGTAATGATTTGAACACTGTAGGATATTGAACACACAGGTACAGTGTCAGCACATTGAAGCTGGAATCCTTTTTATAATGAATTTGGAATTTTAGAGCAGGTATCTGATCTCCTTCCTTACTGACAAATCTAACTGACCAGATGGCTTTGCCAGAACACAACCCAACACAAAATATTAAACACTTGGCCATGGATCTCCAAAACTGAAAATTTCCATGTGGCTTCTCTGCGCAGCCCAAATTTACTCATCTGTTGCATTCAGGGATGCTCTGCAGCAGTGAAGTACACTAACCAAACACCTCCAAATCATGTGATACTCATGCTTGAGTCTGAAGGGATTAAGAGATTCCAGCCCAAAGTAAAAGAAAACAAGCAAGCTATTGTATTCTGCATTAGAACACAACTGTGCCTTGACCATAATCCACCAGCCAAACCTACAAGGAAAGCCGAGCAGACCTCAAAATATTTACCTTGTTCTATCTTCCTCCTTTTTCCTCAGAGAGTTCAGATTTTCCCAAAGTGCAAAAAGGTGCATTCTTTTGGAAGTTACTCAAAGAAAGGTTCACTGAACATAGACAAAGATGATAATTTAATTATAATGGGTATCCAACCAGAATCTAATGCCCTGTTCACAGCAAATTCCTGCTACCAGCAGTGAGAGAAAATTAAGAATCTGAATTCTCAAATGTACTCATGACTAGTATGTTCACCAATCAGCACACAATTAAGCATTCCTCTTCTCTAATTGTAAAGATGAACACTTGTTTGATAAGGATTAGTCATTTATTTGATGAAAAGCTTATCCACTCTTTAAAAACTATGCACAGTGTTTAGATGGAAAGAAAAGTTCTGCAGGCAGAGGCAGTAAATTTGCAAGTTTACATTAAGTACACTTCACTTGCTTTCAAGCTTCCATTTATTAAAGGAAAATAATCAAAATAATCTAGAAATGCAATCTGCTTAGACATTTTAGTCAGGTTTCTTGGATCAAAAGTTCAACCATGCCTACACTACACTATTTGTTCTCAGAAGTGAAAAAAAGGAAGTAAGGAAAACTCAAATATAACCAAAAACCAGAAACAACAACAACAACAAAAGTGTTTCTGCTCTGGTCAGACCACAGCAACCTGGCTGCAGAAAGGACAGAGAAATGTCCTCACATTAATTTTCAAGCCAAGCTGCTCTGTGATATGGCAGGTGAGTTTTCTTCTTGCTGCTTCTAATTTTGGCTCATCTGTTTTTTGTTAAGAGACAGACAAGTATTGGAAAAGCCTGAACTTAGAGACCCACAGAACAGCAGAAGTCAGCTTTGACAACAGTAGTTTTAGTTAGAGAAAACACCAAAGGCTGGATGCAGGTACAACTGAGGACATATTCCAGCTGTAGCACATCCAGCACTAGGTCTGAAAAGGTCTCCAAGCAAACAGCCCAACAAGGATGCAGCAACCAGCACAGGTTCCCAGCAGCTCATCTCTCTCTGGTTTAAGTTTCCATGATAGCAATTACACACTTGCAGATAGCAATGGAACAAGCAAAGCTTTCCCAGGTACACATTTAGGTCAATTATGGCTCCGAGAGATGAGATCAGACAGCCACAGCCACTGGCTTCCTCCCTGTCCTCATCTACTTGCAAGGGGAACAGGGACAGTCAGGCTGCTGGGCGCCTCCTAACTCCTGGATAGGATATTCCAGGGAAATGCTTTTCACCAATTCCAAGCGTAGAAATTCCAAAGAAACTTTCCACCAGTTCCAGACCTAATGGCAGCCACTTCCATGAGCAGCTTTGGACTTAAAACTCATTTTGAATGGACATTGTGATATCATAAGAGTGACAGGATAATGGTAGATCAGCTGCTAGACTGGATCATTCTGACATCTCCTGTACAAAACTGAGGCCTCACTTCAAAAGTACTGGAAGTCACTTTCCTTGGGCAGCATCTTGTGTAGGATGTAGAAGGTATTTCATAGGCAGTTCCACCAGTACAGTTCAAATAAACTGTTCTTAATCTCTGTGTCCTCAGTCCTTTTGATACAGTTTCTTTAATCCACCCTTCAGTTTCACTCAACTCTTCAATACTTTCAACTACTACTTCTAGCAATTGAAAAACCAAAATCAGTATTCTAGTAGTCTACCCTTGACCTAGACAGTGCTAAACTCTACATGACAGGGAAGATACTCAAGGGAAGATTTGATTTTCCATCTGTTTTCTGAAATCCTGCCACCAGCTGTACAGAAAGCCCAAAAAATAAGAATCCTACTTGCCCAGAACAATCAAACCTCAGAGGAACTGAGGAGTCAGATTCACAGGGCCTGGGAGTCTTATGATGCACATGAGCCCTACATTGAAAGGCTCTCAGGGTGAGCTGGGGAGATGCCCTGCAGCGAGTCCTGCCTTTGCTCTGCTCTCCAAGGGCACTCAGGAAGCCAGCCAAGTGCATCTTGTCTTCACAGACTCCATGTCAACCTACACAGACAGGATTTCTGTCCCCTCCTCCCTCAGGTGCCTGGCAGTAGCTTCCCCCAGGCACTTCCACAAGCAGAAAAAGCAGCACTGAAGAAAACAAGTCTCATATTGTCAGAAGCCTGTCTTTTCCTGGTTGACAGAGAAGTCAAAACCCTCCTTTAAAGGTACAGGGGAAAATAAACTATTTTTATTTCTGTACTTTCAGGTAACACCACAGAATTAATGCTTTGATTACAAACCTAGCTTGCATCCCAAACTTGGAGAAGCAAATGAGGCCCACAAAAGGGCAACACAAAACTGTTCCACCAGTGTTTCTATAAATAATGTCTATACTAGTGCACAAATCTCTGGTATTCGAAAGAAAAACTACAAAGACTTAATTATGGCAATGCAGCAGCCTTCCTCCACAAATTCAACCTGAAGTGCATTACTTCCCCCCATACTGACTATATGTTCCAGAAACTAAACCTCAGAGCACCAGAACAATCCACAATACTTAGAGACTATTAGACTTGTATATACAAAAGAATTCCTCATACAGACAGGCACCCTAGAGATTTATTTCATGCTAGTTGGTCTTCAGAAATCTCAGTTAAAGAAAGATTTATACCATTTTCACTGGTTTTCCCTGATGAAAATCCTTCTTACAAGAGAATACAAGAGCCTTTGATAGAAGTCTTAGCCGTGGGCCTGGTGTGCTCACAGCAAGGGAGAAACACCTCCAGGTAGTAAAGTTACTTGGACAATGATGTTTCCTTGAAAAGTAGGAGGCAGAGATTCCAGCGGAAAAAGTCTTCTTCAATTCTTATCCCAGTAAGGGCTAAATCAAGCAGGACCTGAGAGGTTAAAGCTGGTACCTCTGCTAGAGATCGGCCCAGTAAAGAACAGCTTCAGTTCCGAAATTAACCCAAGACGATGTCACTCTGCAGATGATGCAGGAGTTTCTGGAATAAAATCGAATGGAGGAGAGCAGAGAACACACAGCTTGAGATCAACACACACAGAATGGAAGACGACAGTTAAATATCAAAGTAACAGAATACAAGTCTTTCCCACTGCCTTCTACGCCACTTTCTGGAACTTCTGAGCCTCATGGCAGCCTTCCCTGCTGTCCAGTCCCAGAAGTCCAAACATTTGAACATTCCCTGTTATGGCTCTGCCTCTGAAGAACACACCCCAGCCAGGGGTTGGTCTGTTCCGCCTGCCCTTCAGAAAGCCCAGCTCTTCCCAAGTAGCCAAGAACTAACACCAAGTTTCTGATTTCATTCCAGCTTCAAGCTAATTCCACAGGTGACAGGATAATTGTCCAAGCTAAGCTCATCTAGTTCTAATGCTTCACCAGATACCGAATAAACTCTGAAGCTGACCCCCACCACGCTGTTTGCATGCTGCAGAGTAATTGGGTGAACAGCAAATGCCACAGAAGTCAGGGACAGCATCAGCTCCACCAGCACCTCGGATGAAGTTCCCTGTAGCAATTCCAGCCTCATTTCCATCATGGTTTGTCAGCCCATCACAATGAAAGCTGCAAACAACAGCGAGATGTGCTGAGCAAGGCAAAGGATAACTTGCTTTGCTTGTCACCTCCCAGGGCTCCTCCACGCCTCGGTTTCTTTGATGTTCTGCCCTCTTCCAACTAACATCAAACTGCAAGTTGTATTTTGAAGTATTCACAATTCAGTATTTTGGTTCAATTTCTCTTTAAAAAGGGGGTTAATACTACTTAGGATCTATCTGCCTGTGTTACTGAGGACACATTTCATTATTGGCATGAGTGGTTATGTACAACTGCCTGCCCCCAAGCCAGCCCACCAATGCTGCTTTACAGCTCTTCACTGCATTCCTAATCAAGAGGAAAAATAACAGATATACTACTCCAAAATCAACTTCCACTGGAGTCTTGCTCAAGGTATTCATTTTTCAGGAATGGCAATAACTCAATGCAGCAGCTTGGATAACTTTAGTTACAGTATCACCGAACAAGAGACATCCAGCTCCCCCAAAGGTCAAGAACGGGCTATTCAGGAAGGCTTTTTCAAAGTTTGGGTTTTTCCCCCTCCTTATCAGAGTCCAGAAGAGTTCCACCACTACCATGATAGCTATTACCATTAGCTGCCTCACTCATACACATACATATTCCAAAACAACTTCCAGATGGATCTTACCACAGTTACCTTGCTGCAACTATTTTCAGCATTGATACCCATGAGAAGGAACAAGGCCTCTCAAGTACCAAGTTACCCCCAGGAAGCCCTACAGGAGCACACCATCAGATACCAGCTTAACCTGCAGCAACCTTCACTTGCCAGAACAACTGCTGCTTTCCAGACTTCACATGAAGATTCCGAGGAGTTTCAGAAGACAAACCAAAGCCAGGAATCAGCAACTGTGTTTTAAGTGAAGCTTTTACAAACAGTGCTTTTTGCTGGACATCCGTGACTCCAGAAACAGCTTTCCCATTTCAACCAACATTCCAGAAAGTCACCTGTTTGCCTGCCCTCCCTCCCCAGCTCACTTTGCATGGCTCTGCAGGCCCAAGCCTCACTGCCAGGTGCACACTGGTACTTCGTGAAGGAGAACAGAGCACCTGTGGCTCAGAGCAGCACAACCTGACACCTTCTAACAGACTAAACGTCAGAGATACCACTGCTTGCAACAAGATCATGCTGCCTTTCTTCCCTGCTACTACAGGGTGGTTCCTCCCTGCAGCTCTGAGCAGCAGGGATGGACTCGAGGCCTTCCTTAAGGGATGACACATTGCCCCTAGAAAATCTACAGCCAGCTGGGGGTCACCTCCTTGACACCACTACCAGAAACTATTAACCAGGTGAGGGGAAAAAGAGGTCGGGGCTACTCATGCCCCAGTTTACCCTGAGATTTCTGTGGTATCAAGTCCATTCTGTCAGTGCTTCTCGACAGCTCACGTGGACAAAGTTTGGGCTGTTTTGCTAAAGCTGCCCTCCAAATAAGGCCAGTTGACACCAAAGGAGGCTGTGGTTTGTGACCTCTGCCCATCCCACAAGCAGCTGACACGAACGCAAGTCAATGCACACAGCAATCCTGCGCCGTTTGAGGTAAAGCGTCCAAGGCAGGAGCAGGAAAGCAGCAGGAGCTGAGGGCTCCAGCTCTTTGCTGGGCATAGTAAACAGTCCCAGAAAAACGTCAGTATTTCAAATTCCTGAATTGCTACTGACTTCATTTTGAGGTCTTTCACTCAGTCACCCTGAAATTTTGAAGCATCACAAAGAAAGAAATAGTTGCCTTTTAACAAACCAGTTAATTCACAAGAATTACAGCACACCACTGAAGTTTTCCTGACAGCAGTGGGAAGTTATGGCACCAATATCTAGAAGAGGGCTGAAGCTATAAGTCATGAAGCTCATTTCTCAGAGTTTAAAACCCACATGGGATCTCACAGGCAGATCTTTACACCATCAGCTATTCAGGCTGGAGACAAAGGCAGAACAGTTGCACATTATTTCTGGGACAATTCAGTACCTAACAGGTTATTTTGAGAGAAACATGACATTACTTTGATTCAGCCACTGAAAGCTACTATGAAACACGTGCACATTCAAGTATCTGGATGCTTCATTCTGCTTCACAGGATTTGATAAGCACTAATTTGGCTGATTGGAGTCATGTGCTCTGAAGACACCACCGATACCAACTGGAAGAGTCCTATCCCACTGTATCCAGTTACACTTCCCAGTAGGAAGCCACCAGAGCAGGAACAGCCTTCATTGCCCTTTGAGCTGTGCAGGTGAAAAGATCTCAAACTCCACGCTGGGTGCTAACCCAGTTCCTCCACAGAGACAGTTCCTCTTCCCTGCCCTATGCGACTTGCCACGCTCCTGCCCATTACTCCAGCAGCCTAACGATCCCCTTCTCCTTAAGTTACTCCTTTTTTCCAGGTTAATTGCCAGCAAAGCACTGCACAGCCACGTTCCTCCTACTCCTGCAAGCTGACAACATACTTCTCTCCATCATCCTGGCTTGTACGTAGGTGGAATGAGATCTGAGATAAAATATTGTATCCTCTATTTCAGAAGCCTGGGCAGGCTCCATTTCTGTCTCCTCCAGCTGTAGATGGCCATTTTCATGGAAAAGAAAGAAAATAAAATGAGAGCTTATCAAGCTGCCCTATTCCACTTCTGTGGTATCATTTGTGGGTTGCATGGTTTGTTCCTTGAACAGGTTAACACTGATATTTTAATAACTGCTAGTGCAGACAGTTCATGCAGTAGATACTAACAGTACCCCAGACAGGCATCTATAGCACTGCCAGTGAGAGAACTCAGCTTGGCTCTCAATTTATCATTCCTATAACCTGAAGTGGGACAAGAGCACCTTTTGGTGCAAACATCCAAAAAAACATCACTTGTTTCACCTCTGCCCTTCCCCGAGCTCCAAAGCAGGCACAGAACCACTTGTCACTGAAGCATTTTAGAACCTCATGCCCCGCCTTCACTTATCTGCACAAAGTTTCAACACTTACAGCCCAGTATTTCCTGTGCTAGGAAAGAAAGCACCACTTCTATCTCCCAAATCCACTGTAATCAGTAACAGCTGAAGCAAAGCAGGTATCAGATGTCACCCTCCTCCTCTCCAGTTTACAAGCACTCCTTCATAAAACCTCCTTCACCTCCACCGAAAAAGTTCATTTCCAAATACCGCATGATTTAGTAACAGACAAAAGGCATCTCAGCTCTTTATCTGGAGCTCGGAGTATGACAGGTACTACAACAAACCTGTCATAGCTCCTTCCGTCACGCTGCCACCCCTTCCCAGTGGACCCACCTTTATAATATAAATAATATAAATACACCTTTATATTCACCAGAAAGTCAAGCTGCGCTTCCACTCAGCACTACCTGACATGATTCACTAGCCAAGTTCTTTTCTTCTAAAAGAAAGGCCTATTGCACATGGCTACATCACACAAGAAAACAAACAGGTGAAGCACGCAGAAAAGCGCCTACAAGACCTGAAGTCTGCAAAAGTTACAAGCTCACACCCAACCCTTCCACAGTAAAGGAAGTGTGCACAGAAAGGAAAGAAATCAGTTTCCTGTATAGAGTTGCGAAGAAACACCAGGTCTCATCTGCTGATCAAAAAACATTCTCTAAAAGAGCAAGAACAGGAACAACTTTAATGCACAAACTTAAACTCCATGTTGTGGGGCAAAGCACTTACCAGGGAAGGGCAACATCTGCTCATATCCCAGCGAAAGAACAGGACTGTTAAAAGGAACACGGGGAAGAGGTGCAATTAAATTCCAAAAACCATGTAAACAAAAAGCCTTAACATGCTCCACTTATAAAAGGAACGGGAATTTCGGCCGCACGCACAAGGACAGCCGAACACTGCTGACACCACGGCCCCAGCGGCCGGAGCAGCCAAGCAAGGGCCGGCGGCTGCCAGAGGCATGGAACGATCCCCGGCCGGGCTCGGCGGAGACCGGCCACCTCCGCGGGCCGGCAACGCCGGGTGAGGCTCACAGGTCACGGGCAGTAGGAGCCCTCCTGCCCCGGGGAG
>VZRX01023364.1:26530-63259 GCA_013398075.1 Notiomystis cincta | reverse complement strand
GCCCTGAGGGGAGGGGAGGAGGGGGGGCCGGCCCCGGTCTGCGCTGAGGGGACCCTGGAATCGCGGAATCAAGGAATCACGGAATCGTGGAATCGCGGCGTCATCAACGGCGGAAGATCATCTACTGGTTTAAAGATCATCTACTGGTTTAAGATCGTCTCTTCCAACCGTCAGCCCAGCACCACCACCATAACCCGTAAACCACCACACCACATCACCCAGCGACAGATGCAGACACCACCTCCCCGGGCAGCCCCTTCCAAGGCCTGACCTCCCGGACGGTGAAAAGTTTTTTCTAATGTGTAACGTCGCGGCCCCGCTCGCCTCAGAGCTCGCCGTGCCCTCAGGAGGCGGCTGCCATCCCTCGGCCCCTCAGAGGATGAAAGGCAGGGCCACAGGGATGAGTAAGGGACTAAGCATCTCCCTTAGGAGGAGACACTGCGGGAGCCCGGCCTGGCTAGTCTGGAGAAAGGAAGATTCAGAAGGGATCTCATCAATCCGTGCAAATATCTCCAAGGGGTGTCAAAGGACAGTACCAGACTCTTTTCAGTGATGTCCAGAGACAGAACGAGGAGCAATGGCCATAAGCTAAACCACAAGACGTTCTACCTCAACATGAGGAAGAGCTATCCACTGGGCAGAGCACTGGACCAGCTGCCCAGGGAGGGCATGGAGACTCCTTCTCTGGAATAATCCAAACCCTCGACGTGTTCCTGTGTCACCTGCTCAAGGTAACCATCTCCAAGACTGGGTGATCTCTAGAGGTCCCTCCCAGTCCCAGCTATTCTGTGAAGCCAACTTGCCCCTTCCCCGTTATCCCCTGCAGGGTGTGTAAGCCTGGCACTGGCTGAGAGAGGCTGTGGAACAGGCAGGGTCTCAAGCAGAGGTTTGGCAGCCACCTCGGCCAATCTGTGAGTCAGGTAACAGAAGAAGTGTGTGCTGAGGGGAGCTGAGCACCTCACAGCATTCACTGCCATCCTCCTTGGGATCCTCAAAAACCCCTGGAGAAACACCCTGTTCAACTCTAACCTGAGATCAGCTCAGCTGGTCAGAGCAGGGCTGATAACACCAAGGCTGTGCATTCAATCCCTGCCGTTCATTTAAGGCTTGGATGCAATGGTGCTCATGGGTCCCTTTGAACTCAGAATATTCTGTGATCACTCTGGTGCACGAGGTCTCCTGGCTGATGTTTTCTGTGTTGCTTTGGTGACATTCAGCTCAGCTGTAGGAACATGTGTGGCCCCACGCCACCAGGCCACGCGCTGTCCAAGCCACCCTGCGCTGCCCGCGGCTCCTGAAGCATGAGGTAATGGGGAGCTGGGAGCCAGCACGAGGCAGGACTGCCAAAAAACACATGGAAACTGAGAGACAAGTGATAAAGCAAAAGGCCTGTGAGCGTTAAGCTACAGAAAACACAGGAAAGCGGGAGAATGGCAGCAGTGTTGGAGGTGGCAGGAACATTGCTGGTTCCAAAATGAAGCTCTAGCTAAGCCTTGTGCAACAGAGCTCCTTTCCAGCAGCAAGATTTATATCTGGGTTTTGTTGCAACTGTGATGGATCATTAATGTTTTATTTTTATACATATCTTTAATTTACAATACCGTATGTAGGTCAGGTTGTACTTTTGCGGGAGATTTCCACCTGCTCCTCGTGTTCGCCTTGATCTGAAATGAAATGCTTGCAAGTAGCTATAAAATGCACTCCTAAATTATCCACAGCACTCTCCCTCTGAGTCCAAGGCTAGTCATTGTAACAGATGGACTTCAGTCTGTCATTAGGTCATGTCTAAGCTGGAAGGAGCATAAATGTTCAGAAGGAACAATGCAAAATACAGGCTCCTGTGTCTTCACACTCAGATATGAGCCACACAGTGAATTGTGTTCTGGTTTGGCTCCCTTGGTCAGGGACAGCAAACATTTGAAAGGAGGTTAATCAGCCCCTCTGAAGGGATTTTTTCCAACAACAAGTCATCATCTGAATGCAAATGTGATCTGAATGTCAATATGTACTTTCACGGGAACTTTGGAAGAAATACAGGTAACTGAAGGGAAAAACAGGATTCCTGGCCTGTTTGCACCCAAAAGCAATGAAAATATGTAGAGCCAGTAGAGCTGTAGCTGAAAAGGATGTGTGTTGACAGCATCAGCAAGAAAAATACGAATTTTGAGAAGTCCCTGTTAAATGTTGCTCTTTGCAGTGTGCCTGGAGGGAGATCAAATGTGACCTACTTTGGGAAGCTGGATCCTGGAGGCCTGGGGCTCCTGTAGAGCAGAACCTGCTGGGTTCTCCTTCTGGTCCCCTAAAGAGGGGGGAATCCTGCAATGCTGTCCCTGTGACAGGAAAAGCTGGCACTTCCAGCTGCTTGTTATATTTATATATTTTATCTTTACCAATCTGGTCACACACAGTACATGGAGACATTCCATGTCTTGTGTCCCAAACCTTTTCATATCTTGTGTTCCAGTCTATTTTTTAATACATGGCCCCATGTTAAATTACTTTTGCTTCTATTTTCCATGATGATCAGGGCAAAGGATGAGAATTATTTTATGGAAATGGAAATTACTGGACCCAAAGGGAGAGCAAGGCCTGTGAGAACCTGACACACAGCTGAGGGAACGAGGTGTTCCCAGACCCAGAGTCCTGAAGGACCTGGAGTGTATCCTCACTTATCCAGTACAGGGGTTTTAATTTGGGAGGTGGATAATGAATTATGGAGGATCTCCTGGAACACTGGCTGGTTTTAAGCAGGAGGAAGTAAAGCAATCCAGTCTAAATAGACACCTGTTAGTGTTTATTTAAGCATTAAAACCTTAAAACATAAAATAAAAGGGAAAAAGTTGGAGACAGACAAGTAAGTTTAAAAATGCAAAGTAAAAATGAGATGTATCTTTACTAAAGATTGATTACTTTTAACTAAGATTATACCCTTGATAATTGTTTCCTAGACATGGATATATAATAGATGTATTAATCCATTCAATAAATTAATGGAAAGCAGGTCCATAAAAACAGATAGCTAGGTGGAAAAGGTAGGGAGGTCACCCCAAACATACACCAGCTGTGGACACATAAAGGGAATTTGTGGCATTACAAAGGGAAGAATGGGCAGAAAGTGCCTGGATTCCCATGTTGCCCCTAGGCACCCTCACCTCCCTGAATCCCAGGACCATAGCCTGGCCCATGTGTGCTTTTGCTCTTGCACCACATTTTTCAGACAGGCCTTGGAACAAAAGGTAGGAGGGAGCTGATGGCATTTGCTGATGGCACAAAGCTGGGAGGCACCGGCCGAGCAGCAGGAATAGCTGTATTGCTGGAAGAGCTGGATAACATGGAGTGCTGGCACACTGGAAATGGGATGAAATTTAATAGTGGAAAGTACAAGGTCGTGCCCTTGGGAATTGCTAACAAGAATCTCTGCTGCAAGCTGGGAGCTCATCAGTTGGAAATGACAGAAGAAGGGAAAAATCTGGGTGTATTTGTTGATCTCGAGATGACAACAAACTTCCAGTGTGAAGCAGATCTGACAAAAAGCACGTATCCATCAAGGTATTTCCAGGAGAAAGGGGAATGTGAATGCTGCTAGAGAAGCCTCTGCTGCAGCCTTCTCTGGAATTATGCACGCAGCTCTGGTCACTTTTAATCAGGGGACACAAACTTAAAATGTGGCTGGAAAGTAATTATAGGCTAATCCCAATTTTTTTCTTATACAAGGATCTTGAGACAATTTGTTTAGAAAACCTGAATGCTGAGAAAAAGTTCTTTGTGAAACTTAGGGAGTAAACACAGCAGTAAACACACCTCCCTTAAGAGCAAGGGTGATGTTCCTGTAGGAGAAAACAAGTATCCGATGGCCATGAGAAGTCTGGGCTGAAACATGAGAACACCAGAGCTTCCAACAGCTCAAGTCCCGAGGCTCTGGGTCATCCTTCCCAGAGCTGCTGTCCCCTGATGCTGTTGCCACCAACAGCTGACCCTAAAAGCCCAATGAGTCCTTTCCAAACCACTCTTACCATTTGAGGCACAGCCACTGAGTTACCAGCTGGCTTCTTATGAAAAGAAAAGAGATGCCTGGTGTGGAAAGATATTCCTTGGATTGCAGTTGCAACCCAAATGTCACTTGAGTTGCTGGCTGTGTTAAAATCTGCACATGGTGGTGGTGAGGTGAGAGCATCCTGTCCTGGGTCATCCCACCCAGGTCCCTCAGATCACCTTTCCAGAGGCTGCCCTCGTGCCCATCCTGCACATGATGAGCTGCAGTCCTGGAGCCATCCCCACCTGGAACAGAGAGAAACAGCAAAACCAAAGGTGTGCAGGTCCTTTCCTGCCCTGGTACCACCCAGTGACCTTTAATACACTTCCCTTCTGTGGCCCCAACAGCCACCTCAGCTTTTGCAGGCTCTTTCTGTTATGATGAAAAACTGATGGCAGGGTTAGATATTAAAAAAAAAAAACCAGTCAGCACACCAAGTCCTGGTTCAGTAAGAACAGTCAGACCATGGAGCACAGGGAAGTTTGCTTTCTCAGGGCTCCAAACTGGCTCCTTTGGCCAGTTTTTTACCCAAAACCAGCTCTCCTCATCCCTTCTCTCTTATTTTGTTTGGGCTTTCATCTTTCATCCTATTTAAATGTTTCACTCATTTTGCTTTCCTGGGTTTTTGATGAATGCCTGAAAAGAATGCTGACCCTGACCACAGTATTTACACTGTGTTGCTCCATGTGTAGGTGTTTCCATTCTTCCTGCTCCCATCTAACAAGTGCTATTTCATTGTTCATTCAATCCAAGTAGCAGCAGGTGACATTGGGGTCAGCACAGCGTGAGGGCCACCCCAATTCAAATGTGCCAGGAGAGAGGCACCCACTGCCAATCATCCTAATGGGGCCTCAAAACAGATGCTCTGACTCATTCCCTCACAAAGTAGATGAATAATTTGAAAATAATGAGATTTTTATTACCTACATATCATTTTGGTCAGAACATTTTGCAAGAGCCTCATTTTAGGATTTTTTTGTCTTGTAATAACCCCGTTTTACAACAAGATGTGCCATTAGTGACGCTTTGCTGCAGGGAAGCAGCACGAGGACGCGGTCTTGGCTGCCCATCAAGGTGATTATCACAGGGCTACTCAAATAGGAAGTTTTAGGGGACTCAGAACTTCAAGTTCAGTGGAACAGAGACAACATTTTTGAGCAAACCCTGAAAATGGCTTTGGGAACTGTGTTTCCAGAGGAGCACAGCTGCCTGAGCCTGGCTCTGAAAGGATGCCACCTGAAGTTAGAGCTGAAGCCATCGGTATTGAGGATGTACCAGGGGTTCAGTGTGTCCAGAATGTCCTGAAATCTTGGTTTATGGATGCTTATCTTATTTTCTTTATTAGACTAATAATTCATATGATATGAATATTAGATTAATATGACTTAGTGTTAGACTCATCATTTTCTCCTGTAGATTCATGCTGGGAGAGTTGGGTCTGTTCAGACTGGAGAAGAGAAGGGTCCAGGGAGACCTCAGAGCCCCTTCCAGTGCCTAAAGGAGCTCCAGAAGATCTGGAGAGGGACTGGGGACAAGGGATGGAAGGGACAGAACACAGGGAATGGCTTCCCACTGCCAGAGGGCAGGGATGGATGGGATATTGGGAAGGAATTGTTCCCTGTGAGGGTGGAGAGGCCCTGGCACAGGGTGCCCAGAGCAGCTGTGGGTGCCCCTGGATCCCTGGCAGTGTCCAAGACCAGGCTGGATGGGGCTTGGAACAACCTGGGCTAGTGGAGGGTGTCCCTGCCATGGCAGGGAGTGGAATGGGGTGAACTTTAAGATCCCTTCCCACTCAAATCATCCCATGACACTGTTTGCCTCATGAGCTAAAAATAAGTAAAAGGTTGAAAGCGTTTTCTGCTGAACCTGTCTTTCTCTGGAAAAGCAAACTGGCACAATTTTAACCTGTATCATGTGAGATGTTGCTACAACAAAGCTGCCTGAAAAAAATGCTTTTCATAATAAACCATATCTATTTTCCTTAATAAGCACTTAATCACCTTCCTCCTGAGGTTGGATAATTAGAGAAACAGCAGGCAAAGACAGGGCAAGAAGCTGCTGGATCGGAGGAGCTGCTTGAAGTATCATTAGAAGATAATATTATTTTACTGAATATCTTCAGTGATAATTCTTTCCTGTAGATACAGCCTGGTAACCTGCTCAGGGCTGTGCCTGCTGGGAATTCTCACCCACAGGAACTCACACCATTAAAACTCCCAAACTGAGCGATTCCTTGGTTTCTCTGGCCAGGTGGATGCTGTACCTGCAGCCTCCTGGAGCAATGGGAACTGGTGTTCCTGCCTCTGCACTGCTGCAGTGCCAGGCAGGGGGTCACTTAAAAAACATCTTGGGTCATCTTTGGTGACTTTCATTAGAGACCAAAATAAAAAACAGCCTACAATAAGACTTTATGCTAACTATAAACATAGAGGTTAATTGGAGAAGGATGGAAAATTGGAAAAATAGTTAATTATTGTTGGATCCATCAGGTCAACAGTTTAACAGTGACACCTTTGGCTCTGTGGCTGTCAAGGATATGCTGTGGAAGGTGTCATTGTCATTGAGGGGCTGGAGCATGTCCAGGGCAAGGAACGGAGCTGGGAAGGGAATGGAGTCCCAGGGAGGCTGAGGGAGCTGGGAAAGGGGCTCAGCCTGGAGCAAAGGAGGCTCAGGGGGGACCTTGTGGCTCTGCACAAGTCCCTGACAGGAGGGGGCAGCCGGGGGGGGTCGGGCTCTGCTGCCAGGGAACAGGGACAGGAGGAGAGGGAACGGCCTCAGGCTGGGCCAGGGGAGGGTCAGGGTGGGTACTGGGAATATTTCCCTGGACCAGGCTGCCCAAGGCAGTGGTGGGGTCCCCATCCCTGGAAGTGTTTAAAAAATTCATGGATGTGCACTTAGTGGCTGGTCTAGTTGGCAAGGTGATGATTGGTCAGACTTGAAGGGCTTTTCCAATCTACATGATTTTGTGATTCTGTGATTTCAAGGTTTGTAACTTCCATTAGTCCTTGATAAGTTAATGTATATATCATTAAGTGAAAATGGAAAAAAGGAAAAAGTAGAGCTGGATTGAAATATTGCAAAGCCCAGGGTTATCCTGATTCATGCCTATTACTGTAATTGCATTTCAGCTGCTTTGAACATTTAATGGCCAATTTCTACAACTTTGCAATTTAGTACCGTGGCTTTCATTTTTTAACATTACACTGACATTTTCCTCAGCCATTTTATTATTCTTTCATTTTATTCTATTTTTTAATATGTTTTGGAGTGCTGGCCCTTCAGGGTTCCCTGGCCCCTCTGCCCTGTGCTGGGCAGTGTTAAACCCTCTTTGGTGTCCCTTGGAGAAGCCGGGGGGACAGCAAGGGCCTCACCTGGTTTGGGTGTGGGGCCCAGAAACTCCTGACACTCCTGTGAGTAGGAAAACAGCTCCCTTTGGGGCTGCACAACAGCAAAGCAGATCCTCCACCAGCCCCAGGCTGTCATTTGGGACTTTGAGGTGGGATTTAGCAAAGCCAGGAGCCGTGGAAGCCTTGGTGCTGTTTGGGAAGCAGATGCTGGACTGCAGTGTCAGTGACAGCCCGGCAAGGAAAACACCCTGACCTCCAGCAGCACATTCCTGGGGTCGCTCCAGCCTTTCCGTTCTCCTCCTGGTGCTTTGTGCAGCTCGAAATGAAGATGCTGCTCTGTGCCTTGTCACCAGCCGGGCGGGGAGCGGCCGCCCCGCCCCGCCGGAGTGCGGAGGCGATCCCCGTGTGGCTGTCACAGCCCCGGGACAGCGCTGCCGGGACCAGGGCACTCGGCCCAGGCCTTGACTTGTGACATCTGATCGTCCTCACCGTTACATTCAGTGCTGAACAACTTCCTCCTGGCCATGAATCACACTGGGGAAGGATCCTTTCAGTAACAGCTCGTTTTCCAGAGCTTTTTTTCCTGGAGAAATTCTCCTCTTCACCTCAGCTCCAAAGGCTGCTTGCCCTGTACCTTCAGATGGCTCTGGATTGAACCTTGAAAAATAGATTTTCAGCAGAACCAGCAGCCAGCGAGCTGATTTTAAGGCTTTGTCTTATCTGTGCAAGACAGGTTGGCAGTTTCCCTGCACACTGAGATCAGAGAGCTGTGATTTCCATTAAGATTTCTGATTTAACTTTTGCTGTCGTGAAGTCTTGAAGGTCTCTGGCACGTTGTCACAGGTGAACAGATGCACTTTTTTTTGCCAGATAAATTTGTATGAATAGTGTGCCTATATATAATTATCAAACTGGGTTATATGTATGGAGTTAGTATCCCAAATTTTGGGCAGAGGTTCCAACAGCTCGTGGAAATCAAGCTTTTCAGCTTTAGGAAATCAAATAGGGAATGCACAGTTGGTAAGGTTACAAAAAACACTCCAAAAAGAGGAATAGTGACTCAAAACAGCTCGATGACACATTCAAAGCCCACTGAGTCACCTGGCATCTCACCAGCACTGTTCTGAGGAGGGTTGGCACAGGAGGGGAGATAAACAGATGCCTTTGCAAGGGAATCATGTTTCAGTTGCCAAGTGTTCTCCTCCGGGAAAGAGAATTGGAGCAAACCTTGGATCATCATCACTGGGGCTTGGTTCTGGTAGGCTGTTCTGCACAGCGTGTTGGTGCTGGGGCTCCAGTCCCAAGGTCTGACTGGTGCAGTGATGTTTGAGAAATGGAAACAATGAATATTTCATTTAAAAATTAGTAATTCAACAGAATGGGGGAGATGGCAGGTTCCAGACAGCCCGTCGTGACATTTGCAGTGTGAATCCGTAACACGCAGCTCTGTGTGACGGGAACAGAGCCCGGGTGTGCTGCTGGCCCTGGGGGAGTCCTTGGGGTGTGCGGCCCCCTGCTCGCTCTCCCCGCGGGCTCAGGGGCACAGCTGGGCAGGGGCAGGGGCACAGCTGGGCAGGGGCAGGGGCACAGCTGGGCAGGGGCACAGCTGGGCAGGGGCAGGGGCACTGAGAACCGCGGTGTCCGCAGCGTGCGGGGCGCTGGGAGCGGGACTCCTTCCAGCGCGTCCCTAATGAGCCACATGACACAGCGCATGGCGTGCTTTCTATTTTAGGCCACTTTGCCATCTAAAGCCGGACTCTGGGCTAGGTTTAGGAGGAGTTCCCTGTGTTCAAGGAGGAGAACCGAGACCCTTGGGAGCAGAGACTGGCGGACGGCTGGATGTGTCTGTGTCACCCTGCAGACTGGGAAGCGCCGGTTCCCGGCGTTTCAGTGCGGTGTGACTGATGTAATCTGTCCTCACTATCGGTGCTCGTATGAATGGACAGGAATTGCCCTTTTCCTGCGCTGTGCGACTGTAAAGCACAGACGCCTCCCTGGGAGCAAGGAGAAGTCCCAGCCGAGGGAAGCGGTGTGGGGGCTGTGAGGGTCCCTGTCCCCGCAGGACCCCCTTCCCTGCCGGCCTCCCCCCGCGGGCGACACTGGATGGGGCAGTGCAGTTAAGTTAAAAAGGTCTCCTTCAGAAAGGTGATTTATTGAACCAGCTGGTTTTCCTTCCAAGAAGGAACAGCTGAAGGCTCCTTCCCCTCGGACCGTAGCTGCCCCAGCCCCGCNCAGGGCACCTGTTAACTGGCGGTGTTGGGTTAACTGGGGGTGTCCGGCCGGGGGGCAGCGCCAAGGTGACAGAGCTGGGGGTGTTCGCGTGGAGAATAGAAGGATCCGGGGAGAGCTCAGAGCCCCTTCCTAAAGCGCCTAAAGGCGCTCCAGGAGGGCTGCAGAGGGATCTGGGACAACGGTTGGAGGGACAGGACGCAGGCAATGGCTTCCACTGCCAGAGGGCAGGGATAGGTGGGATATTGGGAAGGAATTGTTCCCTGTGAGTGTGGGGAGGCCCTGGCAGTGGTTTCCCAGAGCAGCTGTGGCTGCTCCATCCCTGGAAGTGTCCAAGGCCAGGCTGGACAGGGCTTGGAGCAACCTGGGATAGTCCCTGCCCATGGCAGGGGTTGGAATAGGATGATTTTTAAGGTCCCTTCCAACACAAACCATTCCATGAATCCATGCTGCAGCATTCCCTGTGCCAGCTGTTCTGCAATGGTTGCCTAATTCTCATCAGTGTCACCTCACCCTGGATGTCTCATGGATGTGCACATCAGTGGGAAGTGCAGGGCAGGGATCCTTTCTGGCACTGGGAAAATAAGTTTCCCTGGTTCATCATGGTTTTTGTCTGGCTCTTCCATTGTACCTGAAATCACATTGCATGTCAGGTGAATGGTGGGCTTGTGGTTTAGGCCAAAGTTCTTTGCAGGGGGAAAAGCTTATGAGAGTGATCAGGAACGATTCTCTGTTGAGGTTATCCCATCCTCAGGTTTATTCTCTTCTTTAGCTGAACAAGCTTTTGGGCAGGGCTTCTGTCACTTCCAGGATGTTTTTGACTTGGACTGGAGATTTTGATGCCTTCCAGGCTTGAAATGAGCCACTTGGCATGTTTTTCTGTGTTACAAACACTCATTTCTATGTGCAGTTTCCAGAATGACTCTAGAAATTATAAGAGCCAAATTAAATATATGATGAAACTGAACTGAAAGCCAGTTTGGCTTATTCTGCTGAAAAGTTTTGGTGGTGTCTTTTCCTTTCCAAATAAATTGTTTATCATAAAATAATAGTTGTTCTTGTCAACATTCTAATTTTTAAACTCCCCTGAAAAGACAGAATTATTTTGATTTTTCTAAACTGTAGACATTGCTGTTGCTCTGCTGTATTTTTTTTAATTGAGCTCTAAAGTGTTAGATGACAGATTTTTTGCCTAAATGTATAGGTGACAAATTTATGAAATGAAAAATACTATTTTTTCACTTGCTGTCTAAACCATCGTCCCATTCCTGAGCCAGCCTGTTCAGCTGTAGAGACACTGCTCTTGTTTTAATTGTTATTCAGCCCAGGCAATGTGACTGGAATTAAATGTGCATCTGAGGAGATCTGTGACCTTCTTAATGAGAACATAACTTTTTAGTACCATTTTGCAGAACTCATAACCCCCTCAAGAATTTATGAAGCTCTGTTAACCTGCAACTTTCATTTTTTGTTAGACTGAACTTTTTTTAACAACACCCATAACATACTTTCTATTGAGCTACTCTAATATTTGACTTCCAGTTAATTTCAGAAAGTTAATTGAAACATTGCTGAGCCCACAAATGCAGTTGAAGATGAAGCTGTGGTTTTGTGAGCACGTGGGAATTGGGAGGAGCAGGGAAGGCTTTTGCAGGCTCAGCCTGTGTCCCTTGTCTGGCTGAGTGCTGTGAGATTCTGCACATAGGCACCAAAAATACTCTTTTAAAGCACAGGCAAGGCTGTGTTTGGGTTGTCCCTGCAGTTTGTGCTGTCAGGAGAGACACTGCAAGTGTTGAAAGAGGCTGCAAAGGCCAGAGTTCAGCACAGCTCTTCAGCAACCCGATTTAAATATCTAATTTCCATATTAAACAGTGTTCCCAAATGCATTTTCTTGTCCTGGAAGATATCTATGACCTTTCAGTAAGGAACAGGGATGAAAGTTTAGCACCACATTCCAGATTTCCTCTGAGACGTGTGCAGGTGGCTCCTGGGTGTTCCCTCAAGATTTGGCATTTTGGTGGGGTATAAATTGCTGGGTATAAATTGCTTGGCATAAATGTATTCCCAGCCATGGTGTGTGTGCTACAGCAGGGCTGCAGCCTCTTTTGTTATGCTTTTGCTTGACTGACCTTGTAAAGTGGATCCTGTGCTGCTTTTTTTGCTGAGGACAGGAACAGGCCACCAGGATGCCAGCATTGCCTCTGGATGAGCTCCAGCTGACAGAAAGGGATCCCAAGACAGGGAAGCTGAGAACTTTACCGGCACTGGTGAGCTCTGCTTTTCCTGAAAGCCAAAGAGACCTTCAATAAATAATTGTCTTATATTGAGGTGTGGTCTGGGATATGTGACAGGAATGGCTGGAGCTGTGTCAGGAGGTTTAGTTTGGAGATCAGGGAAAGGTTCTTCCCCCAGAGGGTGCTGGCACTGCCCAG
Organism: Notiomystis cincta; assembly: GCA_013398075.1. Taxonomy (NCBI): domain Eukaryota; kingdom Metazoa; phylum Chordata; class Aves; order Passeriformes; family Notiomystidae; genus Notiomystis; species Notiomystis cincta. The sequence goes on along the minus strand of VZRX01023364.1, from coordinate 51,218 downwards.
GCTCCCCAGGGGATGGACACGGCCCCGAGGCTGCCAGAGCTCCAGGAGCCTTTGGACAGCGCTGCCAGGGATGGACAGGGTGGGGTTGTTGGGGGGTCTGTGCAAGGCCAGGCGTGGGACCAGATGATCCCTGTGGGTCCCTTCCAGCTCAGCAAATTTTGTGATTCTGTGAAATTTGTTCAGCCTGCTTGTTAAAGAAGTTTTTTTAATAGTGTTCAGATAGCTGAGATTTCATTTACTACCATAAAAAAGCCCCAAAACACAAGAACGAAACTTAGTGTGTTCAACATCTGGAGTAAACTGTTTTCCCAGCACAACTCCCTCTCTTGAGTCTGTAACCTCTGCTGCAATGGAGAGATGCTCAAGGAAGTTTTGCAAGCTCTGCCTCAAGTTTAGCTCTGAGCTGTGGCACTGGGATCCATCCCTTGTGCATTCAACTTGATGAAACCAGAAAATTCAACCCACAGAAACCATTTTCTCCCAGAAATAAGGCCTGGAGAGAGCCTACTTGGGTGTGTTGCAGGAGTGGAACTGTCAATGCTGCTCACTCCTTAGGAGCTTTGCCCTGAGCACATATGTTGGATGAGGCAGAGCCCAAACCTGCTACTCAATGGAATTCTCCTTTTAGGTTGAGTATATTTGGGCAAAGCCTGTTCAGTAACCCTTGGGAAGGGTGGTGAAATGTTTCTTTCTGTCTTTGATGGTCATGTCAGTTTGAGTTCATGGAATATTGTGCAAGAACCAGTTCAGAGGAAAAGAGAGAGTTCAAAGGCATGCCAGGAAGCTCCTGCTCTTTGTTTTGAAGGTGTGGGAGCATTGCATTGTCAGGCTTTGGTTAAGAGAAAGAAAGGAGCAACATCTGCCAAATTATCAAAGTCTGAAAATGTTGCTCATAAAGAAAGATACAGTGCCTTGAAAGGGTAGAAAATGGGAAGTTACCAGGGAATGGAATGTTCCTGTCATCAGGACTATAGTGACAGGACAAGGAATAATTGGTTCAAACTGAAGTTTGGGTTAGGGATTGGGAAGGAATTGTTCCCTGGGAGGGTGAGGAGGCCCTGGCACAGGGTGCCCAGAGAAACTGTGGCTGCCCCATGGATTCCTGACAGTGTCCAAGGCCAGGTTGGACACTGGGGCTTGGAGCAGCCTGGGACAGTGGAAAGTGTTACTGTCCATGGCAGGGGTGGAACTGGATGAGCTTTAAGGTCCCTTGCCACACAAACCATTCTGGGATTCTATAGTGTCAAGTTGTATTAAAAGGTAATTTTATGTTTCCTGGAATTCAGTGAGCAGACAGTAACTGGGCATTCCTGTCTCCTGGTCTGGGATTTTAATACAGTGGATTTTGGCTTTCTGCAGCACCCAGAAATTAAAGCAGATCGGTCCTTCGTGCTCTACAAACCCCCTCCTGCCCTCAGAGACCCTGCTCTGGTGGAGGAATTCCTGGAGCGAGCAAAATTCATCTCAGATGACCTGAACTGGCTTCTGGCTTTGCCTCATGACAAATTTTGGTGCCAGGTAATGATTGGTTTTTATCTGAAGATACAACATGAACATCTAGGTGCTTGTAAAAGCCATGATCCTTACATCATTTTCATAAACATTTGTTTATGCTTAGTATGTTACTCAGGAAGCATTTTCATTTCCATTACTGCACCTTAGAGTGCAAAGAGAGTATTTCCCTAAGGATTTTCCATTGTGGATTTTAAGAGTTTTTGATGGATATTTGTATTTGATGGATATGGGAGTCCTTTTAATATGCCTGAGTATTTTAGACTGCTTTAAATTTAATTGCTCATGAGCATGACTAGTGAAGGTGTGACATTCCCTCCTTCCCATTTGCCTGCCTCTCCTTGTGCCAGGTGATATTTGATGAGAGCCTGCAGAAGTGTTTGGATTCCTACCTGCGCTCGGCCCCCCGCAAGTTCGACGCGTTGCGGGATTGCCACCCCGAGGTGAACGAGCTGCAGAAACGCCTCCATCGGAGCGTCTTCCTCACTTTCCTCAGGATGTCCACTCACAAGGAGTCCAAGGTAAACATTCCTGTGCCTTGCAGGTGCTCCAGGCTGTGTGACTTAGGGGAAAAAGAGAATTAGAGAAATGAATAATTTTCCTTCTCTCACAACATTCCTCTCCCTGATGATTTTATCAGTTGGATTCTTCATGTGGAGATGATAACACTCAGAGCTGAGGTATCTGAACTATGCAGTGATTCCTTGGTTGATTGCCTGGATCTCCTTCCTGAGTAATAGCAGGTTATCCATGTGTGGTGGTTGGATATGACATGGTAAGAGGAGAGAGAGCAAGTTGGCCCTTGTGTGGCCACATGGAACAGGCTCTTCAGGCCACCAGTTCCTGAGCATTCTCTCCCTTGGGGCCATGTGGTGCCACAAAATTTTTGCTAATACTTTTCTCTCCTTGAACTTGCCCCAAGCTTTGGACACAAAGTGAAATCTTGTTAAAACCCAAAGGGGCTCCAAGAGAGCTGGAGAGTGACTTGGGATAAGGGCTTGGAGGGACAGGACACAGGGAATGGTTTCCCACTGCCACAGGGCAGGGATAGATGGGATATTGGGAGGGAATTGTTCCCTGGGAGGGTGGGGAGGCCCTGGCACAGAGAATTTGTGGCTGCCTCTGGATCGCTGGAAGTGTCCAAGGCCAGGTAGGACGGGCCTTGGAGCACCTTGGGCTAGTGGAAGGTGTCTCTGCCCATGGCAGGGGTTGGACTGGAGGAGCTTTAAGGTCCCTTCCCACCCAAACCCTTTTAAGATTCTATAATTAAAAGACATACTCAGCACTAATTGTGTGACTGCAACTCCTATCTGGAGCTGTGGAATTTTCACCAGGCCTTTGGACAGGATGAGCGAGGTACCTTGTGTTTTAGCAATTATTCCCTGGATCTCTTCATTGGTTCATGATGTGCTAGGGCTGTGTTGATTCTTTTGCTCATCACAGTGGTGACATTCAGGATGTTTTGAGGGAAAGGCCTGGGAGTGGAGGGCTGGGACAGGGGCAGGTTGAAGGAATGCTGGATCCTGCAGCTGGCACCACTTCAGCAGAAGTACCCGACACCTCTGTGGTGTCTTTCATTGCAGGATCTGATTAAACCTCACCACTCGGAGAGGCAGGCGAGCATTTGAAACCATTTTATAGCTGAGTGATTTGCAGGGAATGAATAGTCCGTTGTCATGCAGCAGTCAGCAGGAGTTCTGGAAAGGGAACCTGGCCAGCACTGAGCCCCATCCCTCTGCTTCAGCAGGGAGAATGTGCCCTGCCTTTCACTGGGATTGAAAACATTTGCTGTCAGAGGCAGACTGGACTTCTGAAAATCCAAAACCACATTTCAGCTGCCTGTTTCTCAGTGTCACACAATGGAATTTTTCTCATCTAGGATTTTGTAAGAAATGCCTTCAGTGAGTGTGATGAGTTTTTGGCGCAGTGTTCAGCAGTCAGGGTGCAGAGCTGCAGTTCTGGGGTTTCTCCCTGCTTGTCCCTGATTCTGTGGTTGCTGGTGCTGGGTTCTGCTCTCCCGGGGTACAAGATCCTCAGGCTGTCCCTGTGCCTGGTTACTCATTCCTGCTCCTGAGCTGAGCTGTTCTGGTGTCAGGCTGGGAACTGGGGACCTGTAGGGAGATTTCTTGTAAAACTTTTAGGTAGATTAATTCACCACCTGAATGGATCAGTGGGGTGCCTGGTGTGGCAGGGACAGGAATGTGGGAGTAGATGGCTCCACAGAAGCTGTTTCAAGCAGAGTTGCTGCCTTCTATGAAATAAATTCCTTAATACACCTTTGAGAGATGTTTTTACAGGTGTCATTATAATGCTGGAGTTACTGCAGAGCAAGATATGAATTATCCTTTAAATTCTTTTTTTTTCCCTGTCTTTGTAGGATCATTTTATCACTCCCTCTGTCTTTGGAAAAATTATTTACAATAACTTCCTGTTCGACATCCCCAAGATTCTGGATCTCTGTGTCCTTTTTGGGAAAGGAAATGGTCTCCTGCTCCAGAAGATGATTGGTCAGTAAAAGCCAAGGAACAAATTGTTACATTTAGGCTTTTGCTTGTATGATGGGTGACTTAGTGGGGTTTATACCAGTGGAACTGTTCTGAAAATGAGTTGTTCAGTAGCAACTAAGATCTGTCATTTCTAGATCAGACTGTGCTTTTCTTTTCCATGTGCACTTTGCTTGTTCCAAGGAAAGCTTCATGTTCTGCATTGCTACCCTGAGCTGAGCTCATGCTGTTAGACAGAAACTCAGGCTCATTTGTTTCCTGTGCCAATTAAATGTGTCCTCAGCCCTTGTAAGAGGAATGTGGGGCTCTGTGAAACCCTGGTGGAGATGGGAAAGGGTGAGGAGGGAGGAGGGTTGGGAGATGGGCACAGTCCAGCTGTGAGTGCTGTTGTTCCCAGAGCTGGGAGCCAAGTGAAACATTCAGTGTGAGGTAATCACTGCTCTGGGAAGTGGGAGAACCTGAAACTTCAATGCAGACATTGATGTATACAGAGCTTCCAAACCACAAACACTTCAGAGCCTTGCTCAAGCTGTGCTTATCCCTGGATTTCTGTGTCTGTACACACAGTCTTGGTGGTGAGTACACAGGGAGGAACATCAGCCATGGATGCTGAGGAGTGGAGATGGAGCATATTGATTTAGCTTCTCTGTTTATCCTGTGCTCCCTTCCCAATCTTGTGATCTTTAACATCACCTGAGCACCTGAGTGGAAGTAGATATTGGATTAAGTGAGCTCTTCCTGAATTCTAACCCACTTTGTCTGCAGCTCATGGGATGAAGCTTTTCTGTTTCTTTGGTAGTTATTTTTGTCCCATTTCCAAGTTCACTAACTTGAGCAGTGTTAGGGATCATGTGATGCAGACAGATTTCCAGCCAGAAATCTTAGATAAACCTTTGCATTTTTAATCTTTTTATCCTTTTTCAGTAGCTTCTACTCTAAATTCCTCTGTTGAGCCTCAGAGGTGGAAAGCAGGCATGGCAAGATAGATACTTCCCTTTCAAATGTGAAGCTTAGATTATCTGGGTCTTAAAATATTCCAAAAAAGACCTAAGTAATGAAACCTCCTTTGAATTACACTCTGGAGTGCCATACAGTCATGCTGCATGCAGTTGACCAAGTATTTGCTCACCTGATTATTTCATTATGTTGTGACAGTAATGGCATGAGCAGTTCTGGTGTGTAATTCATAAACTTGAGGTTCTTCTCAGGGTATAAATTTTTCTGAAACTTGTCTCATAACTCCTACCTGAGCTCTGTCCTTTCTTCAAAACTCTTAATTTTCATCATCTGAACAGTAATTCCCAAGAAAATAGGAGCCTCAGTGCTTACTTGGTGAGGATTTATGGTATGGCATTACTCAGTGGAGTATTTTGTAAAGATAATGGAGTCCTAGTAATATAATAGCAGGTGTTACTAAAGCCTCATTACCTTTAAGAAATATTCTGCAGCACATCTCCTGGTGTGTGCTAAACTGTTATCAGTAATTAAAAGTCAACTCCAGTTGTCAAATAAAGGAACTGGGAATGTTCAGTGATAGTATTTGCATTATTCATTGATTCAGCCCCTGGAGCGTGAATCATCTGACATCTTGTTTGCTCTGCTCTGATGAGCATATTCCCATTGCTGGATCTCCAGTGGCACTGGAGAGCTGATGGAGCAGCTTTTTGGGAGCAGGGCCTGTGTGTGAGCTGAGGAGTGAGGGTGTGCTGAGTCCCACATAGTCAGTAGGTGTGGCTGGGGGGTGTCAGCAATAGCACAGGTCCAATATAACAAGAACCTGGTGCAAATTTGCTTGTTGGCATCAATGTCTGAACTGATGGAAATGTTCTCCTCCCCTTTTCAGGAAATATCTTCACTCAGCAGCCCAGTTACTTCAGTGACCTCGATGAAACTCTGCCCACTGTCCTCCAGGTACTGTTTTCCTGCTGGGATTTCATCTGGAAACGTGGCATAGCTTGGAGAGTGGAAAAGGAACACTGTAGGCAGGCAGAATGTATTTCATGAAATCATGGAATATCCTGAGCTGGAAGGGACTCACAAAGATCATCAAGTCCAACCCCTGGCCCTGCACAGACACCCACTCATTGTCCAAACACTCCTTGAGCTCTGACCACCCTCTGGGGGAAAAACTTTCCCTAATATCCAGCCTAAACCTCCCCTGACTTTGCTGTTGCTCCCTTTTCCTAGTTTATGTCAGGGAGGTTTTGGACCTTTATCTAAAATCAATACTTAATGAATTCCCTTTCACCTTCCTTCAGCTTCTGGCCTTCTCTGCAGTGTCCCACTGCTGGCTCCTGTCTGTTAACACTGCTCTGTTCTCCTGATTTAGGTGTTCAACAATATTTTGCACAAGTGTGGTTTGCAGTGTGAAGGAGCCTCTGCTGAGCCCCAGAAACTGGGAGAGAAAGTCAGTGTGACTCCAGGGAACATGCCCCTCCAGGTAGGACTAAACTGTCTGTACTCCTGCACAGACACACAGAGGATCCTTCTGTTCCCAAAAGCTCCCACAGCTCGTGGTTCTGTGCCATTGTTGCACTCTTTGTCCTGGGACATGGTGATAAAACCTTTCCACCATGAGCTGATTCATTTAACCATATCCTTTGGAACGTGGATAATTTTAAACCTGGCAACTTTTTGTTTAACCGGCTTATAAATAATGTAACAGAATATCTGACAGAGGTCTCCACCTAATCCTGGCAGTGATAAGAGCTTTATTTTTCCTCAGAAATGTGTGTTTTAACAACAGTGTAATTAAACTGTAGTCAATTAAGAGGGGATTTATGTGCTGGGAGCTGGACAAAGACAGTGAAAGTGGTCCTCTGCAAAACCTCAGTTATTCAGTTTGTGTGGGGGAACAAACTATCAGTTCAAACTATCATTTAGTGATAAATGATAGTTTGAAACTATCATTTAGTGTGTCATTCAGTTTGTTTCAGCTGCCTTGGAAATGCAGCTTGCACTGGACCAGACTGCTGAAAGCATCCCTTTGATTCCCATGGTTCTGCTGTGCAGTGCTTCATGAAAAATGCTGCATGGGGAAAAATTCTGTATGTGGAGGGTGTATTGAGGGCAAAGCCACCATCCAGAGCAGGATCTGATGAGGATTCTTATAATCTCACACAATCTTTAATGAAAGCAAACAGTTGGAGTTGCATTATAGATCTTGAAAGGATAGGAGTTTTAGGAGAAGTGTTGTCTCTACCCCCAGACCCTGTAACAGGTTTATGGTTGATACAGACCCTGTGCAGTCAGGAAAGGGCCTGGCTCCATATTCTGTGTCCCTGCTGGGGAGTTACTCTGTGTTCCTGGGAAAACTTGACTGCTCTTTCCCTCTCAGGAGCTGAAGGACATTGTGCTGTATTTGTGTGACACCTGCACAACTCTCTGGGCCTTTCTTGATGTCTTTCCCTTGGCTTGCCAGACCTTCCAAAAACACGAGTTTTGTTACAGGTACGTCTTGGAGTGCAGACAGAGCTTGTCCTGGCCATGTAAAAATACTGAACGTGCTGCTGTGTCCTGTCCCATTGTTAAATGAGGAGACAGATTTCATGCTGAGGCTGCTGGGTTCTCTCTGATGAGAATGCAGTATAAATAAATGCATGGATATAGGGATGTGTGGATTTTCTGTTTTATGTTCATTATCTAGGAGTGGTCCTAGAGCCAGGCATCTATGACAATTTCAAAAGTCAGCTGAACAGTACTTGATGTGCTCTGGGAAGGGTGGTGAGGGACAAGTTATGGCCAAAAGAGCTTCCTGCTGTAGGACCCAAAGCAAGGGAAGCAGAAAATATTTCAGACAAATAGTTCTTCAAGGTCTGAAAACAAATGTCTTTGATGTTATGCCCAAGTTTTATGCTAGAGAGAATCAGTGAGGTGTGGCTGGGAGAGAGTGACAAGGCATGAGAGGAAACGGCCTCAAGCTCTGCCAGAGGAAGTTCAAGTTTGATATTAGGGAACATTTCTTCCTGAGAAGATGCCCAGCTCTGGCACAGCTGCCCAGGGCAGTGCTGGAGTCCCATCCCTGGAGGGATTTAACAGCTCTGTGGATGTGGCACTTGGGGACACGGTCAGTGGTGGCCTTGGCAGTGCTGGGGAATGGTTGGACTCAATGCTGTCAGGGGGCTTTTCCAGCCTGAAGGTTTCTGTGGTTCTGTGAGCGTTGGCTCTTTTTAGACTGCAGATCTGTGTTGGGGTTGTTTCTTGGTTGGGCAGGTGGTTCTGATCAGCACCAGGATGCTTTTCAAATGCATTTCTTTCCTACCTCTTCAAAGACCTCTCTGTGACTTCCTTAGAGTGCTGCTCTTTGTCTGTGGTGTGTTTGCTTGTGTTTTGGGGGTGAAAACCTAGATGAGGTGATGCTCACGAGTACTGCTGGTGAGGAGGGTTTAATGAAGTCAGCCATTTGTTCTGCCTTTTAGCAAATGATTTTTGGAACCTCAGCTGACAGGTACTGCTTTTGTTTCCCCTTTGTACAGATTAGCTTCATTTTATGAACTGGCAATTCCTGAGCTGGAATCTGCAATCAAGAAGAGGCATTATGAAGATAACAGGTGAGAATTCCTGCAAAGGCTTGCTTTGCATCTTCAGTGAGCGTTCCCAGAGCTTAGTTAAAAATTCACTTCATGCTGCTCTACCCATCCCTGTGGAGCCTGGCTTTTGTTATGCTGCTTCAAAGAGCTCTGAGGAGATGACTTCTGTAATTCCAAATTTTCCTGGGCAGTGGGGTGACTAATCATTTTTAGTGCTGTGTAAGAAGGAATTTGATGGGAGGTGCATTTGAATTGTAACAAAGTGTGAGAACATGAATGATATCTCCATGTAGCTCAGTCTCACTGTAAGGCACAGGCTGTTGCTGGTACAGTGGGGGTCTTGTGTGTGGAGCTGCCAGGATGATTGGGATTGAAACCAGCTTTATTTGGAGCATGGATTTTCCTTAAGGGACATGAAATGTGTCTAAGATCTGGTCTTTGCAGCATAGAAATGATTCTCCTAATGAAATTCTTCTTCTAGAGGTTTAACTGTGGCATAAAGGTGTATTACAGATTCTTGTGCTGACACCAGTCACAATTTTGCTCTCTCTGAAGTGTTTTTGCTGATTTGTGGAGGAGGATTTCACACTCCAGAAAGAAGATGATAGAAGTTTTTCACATCCTAATAAACCAAGTCTGTCTGCAGCCCATCCTAGAGAGCAGGTATTGGCACTTGGCTCGCCAGTTACTTTATTGCTGTGTGGGAGAAACTGTTCTCATTTACAAACTTACTGGAGAAAATGAACAGAAACTGCTATTTCTGTTGGGATTGTAGCCAAAGATTTGGCTAAGGTCAAATTCTGCTGTCCTGTGTATCAGCAATGTTCCAGAATCTCTGTGGTGAGCTGTGTCCAAGCTTTCTGACCCCAGTGTGTGGCTCGTGCAAATTTTGATCATGTGTAACACCTTGAGACCTAATTGTGACCTTCTCAGGGCCTGGAGGGGCTGACACAAGACAGCTGGACATAGACTGTTTACAAGGGCTTGGAGGGATAGGACAAGGGGGAATGGCTTCCCACTGCCAGAGGGCAGGGATAGATGGGACATTGGGAAGGAATTGTTCCCTGGGAGGATGGGGAGGCCCTGGCACAGGGTGCCCAGAGAAGCTGTGGCTGCCCCTGGATCCCTGGAAGTTTCCAAGGCCAAGTTGGTTGGGTTTTGGAGCACCCTGGGCTAGTGGAAGGTGTCCCTGCCCATGGCAGGGGATGGAATGGGATGAGCTTTAAGGTCTCTTCCCACCCAAAGGTGCCTTGGAACAAGGCTTGGAGCCTCAGCAGCACCCAGGGTTTTGGGCACTGAGGCTGCAATGGGAGTTTGCTTGGCAGGTATTCTTGCACAGGTGAGCACAAACTTCCTGGAAGGTTCACTGTGTAATCCCAAGACATAATAAAGGCACAATTACAAAAGCTCTACACACCCTTTTCTGCTCACTGCAAGTCTGAGGCATCAAACTATTTGTAAAGTCTGTCTGAAGACTTGTAATTCTAGGTGTGATACAGCTTTAGATCTAACTACTGAAATGTTTGCTGAAGCCTTAAAAACCACTTGCTTCCATTTGACTCTTTGCTCTTGTGAAAGCCAAATGCAGCCTGAAATCTCTTTTCAAATGAGGCTTTCCCTTGGTGTGTAAATGTGAGTAGTTTGGCCAGTGGGGCAGAATGAGGGCAGACTCATCTCTGAGTGTTCACTCTGCTGTGTTTCCTGCAGCTGTGAGAATATTCAGCCATTTATTGAGGAATTTCTGCAGATCTTCACCTCAGTGCTTCAGGAAAGGAGGTGAGTCTGGCTGGCAAGAAGCCTGAGGGGGGCTCAGCTCCTTCCTCTGCCATTCTTTACAGCAGAATTGCCCGAGGCAGCATTACGAGGCATTTGGGAGTCAGAAATCGTTTTAAGTAGTTGGGAGAAGTGCAATGAGAGGATTTCAGCCTGCAGCACAGACCCTGAGAAATGCTATTCTTCACTCCCTTTAATCCAGCCTCTCAAAGAGAAGAGCAATTTAGCCATTAGTTCCCTTGACAAGTTAGGCTGTTATTACTGATCTGTGCTTTCCAGCTGGGCTGACCAGACCAGAAAAATACTAAATACTAGTGCTGGAGATGCAAAGGAAGTGGCAGAACTGGGAATTCCATCTTGTCCTCCTGTCCATGCTGGCATTCTGAGCACGTTCACATGGCAAAGCAGATTGTCCCTGTAATGCAGCACTGGGTTCCAGCCCTCACACCTGAGGAGTGTTGCTGTGGTGTAGTGGGACCAAAATCAGGCATGGCTGGAATCCAGCATTGGGTGAGAGGTTCTCTGTTCCTACCTGAGCGCTGAGGCAGTCAGAGAGGCACAGTAGTGGTAATTAATTGAGCTCAACTGATTAAACTTGCTCCTGTGTTTTCAGATTTCTCCGTGACTACGACGAGCTGTTTCCTGTTGAGGATGACGTGAGTCTGCTCCAGCAGGCATCCTCTGCACTGTATCCTTTGCTCCCACCTTAGGCTTTGCACACTGCCTGCTCTTGGATTCCTTCACACCAGTGACATTTCTGCCTCTGGTTAAGCTGCATGACTGGCAAGGAGTACTGGAAAGTTTTCCCTTAACAGAAAAAAAAGGAGAGAGGGGAGTTGTTGCCCGGAGAAGCTGTGGCTGCCCCATCCCTGGAAATATCCATGGCCAGGCTGGACAGGGCCTGGAGCAATTTGGGATAGTAGAAGGTGTCCTTGCCCATGGCAGGGGGTGGGACAAGATGAGCTTTAAGGTCCCTTCTAACCCAAACCCTTCCATGGTTCTGTGAGTGTTGATGTAGGCACAAGTTAGGAAGTTGCTGACAATCCCGTAGGTAGTTCAAGGTGATCTCTGAACATTTGCATTCAGGAATATCCTTAATGCTGTGTTTTTAGAGATGAGACCAGGACAGCCTATATCCTCCAAGCAGTGGAAAGTGCCTGGGAAGGGGTAGACAGGAAAAAAGGACAAGCTGTTAAAGATCCAGCAACATCCAATGGAGCTTCAGCAGCAGTGGAGAGCACCCCGGAGGACAGGGAGGATCTGGGTGCTGCATGTGCCCTGGAGGATGAGGTGGGTGCAGCTCTGTGGTGGGACTGGGCTCTGCTTTTCCTTCTTTTATCTATGAGGACAGGCTTGATTTGCTCAGCTTTGGGGACAACATGAGATTTGGTGTCATTTCTGACCTTTTCTGGATCTCCATGCAGCCTTGGGAAATGAGAACCGAAGCTACACCTGAATCCTGAGTTATCTCTGAGCAAATTGCTTCTAGCTCCCATGGCTTGGGTTTTCCCTTGCTGGGGATTATTCAAATATTCTGCTTCATCCCTGCAGTTCGTGTGCATATTTTTGAAATGCAGAGCTTGCCTGTTATTTGAGGAAGGGATTCTCCGGGGTGTCCTTGCTGACTCAGGGACTGGCAAAAGTAGCTGTGTGCCCAAATCTGTGTCAGAAACCTTGTGTAGTTTAAACAGCTGATGTCTCTTTTGGCTCCAGTCTTGGACTTCTGTGTTTAAACCCTGGAGTGCTGCTTTCCCTGCATTCCTGTGCACACTGCCTGCCCTCAGCTCTGTCCCTCCCCAGCACTCACCCGTTGTGTTTGGTCCGTAGTGTGCCGGCGCTGCGGCCGCGCCCGTCGCCCGCGTGTCCGGCGTGGAGCTGGACTCCCTGATATCCCAAGTGAAGGATCTGCTGCCAGACCTTGGAGAGGGATTCATCCTGGCCTGCCTGGAGGAGTATGGATATGACACAGAGCAGGTGATCAACAATATCCTGGAAGATAAGCTGGTGCCACACCTGGATAGGCTGGACCGAAGGATGCAAAGGTGTGGGACAACCTCTGGTTGTTTCTGTCTCACTTAAGTGTTCTCACTGAAGGCTCAACGCTTGTAGAGCTCTACAAAGTTGCATCTTTGGGGTAGAGAACTGCAGTGGGAGCTTCTCACTGTCACCTGTCACCAGTTTTCTGTGTGTCCCTGCAGAAGAGTGGGACCTTTGTTGCTCAGTGTTGGAGTAGAGCAGGTGCTGGGTTGTGTTTTGTGACGGGACAGAACCACTTGTACATAAAGTGCTCAAATAGAATTAGAATAGAATAGAGTGCTGGGCAATAGAATATGTTGCCTTCAAAAGTTATTTTGCTGCAGAGTTTGGTGTCATAGGTGTGAAAATCCCATCTGTCCTGCAGGAAAGGGCATCTTCAGAGAAGATAATTTAGATGGAATTCAACCCACAGGGTCAAATATGCTTATTTAACAGGCTGCTGAGGTTAGAACTCGCAACACAGATCCATTTTTATGTTCTCTCTGACAAACTTGCCAGGCTTGTCCTGCTTTCCTGGGTTGGACAAGGGATGGAGGGTTTATAGCTGGTGGCAGGATTGAGTTGTTGGAGTTTGCCTGCAGCTGGGAGTGTGTGTTTGTGCTGCACCAGCAGTTCCTGACAGAGCATCAGGATGTGAATGTGCTGTTTGTTCACATTTCATGGAGTTATGGGCAGACTGTCTCACTGTTGCATTAAAGGAAAGCATCTTTATCAGAAAAATGATGTAAAAAATCTTGGTTTTGCAACAATCTTTGTGTTCCTGCAGTCAGATTTGCTGACTTTGGCACAACTGGTGCAGGATGGGCTTTAGGAAGGATTGTTTTTTCTGCAAAGCCAGCAGTTCCACAAGATAGAGCTGGATTTTTTTTTTCCCTGCCTTTTGCATCTTGAAACAAAGCTGCTGGTTCAATAGGAAATGTCGAATTCTGACCCCTGCTGATTTATAGGGGAGCACAGCAGCATTTGCAGCTGCCCAGCTGAGCTGTCTGCACCACCAGAAAGAATGTCAAAAGTACAGTCTTTTGACATATAAGTTGAACAAACATAAACCTGGAACCCTGAGAAAGATTTAACAAGGGAGATAAATATCTTGAAATCAGCAGCAACAAATTATTGGAATTTTTTCCAGCGGGTAATTCATCACACTTAGTGTTTGTCTTCACTGAGTCACTGTGTTGAGACCAGGCAGTCTGTTGAATATTCCGTTGTGCTGCACGGTTTGATAGACTCTGAAATGAACAGAAGAATTTTCTCTTGGCTTTCTGTGAGTTGCTTTAGTTTCCCCTCAAATCCAAGCTTTGGGAAGTGCTTGTGCCAGAGCGGGGCTGTGAAGCCAAGGGGTTGTGTCCTGTGACTCAGCCAGCACCTCTTGGTGTGCTGGGACTGACAAAGGATAAACCAAGGGCTTAGGGAAGGGAGAGGATTTGTCTTCCTCACTTCACTTTTGCTTTTATTCTCTTTCCTTGTTTTTTAACAGACAGCTGAAGCCAGACCCTACCCCCCTGGTCAGCTCTCGCTGTAACGTTTTCCAGAATGATGAGTTTGATGTTTTCAGTAGGGATGCAGTGGATGTGTCTCGGATTCAGAAAGGCAAGAGGTGAGTGTTGGCACCCAGTCATTAACTCTGCCTGTCAGGAGGAACAAACACCTGGGAACCTGCACATTTATCTCCTAAAAACCTTCTGCAGGAATGTTTTGGCAGGGGGGAAGGCTTATCAAAAATGTTGCCCACCTGTTTGTCTGGGAAAGTAGAATGAAATCATATGAGTGGGTTGGTTTCACTTAGTGTTTTTCCTAATTGGCTTTCTTGTGTCTGCTGCTGGAGATTGCTCTGCCAAGCTCATTTGTAATGTCAGGCTCTTGCTCCTTGGACTTAATGTTAAACTTGCACTGAACAACAAACCTTGAAAAGCACCATCCCTGAGTCTGGGATTGTGACTCAGAGCTGAGAATAACTAATGATTTGGTTTAGAGCCAAGGGAAGATTCAATATCCATCTACCTCAACATCTGATAACATTCAGTGCCTTAGACTACTTCAGTCATTCCAGCTGCTGTAAAGATTCCTGCAGAAGGGCATTTGGACTCATGGAGCAGTTTGGGTTGGACAGAACCTTTAAAGATCATTTAGTCAATCTCCCTGCAACAAGCAGGGATCCCCCTACCCTGAGCAGAGATTTCTACAAAATCCCACCAGTTTTCACCTTGCTTTCAGCCTAGTTGGGTGTGTGATGCTGGCTCCCACTGATGTCAGCTCTACAGCGTGGTTCCCTTGTTCCAGATTCTTTTAAAACATATCACAGAATCATGGAATGGTTTGGATTGGAAGGAACCTTAAAGCTCATCTCAGTCCACCCCTGCCATGGACAGTCACACCTTCCACTAGACTTTAAACACCTCTTCTAACCAACCAAGTGTGGTTTTGATGTTGGGATGTATTTACACAGTACATAACTAAAAGTCTGGCTGGAGTTGGAGCCACATGACCTAAGTGCTCCCAGTTAAAGTTTTGGTTGCAAAATTGCATCAAACAGTGAGAAAACCACTTTTGTCTCCAAGTCCAGTGGCCCAGCTCCTCAGAGCAGTGCCACAGTGCTGGTCCTGTCTTGGCTGGGCAAGAAAGGAATTTCTTTTCTCTCTGGCCAAGGCAATGACTTTTGTTGTGTCCATAACTGAGAATTCACAGACAAAACTTTTCTCTTCATGGTGGTGATGGTGGTGCCTTGCTCCATGAGACAGGTACATTGTACAGGTGTGCTGGGTTATCCCCCCCAGGGTTATCCCTGATTCTCAAAGCCTTGCTGCAGCAGCTGGTCAAGGCCAGAGAGCACCGAGTTCAGCACAGAGTATCCAGTGGCTGGAATATCCTGCTCGGAGCTCCCTCTGCAGATCACTTGGAGAGCTTTGGAAGCTGTAAATCATCCCTGAGCTGGGCTCTGGGATCTGCTCCCATGGCACCACTCTCCAGCTGTGCCTTCTCTCCAGGGGTACCATCCCTCCTGGAGAAGTTCTGCTGCCTCCTGCTGTAGTTATGGGACCTCTTGGGATTATCCTCTTGCTGCTGCTCTTCCTGGTGTTGTTTGCCTCCCTTCATTTCAGAACATTTGGGAAAACTCTGCAGGATTCCAGACATATTAGTTGTGGTTTGAGTAATTTAAAATCTGGAGATCAGTAATGCCCAAAGATGACCAGATCCAACTGAATCCAAGGAAAACTGCAGTACCTTGTCTCCAGGATTTAACATTCAGCACTCCATAGATATGGATAGACTCCTTTCAGTGCTGGAAGTGTCACTTCCTCAGAAGATTTTCCACCAGCAAGAAGCCTGATGGTTCACCCCAGTGTTGGGATAACAGGGCTTTCCAAGCTTAGTCTGAGATCTGCTTTGGGTTTGAATTCTATCAATTTTTTTTTTTTTTAATTCTTTTAAATACCTTTTGATCACCAAATTCTCTTGTGCTCAGGGTGCTGTTGCTAAGCCTGGTGTCACCATAGTGCTTAAGGAGCCAGAGCAGGTTGTTCTGGCCACTCTCAGCATTGGCAGTTTAGGGCAGGGACTGTCTGTCCTTGAGAAAGAGAAATCCAGCCAGGATGAGGAGGGAATCAAATACGAGGAAATGAATGTACCAACACAGACTCTGCTGATCCTGAAAAGTGATGGCACTTGTCTGTGCCTGTCCAGCCCTAATTGTCAGCTGAATCTGTCTCCTGAAGCCAGAGCACGTCCTGAGCTCCATGGGACTAGAGGAGCTATCCCACTGTTTTTCCTGGGATTGGTGCCCAGACCATTTCATGCAGTTCCTCTGCAGTCATCAGACCAGCTCGACAGGAAGCAATTACCAGGAGCTCGGTTCAGCCTCAGCTGAATTCCCACAGGAGATGTTATCCCAGGGATCCCGGGATGGGTGAGCTCACCACGTGCTTGGGAGGGCATTGTGCAGCCAATGCAGGCAGTGAGTCATGGCAGAGAGGGAGCCACCTCCAGCTGTAAACTTCCTTTGTTTTGAGATTCCCAATGAAAATCTGGCTGCTGGATCACATCCCTCAGTCTGTCCCTTCCTGAGTCACTGCCACTGCCTTGGACAGGTCCTTTCTCTGATAAAATCCTCTGATGCTGGATCCTTCTGGACTCTGGTCCTGGTTGGCCTGGGAATGCTGGACGCAGAATCCCCTGTTGCTTTGCTATAAATATGTACTTGGCTGCTCTGAAAAATGGGACTTCAAGCTTGTGCAGCTTGAGATACTCAGTGGTTGCTGTCTAAATCTTCTGTTTCTTGGTCTTCCCTATATAAATGACTATAATTTACTTGCCTCCTAAATTTAAAAACCAAGCCCTTGCAGTGCTCTGAGAAGTTCAATCACAATCACTCTCTACTGTTTTGTTCTTTGCCTTGGTGGTTGTGTTCATTCTCATCTTCACCTACACTCCCCATTTTTGATCTCCCCATTTAAATTTGTCCTTTTCCCCTCACATTTGTGCTCCCTGCACCTTGGCCAACTTTCATCTGGAATAGAATTGCATTTGGCCTTCCGTGAAAGCTTCCACTCTGCCTCAAGTGATAGTGGTGGTCTCCAACTCCTGCTCTTTTTTAGTGGCCAAACAGCCCTGGTACAAATGACCACCCCTGGATCACTCCATCCAGCTCTGGGCCCAGCACAGGAAAGACCTGGAGCTGCTAGAGTGAGACCAGAGGAGGCACCAAGATGATCAAAGGGCTGGAGCAGCTCTGCTCTGTGAAAAGGCTGGGAGAATTAGGATTGTACAGCCTGAAGAAAAGGCTCTGGGATGATCTAACCTGTGGCCTTCCAGGACCTGAAGGGGCTGACAAGAAAGATGGAAGAGAGACTGCTTACAAGGGCTTGGAGTGACAGGACAAGGGGGAATGGCTTCCCACTGCCAGAGGGCAGGGATAGGTGGGATACTGGGAAAGAATTGTTCCCTGGGAACAGGCCCTGGCACAGAGTGCCCAGAGAAGCTGTGGCTGCCCCTGGATCCCCGGAGTGTCCAAGGCCAGGATGGGTGGGGCTTGGAACCACCTGGGATAGTGGGAGGTGTGAGGGTGGAACTGGAAGAGCTTTAAGATCCCTTCCAACCCAAGCCATTCCATGGTTCTCTAAACCATCAGGGCAGTAGGTGAGGTAAGGAGTGCTTGTGGAATTGGGCATGAGGTTTGCAATGCTTCACGTTCCACTGACTAACAGAGGGAAAAGCAGCTTCAAGGGAGGGTTTTGAGCCCTGCCTTTTCCTCCCGGGCAGGAGGGAGAAGGACACGACGCGGAGTTTGGTGAATGACAAGCGGCTGGTGACGGAGCAGAGGGAGCGCTACAGCCAGTACAGCGTGGTGCTGGAGGAGCTGCCCCTGGAGCCGGGGGCAGCCCAGCCCTACGAGGACTACGAGGACGAGTACGACGACACCTACGATGGGAACCAAGTGGGCGCTAACGACGCTGACTCGGATGATGAGCTCATCTCCAGGAGGTGAGTGCTGAGGGGAGGGGGAGGGAGGGAGCTTGGGGAGAATCGCTCAGAATTCCCACAAACTTGAGAAATGCTGCTTGAGACTCTGTTCTTCCAGGAGAGCTTCAAACCACCCTTTTCTCTGTTTTCACTGTGAGGTGCAAAGAGGGAGGTTTGGCTCTCCCGTGGGTAGGGACTGTTGCCATGGCACGTGCCCAGGATGTTCTCCAGCTTCTACTCAGCCATTGCCTCAATCAGCAAATCCAAGAAGGGAATTTGCCATTGTGTGGAAACTTGTACTCAGCAGTGCTTCTCCTGAGAGCAGCTACCCTGCAGCAGGGAAAAATGGCTTGGAAAATCAGTGGAGCTGGGCTACCCAAAATGACTGGTTAGCAAAGGAAAACTTCAAAATTTGGGAAATTTTACAAGCAGACTTTTCCCTGCCAATCCCCTCTGAGTGCTGGCAGCTGGAATTGAGTCTTTGATGGGCTGCACAGCACTCTGCACCATGACTGACAGCTGCACACAATTAGGTTTTGGGAAGCAAAGGGTTAGTGGGCATGAAGGCTGGAGAATATTTATTTTAGTAAACATGTGGTTTAAAAGCTGCTTTAACATTTCTGAAAGTGGCCTTTTGAATTCTGATGTTTTATGAAGATATTACCATTACTAACCTCAAACCAAATCGAAGCTTTGAGGTTCTTTTGTCCATTTTTTCCCTTCCTAAAGTGTTGAGAAGCTTCAATTTAAATCCTTTTTGTGTTTTGCCTGTAAGAATGTGGCACCTAGGTCTTTTCCCTTCTTTCAGGTCTCACTGCCCCTAGAAACAATTAGTGAATGTCACTGCTGAAAACTGGATCTGTAGGTTTGAAATAACAAAGGCTTTTCTGGTTTTACATTTATTTCTTTGGCAGTGGAATGGAGGGTCTGAATTCCAATGGAATTTAAACACAGACACATATTTATGCTAAAGAAGAGTTATAGGCATGTGGTAAATTCTGCCTCCACCTCCAGGCCCTTTGCTCTGCATGTCCAGGGTGATTCACAAAGCCTGATGAATTTCTCCAGGGATTTCCCCCTGTAGGAAACTGGGGCACAGCAATGGAGCTTGGGCTCCCTGGATAGCCCTGACCAGTCAGAGGGTTTGGAGCACAGCACTGGCTGAGCATTAATGGTTCTGGCCAAATTTGTCTTGTACAACAGATGTTCCCTGTCTGCTGAGCTAAAGCCTAGCAAAGGATACTCCTTAATATTGCCTCATGGCTGTGTCTGGTTACCCATTTCCCAAAGGAAGCAGTTGTTTCTGTGGAGAAATTCCTTGTGAGGTTCCAGGGTTGTTTTTTTTAAACTATTATTATTATTTCTAGTGACAACTTCATAGTGAACATTCCCCAGTGGAGAGTGTGTGTTTGTTAATTGCCCATAGGAATGTGACATTAACTCCTGGGTCTCCTGGTTGTTTTTTTCTTCAGGAAAATAAAATCTTTGAAATCTGTAGATTCTCATTTTTAAAGACATAATGCAAACCAAAAGGATGAGCTGCTCAGAGAAACATTTGTGGCTTTGGTGTTTTCTTTTCTAACTATTTCTGTCTTAATTCCCAGGCCATTCACAATTCCTCAGGTCTTGAGACCCAAAGGACAGGAGGAAGGACAGGAGACAGAGGAAGAGGATGAAGAGGAGGAGGAAGAAGCTGAAAAGGAAAGAACAAAGGTGACATTTAGCTGGAGTTGCATTAAGATTTACTGTATTTATTCCCTGCTTCACCTGCAGGTGATGTAGAGCAGATTTCCTGTTTCAGAGAGGGAAGCTTTGAGCAGCAGCAGGGACTGAGCTGCTGTTCAGTGGCTGCTGGGCTGTGATGTGTCCCCAAGGAAAACTCTCTGCTGCTTCCTGGCCTAACTGTGCTGGAGCAGTGACACTTCCTCTGTGGGGAGCTTTAATCTGCTTTATCCCAGAGACAGACAGTGCCAGCAGAGCACCCTGAGGAGGGTCACTGACACTCCGTTTCCATGGATGTGCTGGCAGTAGCCGTGGTGTGGGAAGGTTTTCAGGCAGGTTTTGTGCCAGGTGTTGTGTTTAGAGTCCCTGACAACAAACCCACTGGTCCAGAGGTAATGAACCAGGAATTGACTCTGTTCCCAACAGAATCCCCTCCTCTCCAGGCTTCTGCACAGTGCTGCTGAGTTTCCTGACCTGTTCCCTTGCTTCCTTGTAGGACCACTTTGTGCAGGACCCGGCTGTCCTGCGGGAGAGGGCTGAAGCCAGGCGCCAGGCATTCCTTGCCAGGAAGGGGTAAGCAAGGATCTCCCTCTGGCTCTGCAGCTGGCAGCTGTTTGCTGCTGACTGGAATTGAGGGTGTTCCTGCTCATTGACATTGCCGTGGGTCAGGGTCCTACCACGGTGGGGTGAAATTCCTCACCCACCCTTTACTTCACTGCTGGTTGTTTTATCCCGTTGAATAGGGGTAGGCATGGAATCATAGAGTGGTTTGGGTGGGAAGGGACCTTGAGGACCATCTTGTTCCACCCCATGCCATGGGCAGAGACACCTTCCACTATCCCAGCTGGCTCCAAGCCCTGTCCAGCCTGGCCTTGAACAGTTCCAGGGATCCAGGGGCAGCCACAGCTTCTCTGGGCACCCTGTGCCACGGCCTCCCCACCCTCACAAGGAGGAATTTCTTCATAATATCCAATCTGAATCTCCCCTTTTTCAGCATAAAGCCATTCTCCCTTCTCTTGTCACTCCTAGCAGCAGGACCCTGTGCAAGACAGGATCTCGGAGAGCACAACTTCAGAGCCCCAGCAGCTCCCACAGGGATTTTGGGACAGTTTCATCGTAGCTGTTTTCAGCTGATGGGTTCAATATGTGAAAGACACAGTGATGGTGTGGCTGATGCAGCTCCTGGGCTGCTGTGGGAGCCCTGGGATGAGCCAGGAGCCGAGGCCAGACCTGTCACAGCCCTGTGTTTGTGGCGGTCTGGGATTTTGTCCCCAGGAGTGCAGTGTGCCTGTTGTGATGTCCTTTCTCTGCATCCTCCAGGCACAAGCACGACAGCTCTGCCGTTGTTGGGAATGCCAAGGGCCACGGGCAGAACCGGGAGACGGTGCAGGAGCGGAGGAAGAAGGAAGCAAACAAAAGCACAAGAGCCAACCACAACCGCCGGGCCATGGCCGACAGGAAGCGCAGCAAGGGCATGATCCCTTCCTGAGCAGCTCCTGGGGCTGCACCATCCCCCGAGCCCCGCCCAGGAGGAGGCTCCGTTTCCCCGGCACTCCCCTCGCTCAGGGGACTGGATGTTGTGTGCAGCACCTGGCACCTCGGCTCCCACGGAGCTGCATTCCCTGTGGGAGGGAGTGCTGCTCGCTCCCAGGAAGGAGCTGACCTGACTGTGTGTGCCAGTGGCTGCATCCAATAGATGGGACAGGCTGCAGCAGCCATTCCTGTGCTTTTGTACTATTTATAATTGGCAGAGTTTTATTTTCCTACTGGCTCCTTTTGCCCTCCCTGCCCACCCTGGAGTGGGCAGCTCTGAGAGCACAGCTTCCATGGAAATGCCTTATCCTGGAACTTGAGTTATAGATTGTCCCAAGTTGGAAGGGAACCACTGGGATCACCGAGCCCAGCTCCTGGCTCTGCCCAGGACACCCCAACAACCCCACCCTGTCCATCCCTGGCAGTGCTGTCCAAAGGCTCCTAGAGCTCTGGCAGCCTCGGGGCTGTGCCCATTCCCTGGGGAGCCTGGGCAGTGCCAGCACCCTCTGGGGGAGGAACCTTTCCCTCATATCCACCTAAATCTTCTGACAGCTCTGTGCTGGCAGGGAAAGGCTCAGGCTATTCCCACTGCCAACAGACCAGGGGTTCAGGTGAGGACGACCTTATGGGTTTCTCTCCCTTGGGTGAGGCCTGTGGAAACAGAAGGTACAAATAAAAGATATAGATGTTTTAGGGGTTTTTTAGGTCCTTACAGCATTGATGAATGTCCTGGTACCAAATTAGGCTTTGCTTGGTTAATTTACTGGTTATTGTGCCCTGAGTGCCATCCCCTCACCACACTGTATTTTCTAGCACTAGTGGCTGTCACCCCACAGTGAGAAAATCAGCAGTGTGTTGTGCTCCAGGGCAATCCCAGTGCTGCAGGAGCAGTGGGGTGGTAGTAAGGTCCACACATTGGTGCCTGGTGTTTGCAGAGGGCAGGGATGTGCTCAGAGCTGCTGTGGGGCTGTTTGCAGAGAAGCAGAAATGCAGCAGAGCATGGAATGAGGGGAAGTCCTGAGTGCTCTAGGGAGATTTTTCTTTGCCTATCAGTGCTACCCAAACCTCCCAATGACAGGCTCAGAGAAAGGAATTACATTTAGCAGCATCCCCAAATGCTGTATCCAGGGAAATCCCCTGCTGGGATAACACTGCTCTCCTGCTGCTCCCGCTCTCTGCACCGATGGCTTCAGCCCCTCTCACTGCCCACTGCAGTGCTGTCCCCTCATCCTGTATTCAGCTTTGGTTCTTGCTGCTCAGAGCCTGCAACTCTCTCTGGGCTGCTCAGCCTGATGCAGAACAGCAGCAGAGCTCAGGGAGCTGGCACTCACTCAGATGGGATTGTCCCAGGAAAGCTTAAACCTTCCTCTTACCCATCCATAAAGCACAGCTAGGACTGGGACAGCTGTAGCTGGGTTTGGCTCAAAAAACACAAGCACAAGTGTTGAAGTGCTGGTTGTGTTCCCAGAGTAAACGTTTTACCCCCCTGGCTCTCGTTTGCAAACCCAACAAAGCTGCTGCGAGCACTGGCTCTAATGGGCTCTGCCCCAGCCATTGCTGAAGTTCCTCCTGATTAGTGAGGAGGAGGGAGAGATGTGGCTGCTGGGCTGGGAAAGTGGGAAGAGAAGGAGTCACTCAGCCAGATCTCCCTACAGCCACCTGAGAGCTGAGGAATTAACTGAGTCATTACCCCAGGCAGTGCCCAAATATCCCTTCCCATGTAGAAAGGGCTGGGCTCTTCAGGGAGAAGGGAATGACTGCTCAGGGCATGAGAAGGTTCAGAGGGGAGGAACTGGACGATTTTTAACATCTTTCCCATCCAAACCATTCCATGACTCCTCCAGGCCAGCTGCTGGGGGGAACTGAGTGATCCCTCTCCCTTCCCAGCACCTTCCCTTGGGTCAGTTGGATGGAGGCAGTGTGACACACAAACCTGACATCACTTCTGCTCCTCGAGCCATGGGAGGAGCCAGAAGGCACAGGAGTAGTTGGGAAAGGGATCTCTATGCTCAGGCCAGCAGGGCAGAGCACATTGCTCCCTTAGGGCAGGGGCAGCACCTGCAGCTCAGAAAGGGGCCAAGCCAGGAACTTCCATCAAATCTCAGCTACAAAAGGTGCTGTGAATGATTTTAAGCCCCTTTTCTGTGGACAGACCAGAAGCAGAAGCCAAGGGTTGTCACTGAACCACAGCTGCCCTAAGTGCTTTCAAACCCATTTCAAGACATTAGGATTCCTGACAGTGCCTTGGAATTAAGGAACAGGGCTGCTTTTAAGGATTCTCCACCCCCCAGAGAAGGAGGAGTCACAGAGAGGCCAAAGACACAAGACAGGACCAGGAGTTTTATTTGAACACAGTAAGTTGAGCACAGCAGCAGAACTCCTTGAGTCCAGCTGGCTTCACATCATGTCAGTAGGTGGCTGATAGCATCTGGCTCGGAGCTGTTCCATCAGGAATCCATTCCCAGTCTCAGGAGGCTGAATCTGTGCCTGTAGCCACCCCAAGCTGGCTCCTGCTGCTGAGCTGCTCAGTCCTCATACTTGTGCTTGATGTGTTTCCACAGTTTCTGTGTGAAAAACAAGCAGGAAAAAAATCAAGACGTTGTAGGCAGCTTCTCAGTAGTGTTGGGATAAGAGAATCCAAAATGCAGGTGCTCCTGCCTGGGGAGATGGTGATGGAGCCCTGTACTGGATCTGGGGGACACAGGGATGCACAGAGGGGCTCCTGGCTCCTAATCTGCACAGGGAGGAAGCTGCAGAGATTCTCCTTCCCCTGTTCTGCTCTGGGTGAGTGGCCCTAAGACACTGCCTTGAATTCCCACCCAGACTGGAGAGGGCAGTTCTGCTCCTGCACATAAGGAAAGCACAGAAAAATCCTGTTCATGTAACCATGGAATGGTTTGGGATGGAAGGGACTTTAATCCTCGTCCTGTTCTACCCCTGCCATGGGCAGGGACACCTCCCACTGTCCCAGGCTGCTCCAAGCCCCAACCAGCCTGGCCTTGGACACTTCCAGGGATCCAGGGGCAGCCACAGCTCCTCTGGGCACCCTGTGCCAGGGCCTCCCCACCCTCACAGGGAACAATTCCTTCCCAATGTCCCATCTATCCCTGTTCTCTGGCCGTGGGAAGCCATTCCCTGTGTCCTGTCACTTCAGGCCCTGGTCCGAAGTCCTTCTGTCATCTCCTGGAGCCCCTGTAAGCGCTGAATGTGGCTCTAAGCTCTCCCTCGAGTCTGCCTCAGTCTCCTGCAGTCATTACCCGCTACTGCTGTACTTAGGAACCTAAGGACGACTTGACCCCTCTCACCCCCGGTTCAGGCCGGGGACACGCGAGGCCACCAGCGCTTATCCCCTCCCTTTGCCAAGGGCAGATCGGCCAGGCCGGGGGACCGTGGAGCACAGAACAAGCTCCTTTCACTCCTCCCGCTCCCCCCGCCTTGCACGCCCCTTCCCAGCAGCCAGAGAAGGCCAAGGACACCCCGAAGCCCCGCTCACCGAGCGCCACTACAGCCGCGGAGCCCCCTCGGGCACGGCCGAGCCGCGCTGACCCTCAGCGAGCTCTGGGGCCGAGCCGCGGGCCCGGGGCCCAGCGGGGCCGGCCTGACCTTCAGCGCTGGGCCCGC
>VZRX01023364.1:8233-26391 GCA_013398075.1 Notiomystis cincta | reverse complement strand
GAGCAGTGCGGTCCCTGTGGGAGCAGTGCAGTCCCTGTGGGAGCAGTCCCTGTGAGAGCGGTCCCGTCCCTGTGGGAGCAGTGCAGTCCCTGTGGGGCTCCGCTCGTCCCGTCCCTCCAGCCTTGTCCTCAGCAGCCTCCGCTGGGCAGCCCCGGGTCTCTGCCCCGCTTTGTGCGGTGAAAGCGGCCCGGCCGTGGTTGGGGCGGGACTGGGGCCGGGGGGCAGCGGGCCAGGGGGGCTGAGGGGGCAGAGGCACCCCGGGCCAGGCCTGCCCTGCACTGCCCCGCGTGTCCGGCCAAGGGTGACAGCGACAGGAAGGGGGTGGCGGTCACTGCCCTCAGCTCATCCGCGGTGGGGGCGTGGATGTTTTGGGGTGTTTTCTGCAGTTTGGGGTTGCAAAGGGTAGTTGGTGTCAGTGTCGGGGGAGTGGGAGAGGGGTGCAGGGCTCATAAATCACGGAATAGTGGAATGGTTTGGTTGGAAGGGACCTTAAAGCTCATCCTATTCCACCCCTGCCATGGACGGGGACACCTCCCACTGTCCCAGGTGGGTCCAAGGCTCAGTGTCCAGCCTGGCCTTGGACACTTCCAGGGATCCAGGGGCAGCCACAGCTTCTCTGGGCACCCTGTGCAGGGCCGGAGCACCCTCTGACAGCTGCTCCAGAGGCCTCTGCAAGAGTGGGACCTGGTCCCATGTGGCAGAACAGAAGTGGGAACGTTGTCGTTTGCCGCCCTCTCTTTGTTTTTCTGCCTTTTTAACCTCAGTGTGAGGGCAGAGGAGCCCCGGGGTGACTCCAGCATGGATGGGGGAGAGGTAAATTTGGATTTAGGAAGGCAGAACAGACAAGGAGGGGGAAAGGGAATCCTAACATTGAAGCTGTTTCCCCACAGGGCTGTTGTTAAACGAGTATCTGCATGAAATTCCAGAGCAGACCCTCAAGCTGCTCAGTTGTTTTGTTTGTCTCACCCACTCAGAAGTAGCACAAGGTCTGGCTGCAGAATAATTTCTTTTGATTTATTTGTATTTGTTCCCTCATGCAGTGGCTGTGGGGATCCGGGGGGGTTTTCTGGGTTAGGGCAACATATCTGCTCGTTCTGGATGCCTGGAAGGTGCCTGGCACGTTCTTGTATAGTGTTGTCCCTTTGGAACCTCAGAATATCCTGAGCTGGAAGGGACCCACAGGGATGATCCAGTCCCACCCCTGGCCCTGCCCAGACCCCCCAACAACCCCACCCTGTCCATCCCTGGCAGTGCTGTCCAAAGGCTCCTGGAGCTCTGGCAGCCTCAGGCCGTGCCCATTCCCTGGGGAGCCTGGGCAGTGCCAGCACCCTCTGAGGGAAGAACCTTTCCCCAAAATCCAGCCTGAGCCTGCCCTGGCCCAGCTCCAGCCATTCCCTTGGGTCCTGTCACTGGTCACCACAGAGCAGAGGTCAGAAAAGCTCAATTGTTAATTTTCAAATGTAACTGCTCTGGATTATCTGAGACAAATTCCCCCAAATGCCCATTGATTGCTGTCACCAGGGTGGTTTGTGTATGGTCACAGTTCAGGTGTTGATCCCAAACAGGGGAAGGTGTCTCTACCTGTGGCAGGGGTTGGAATGAGATCTTTAAGGTCCCTTCCAACCCAAACCATACAGGACAAGAGAATGTCTTCCAGAGGGCAGGGATGGATGGGATATTGGGAAGGAATTGTTCCCTGGGAGAGTGGGGAGGCCCTGGCACAGGGTGCCCAGAGAAGCTGTGGCTGCCCCTGGATCCCTGGAAGTGTCCAAGGCCAGGTTGGACATTGGGGCTTGGAGCCACCTGGGCTAGTGGGAGGTGTCCCTGCCCATGGCAGAGGGTGGAATGGGATGAGCTTTAATGTCTCCTCCAAACCAAACCACTTCATGACTCCATGATTTCCTCTGGGTGTAATGGAAAGCAGGATCTGTGCCTCTGTCATTGGGAAGGTGCTGGCAGACTCTGCTGCCATTCCAAGTCTCCCTGCAGATCTGAGCCCATTTAAATTGGCAGCTGAGTATCATAAGCCTGACACTTGGATTTAATTAATTCACATCTGCCTGGATATCCAAAGTGGCTGGAATGGCCCCGAGCCCGGGCTGTGAGAAAGCAGGAAATTGAGGTCAAGGCCCAGCAGCACCTCCCGGGGTTCGGTGTGGAGAGCAGCAGCTCCCCCCAGACACAGAGGAGTCTGTGCCCCTTCCGGGGTCACCTTCCTCCCCCTGCTCAGTGAAACACCCCGGGAGTGTGAGAGAAAATCTGCAGCTCATACAGAGCAGCCTGGAGCGTTCTGGCAGCAGCTGGAGAAGGGAAAGTGTAGGATGGTGCCCAGGAGATCTCGGCTGGAGTTGTCCCAAGCTGGCTGAGGGACACACCTTCGAGGTGCCTCCCAGCAGGGTCCTGCTCACCCAGCAGGGCTCTGGGAGACACAGCACGGCATTTCTGTTACACTTTCGTGCAGCACAAAGACCTGGGTTGGGTTTTTTTTGTATTTGCGTTTATTCAGGAAGACTTTTAAGCTGGCAGAAAGCCTGGCTGGGAGCGTTTATGGCTGCGGTGGGTCCAGGTCTGAGCACCCTGATCCAGTTGCAAATCAGGGGCTGGAGATGCTGAGAGGAAAGGGCCACGCTGAGGCAGTTCATTATAGAACAGCTACATTTACTATATTTCATAATGACTGAGATGGATTTAATTAGGAACCATCTCTGTTTTCAGCTGAATAATGCTCTTTGTTTACTGCTGGAGCCGTTTGGGGAGATGGAAGTAGGTTGGTGGTGCTCAGAAGCAGCTTTTTATTCCTCCGGACTCGCAGAGCACTGGGAAGCGCTGGTGCTGCAGAGAGTTGGCAGAACCCAGCAAGGTATCCATGCAGTGGAATCCTTGAAAAGATGGGAATAAGTGTTGGGTATAATCACTGAAGGGGGAAGTCTCAGGGAGAATCTGATACTCCTCTAATTGCTATTTACATTCTGTCCGTCCCCTGCAATGGGAATTGCTTGGAGAATTTGGGAGCAGGCAGCCGTGGGATGTGGGTTCTGGCTGTCTGGAATCTGTAGGAGCTTTCTGCCCTGGTTGTTGGGGGAGGAGGGGGAAGGAGCTTCTGCAATTATTGCCGTCGGGGTGATGAAAGAGAAAGTTTGAAATACGATTTCAAAGGCTGGCTGCTGCTGGGCTTCCGCAGGCAGAATTCCCTGGGAGATCTCTGGAAACTTGTGTGGGACCACTGCAGAATCTCATTTGTTTTCCCTGTTTGCAGCATTCTCTTCTGCAGAGATGGAGTGCAGGAGCCAGCAGCTGACAGGGAGCTTTTTGTGTCACCAGGAACTTTGGGAGACTGTGAAATAACATGTGGGACAGGGATTTTTCAGTATTTAAAAAGCAGACCGTGCCAGTGGCCAGACGTGTTCCCTCTGAATTCCAGCAGCCCCACCACAGCGCTGCAAACCTGGCTGCAAAACTCAGGGATGCAAAGGATGAGGGAATCTACAGCTCCATGCTCATTAAGCAGCACTGGAGTTTGGAGCTGGAGCAGGACAGGATCAGCCCAAGGCATGGGGGATTTGAGGCCCCAGCACACACAGCTGGAGCATGGCCAGGCCTCACCCCCAAGGAAAGAACCTCAGCACGAGATTTCCAGTTCACTTGGAATATCTGAACATTTTACCTTCAGTGTGGAGGTTTTCAGTCCAATTCTAAAAATCTCAGAAGGTCTTCCCATTGAATGCAGCTTTGCTTTAACTTGTGTGTGAGGCCTCAGAGATTTCCAGGGGTTTGATTTTGAGGCAGCAGTTCTTGGGAGCAGGGGAGGGAAGGGAATGTGGTGCTGGTGCTCCTGCTGGGGTGGATGTCTGGCAGGAGGCTTGGCAGCCGTGCCTGAGCTGGGCATGCCAGGCTCTGAGGGATTGCCTGGTGCTCTGCTCTTCCCACTGAGCCGGAGGAATTGGCACAGGGGCTGTGAATTATTCTGGACCCGTTTTATTTATAAAATCTTTATTTCTCATGCTGGTCTCCGTGCCACTTTTTAAATGCATTCAGCTGTCAAAGTGTCAAAACCTGGAGAATTGCTTTTGGAGTTTATCTCCCAGTCCATCCATCTTTGCCATTCATCATTCATAAAGGTACCTTTATATCCCTCGGGAGAGAGCTCACAGCTCCTTCAGGGTGTCTGTTGCACCTCCAGCAGGGACATCTGATGGGGACAGGTGCCTGATCTCTGCACTGCCAGTGGTTCCAGGCCAGTACAGGTGAGAGCTCCCAAATTCTGTTGTGATCTCAGTGCTGTACTCAGAGCAGACACACCTTGGTGCCATAGGCTGGGGAGGATGAGGTGAGCAGTCCAGGATGTACAGGAAAAAACAGGTGGCTCAGTGGATTGTAGGAAATATGTCCTGTAGTGTTTGTAATGCAGCTTCCCACCTGCAGGACAGGTGAGATCAGCTTTTGTTTTATTTGTGAGGATAAAAGGAGCTTTGCTGAGTTTCTTCCTCACCTTGCAGAGATGGACAGTGGGGAGTTTCCTTCCTCTTTTGTATCAGCTCATAGAGGTTGTGGTCAAAGGTCCTCAGGACCTCCAGTTCCTCCTGTTTGCACCTTGGATGGTTTGTGCTGCACCTTTCCTGGAGCCTGTGGCTCTCTGGGCTCTCTGTTTTATGTGGTCTGAACTCAGGGAAGGAGAATCCTTCCAGCAGAGCTGTTGTTGCTTTGGGTGACAGAGATGAATGCAGATCCAAGCCTTTTCTCCCATGTACAGGCAGCAGATCCTGCCCCAGTAGTCTGTGATGGACAAGGATATAAACTGTTGGGTCTCACCTCTTTCTCATTCTGCCAACCCTAAGTCATTTGAGTTCTCCTCCTTTGGAAGCAGGCGCTGTAAATCCTGGATCCTCTGTTCCCATGGCTGAGCGCCGAGGAGCTGCCTGGTGATTCCAGGACATGCTGATGCTGTTTTGCCAGGAGAGGGATGGGGAAAAGGTACTTCTGTGACTACTGTGACAGGTCCTTCCAGGACAACCTGCACAACAGGAAGAAACACCTCAATGGAGTGCAGCATCTCCGGGCTAAGAGAGTCTGGTACGACTTATTCCGAGGTGGGTGCTCCCAGCTGTCTGCCACTCCCTTCCTGGGGCTGGGGAGGTGAGGGATGAGGTGGGGGAGTGGGAGTAGAAAATAAATCAGCACTGATGGTTTATACACTCTGTGTGCCTGCAAATTGAGCACTTGATGCTGCTGCCTCAGGCAGTCTCAGAGGTGAAACCCTCGTGGGTGGCTCTGACCTGTCTCAGCACAGTTGCAGGTGTGTTAGTGCCAGTTTGGGGAGTGTTGTGGGAATGGGTTAAACTGGCTGTGACACCATTGCCTGGGTGTTCCTCTGCTTCCTTCTGGTCCCTGACCCGTTTGGGACAGGACACAATGGGATATTGCTGTGCCTGGGATCTTTACCTGGGTCCATCCTTTGTCTCCCCAGATGCTGCTGCTATCCTGCAGGAGGAGCAAACCAAGAAACCTTGTCGGAAGTTTCTGCAAACAGGTGAGGAGTTCTGAGGTGGAAAGATGTGCCTGGGCTCCAGCAGCTCCTTCCAGAGCCAGCCCAAGGCTGGAGAGAAGGATTTGGGGCTGGTGTCTGGCCTCCAGGTGTGATGGAGCCCGGATTTGCCTGCACAAGGACCTTTTGTGGGTGGTTCTCATGAAACTCCATGGCTTTTCACAGAATTATTAAAGTTGGAAAATATCTTTAAGATCACCAAGACCAAACGTCAATACAGCACCACCATGTTCACTACTAAACCATGTCCCCAGGTGCCACATCCACACATTTTTTTAACTCTTCCAGGGATGGTGATGGCACCACTTCCCTGCCCATTCCAAAGCTTTACAACCTTTTCTGTGAAGAAATATTTCCTAATATCTAATCTAGAGGATTTTGAAATTGAAATTGAATTTTCAAATCTCACTGTTTCGTTTCAGGACAGTGTGATTTTGGTTCCAACTGCAGATTTTCCCACATGACAGAGCAGGACCTGGAGAAGCTGAGTGCCCAGGTTCAAGGTGAGTCCTCCAACAAGGCAATGTCCAGGGATCTGCTTGGAGGGAGAGTTGCCGCAGGGGGGTGTGAGGGGTTGTGCAGGCTGTGATCCCCTGCTGCCTGCACGGAGCCAGCCAAGCGTGGATCCCTCCCTCCTGCTTCCCAGTGCTGTGTGAGCCTGGGAGTGCTGCAGTTTGTCATATGCTCCCTGCTCTCGAGCTGCTGGCACAGACACAAACCTGGAGCTGAGCAGTGCTGTTACCACTTGGCAGCAAGAGTTTGGAGTGGCCTTTGTGAGCCCTCAGGGTTTTGTTCAGTCAGGGAATAAAAACTGTCAGCAGCAGAGGGCACTGGTACATCACGTCCCCTTAAATTTATGGATTTGATTTCCCCCCACCTCACTGCTATTACCAGGGAGCTGCTGCTTCCACCCGTGGGAAGAGCTGGTGGGAAGAGCTGGCCTGCTGTCGGGCTGTGAAAGGGGTCCTGGATCCAGAAACAGCCTCTGCTTGGGTGGCTTTGGATGGAAGTGAAGTGTGGGCAGAGGGTGGATGGCAGCTGCTCCCTGCTGGGAGTCTGCAGAGCACTTCTGAACTTTCTCATTCTGGGACTACCATTCTTGGAACTACTTTTCTTTTAGGGAAAAGAGGTGGTAGCTTTGTTTTCTCCCTAGGAGTCATTACTTTGGTGGTTAAAGAAAATCACAGAATCACAGACTGGGCTGAGTGGGAAGGGATCTTAACACTCATCTCATCCCACCCCTGCCATGGGCAGGGACACCTTCCATTAGACCAGATTGTTCCAAGCCATGTCCAACCTGGACTTTGACACTTCCAGGGAGTCTGAGGGAGGTGTTGGTGAGAACCTGTGGAATGGTTGAATTCCCCACTGGAGATCATCTGAACCATGCTGCAAGCAGGGTGAACTCAGCAGGGTGCTCAGGACGACGTCCAGTCGTGTTTTGAATATCTCAAGGCTGGAGACTCTGTGGATGATCTGATCCAGTGTTTGACTAGGTTCATAATAAAAATGTATAATTTTTAAAAATATTTAAATAGAAATTCCTAATGTAAATTCCCGTATTTTGGAAATTGTACCCATTGTCTCTGTACTGGGGAGCCCAGTGCTGGGCACAGCACCCAGATGTGGCCTCACAGTGTGGAGCAGAGAAGGATCCCTTCCTCAGGCTGGCATCCCAGTGCAGCCCAGCTTGGAGCAGCTCTCATGCCCACATCCTCGCTGGAGCCAGCTGTTGTTTTGCCAAGAGTCTGGCAAAGCCAGGCTGAAGTGTTGGAAGTGTGGGATGTGAGACAGGGGATGTGCGTGGGGTAGAGCCTCTCCTGGCCCTCAGAGGGGTGCCACTTGGGCAGGAAGAGCTCAGTGGAGCCAGGGGGAGGCAGGCAGGCAGGCAGCACGGAGCTGTTGCAGGCCGTGCTGAGTCAGTGAGTGAGCCCCCGAGGTGGCTCGGAATCAATCCCTGAGCGCCGCTGGCAGTTGATAAAACCACGGCGGGGACAGAGCGCTCCAGCCCTTCCCAGAGTCACCTCGCAGCCAGAGCCTCTGCCTGACCCCTCTCTGCTGGGCTCCTGAGGGTGGCACTCACAGAGGGACAGGCACAGGAACCTGTAGCATTTCCAGGCACTGGCTGGTCCTGCAGGAGAAGCGGGAGCTCTCTGGAGCAGAGCAGGGCGGGCTGGCAGCTCCTCTGCGCTCAGGCAGCTTTCCTTGCCAATTACACTTGTTATTGAGTATTGACTTGTGTCAAATGGCTCGGTGCAAGTGCAGGACTGGCTGGTGAGAGCCAATTCCAGGGAGATTACTGGGAAACCTTGCATTTGTGTTCCGGAGTCAAACATTTCATTTACCAATTAGCCCTTGAAGGAGAGGTGGCCAGGGGACAGGGGGTGTTTGGTTGGAGAGTTCAGCCCTGCTCACCTCTCTCCTGGTGTGGCTTTGTGCATCACACAGGTTCCAACTCTGATCAGAGAGCTTGGAGGGATTTGGTGCAGGGAAAGGCTCAGCAGGATTTGGTGAAGGAGAGGGACAGCCTGTAACAGACTGGATGGAAGGATCAGACACTGTCTGGTGAGTCATGGGGACATTTCAGCACTTCTTCAGCTGCCAAAGCACCTATGTCTCAGGTGCTGGGGCTGAGGGCAGAGTCAAGGGCAAACTCGTGTGGCAGAGTGTATAATTCACACAGGATCCTCCATCAGGAATGTCCCATGCGCATTCCCAGTCTGAATTCTTGTGCCATGAGCCATCTCAAGCCACAGGCAGCAGACTTGGAGCAATCTGGATCAGGCTGCCTCTCACTGATCCAGCTGGGAGATTTTGACAGGTTTGGAGCCAGGGGTGCTCAGGGATTTGAGATGAGCCAAGAGGCTGGAAGCTCCAGAGCCTTCCTGAGCCTGGGGTGACCATGCTGGAGGTGACCAGACTGGTGGGGGACACTCTCCTGTTGGGCCCACAGTGCTGCTTAACCCCCCTTTCCTCAGCTCTGGTGCAGGCAAAGCCTTGTCTGACTTTCTTTTAACCCAGCTAAGCTGTGATGGCACTTTTTTTATCATGTAAATATTGAACCTGTCCCTGAGTCCCTGTAAGTGTTTGGTGTTGGTGGCTCCGTGTAGGTGAACTCACCCTGATAACGAAGCATTTTTATCACAGCCAAAGGAAATGTGACGTTATCCTTAACATTTGGCCTTTTTAATGCTGGGAGTTCACCCTATCATTTGTGTAAGTTTTGTGGGTTAGGTAGAAAAATTTCTGGATGATTCCCTATTCTAGAACAGCTTAGAGCGTGGCCTACTTTGGCATCAGCATCTCTGCACCCTGTAGAATATCCTCATCAAGAAGCAACAGTTTACACCTTCAGCAGGGAGGGAGCTCATATTCCCAGCTGTTCCCCCATCAAAGCATTAGCCTGCTGCATCATTCATCAGCCAGACACTTCCAGGCTGTCATTTTAAGTATAGTCATGTCAGGAAAAGTCACTCTCAAATTGCCATCTCCTTGCTCAGAGTTATTGGCTCCCTGCTAATCCATGTCCCTGGTGTGGACAGGATCCACCTGGCCGGGCTCTGGTGACTCCAGCCAGCCAGGGCTGCAAGAGGAGGGCACAGCTGGGTGAGTGTTTGCAGGATGTCCAGGAGGTTGAAAGGATCTGATGGACCCTGCTGGGGTGGCTGGAGTCACTGGTTTAACTGGGTGGGAAGCGGGAGGAGCGCTCGCACTCGGCTGCAGGGCGGTCGCTTGTTTGGCTGCTCCTATTGCAGGGGCTCCTCAGCCTCCTCTCAGCCATGCTCTGGTGCTGTTCTTGTGCTCTGAAGGAGTTGGGGTTCCACATCATCCACCCAGGGAGGCAGCTGAAGGATTCCCTGTGCATCTCCTTGCTGGGTGACCCGACCACTCTGGAGGTTCCACCTCCCATACAGCAATGCCTTTTTCAAGAAGAAAACCCATGGGAAAAGCTGAGGGTGGAGAGAAGATAAATGTGGACCCCGCTCTGGCATCATTAGAGGCACTTCATGACTACAGATGCTCTTTTAATTGGCTGTAATTAGACTTTGAAGCAAACACCACAGTGAGGAGGAGGAGGAGGAGGGGGGAAGCACCTTCACACCTGTCCAGCTGCACAGCCACATGTGGGGAGCAAGGGCTGTTAAGGGCCTTTCAGAGCTGCTTCTTGGAATATCTGCTGGCATTCAGAGAGTATTTCCAATCTCAGGGTGCATTTGGTGGTCCCTGGATGGGCTGTGTGTGCTCCAGAGGAACATGGACATCATCAAGGTGGGCAGAGCTGGAGAGTTGATGGCCCTGCTGAGTATTGCTGAGCCTGAGGGTCGGAGTGCTCCGGAGCAGCTCCTGCAGCTGTGAGAACAGGGAGACAGCTGGATGTCTTTCTGATGTGGTTACCTGGGGCAGTGTGAACTCAGAGTGGTCCCACGGCATCCAGTGAACTTTTCTGGATGGGACCATGAGTTGTGGCTGCCCCATTCCTGGTGTGGTACCTTAGGGGCTCCCTGCTCTGAACAGAGAAGCTTTGGCTGTTTATGGTCTGTTCTCTGTTGGGGCTGGGAGCTGGATGAAGAGGAAACTGCAGTGGTACAGAGAGGTGGGAGAGTCTTCTCTCTATGATTTTCTTCCCTGCCTCATTGAAACCTCTCAGAGACATTGCTTGTCTGTGCCTTTGCCGAGGTGGGATGTGCTCAGGAGGTGGAAAAATGTGGAACAAAGGGAAATAAGGTGCTCAAGGTTGCCAGGTGAGTCTTAACCCTGAGTGTGAGGAGTGCCCAGCTCTCCAGGCTGAGCTTCTTGCCTCCCCATTCCCCCACCTGGCCAGGTGGTTGGGTTGACCCCAAGTAGTTCTGCTGGAGTTTTGATTCTTGGGAACAACTGTGGGAGACTGGAACATTCCTGTCTCCAGCCTTATCAGTGGGTTCAGTGCAGCACCCGGACATCAGGACCACAGTGGGCTGTGTGTGGTGGCACTGGGCACATCATCACCCCGCCCAGCAGCAGCAGCTGAAAAGGCTGGATGACAAATTATCCATCTGGCTGCTCATTGTGTAGCACATCCCTGCCATCCTGATTAGTATTCAACAGGCAGATGAATAATTGGTTGCCACCAGTAGGATGAAGTGATCCTTCACTCTGCCCAAGCGCTATTAATTTCACACCCTGTCTGCAAAGGTATAATATTTTCCTTAAACGTGTGACATATGGTGGGTGGGTGTGGAGCAGGCTCCTGGGAGTACGGCTGCAGGTGCCTGGATCCCTAAATGGGTTCAGAGATCCCTGGAGGGATGGATGGGCGGGGCAAAGGGAATGACACGCAGCTGCCTCTGCTTCCTTTTTATTGTCACAGTATTTGGTTCTCTGAGTTCCCTGTTCTGTTAGGTGGGAAGTTTCCACAAGGCTGCAGGTGGGATTGCTGGGAGCATGTCCTCATCCCTGGTGTGCTGGCAGGAGTGTGGCTGTGTCAGGACTCCTGTTAGACCCAGTTCACCACCAGCTCCCTCCCTGCAGCTGGAGAGGACTGGGGAGCTTTGCTAACTGGGCAACTGGGGGATTGTGCCACACTGGCTCTGTGCCCTTCTCCCCAGGGGGTTCCTATGGGCATCTGCCCCACACAGCCCTTTCAGAGTGATTGGAGGGGTTGAAATCTTGATTCAGTAAACAGCAGAGGTTTCCGACTGGTTTCCTTCCTCATTCCTAACTTGCATGAGAAATAGAACAAGGAGGAATGGGTTCAAACTGAAAGAGGGGAAATTTAGGTTAGGTATGGGTTGGACTCTGTGATCTCAAAGGACCTAGCTGAGTCTGTAATTCTGTGATTTATGGAAGAAATCCTTCCCTCTGAGAGGGGTGAGGCCCTGGTGCAGTTTTCTGAGAGAAGCTGTGGCTGCCCCATTTCTGGAAGTGTCCAAGGCCAGGTTGGACGGGACTTGGAGTAACGTGGGATAGTGGAAGGTGTCCCTGCCCACGGCAAGGGGTGGGACTGGATGAGCTTGAAGGTGACTTCCAACCAAACCATTCCATGGTTCTAAGTGCAGGAACTTGTCCCCTGGTTCTCTCTGTTCTGGTTCTGCTCCTGGGCTGGTGACAGCTCTGCCTGGGCTGTGCAGGGGTTGGGGACACATCAGGCAGGGAGCTCCTTAAACAGCCCTGACAGCAGCTCTGGATCTGTCTGCCGGCTGGAACACGCTCCCAGAACCGTCCAGCCTCTCCCGGGCTGCCACAGCTGCAGCGATCCGGACTCTGTCCCTGTCACTCCCACCTAACAGGGCAGGGCTGGCACAGTCACTGCTGCCAGTTGGAGGGACACGGCTCTGGAAACGGCTCAGGGCCAGCCCAGGCTCTTGCAGTCGAGGATGATGAGGGTGATCTGCCCCGAAGGGAGATGTCAGACTCCCCTCAGTGCCCAAACTGCCACCGTGCTGGCTTAGCTCTTGTCCCCTGCTCTGCCTGGCTGCAGCTGTCACCAGGGATGACTCCAAGTGTCAGATGGCAGGAGGGCAGAGGGGAGGAGGAGCTGCCACACACTCTCCACCCTGTGAAACTGTGCAGGATAATGAGCACCAGGTTTAATGGAGTGAAAGGACAAGGGTCTGGTGGCCCTTTCTCTCATGGCCCTCCCTCTGATCCAGCCCTCTCTGATCTCAATCTCTCTCTCGAGCAGGGGAGAAGAGGCTGAAGGAGCTGCAGAGGGAGGGAGCAGATATCCCACCTGGCACCATCGAGGACTGGCTGGACAAGAGAGCCCAGAGGCTGAGTGCAGCTCCGAGTAACAGGTACTGGGGACTGGGGATCATCCAGGGGATCCCACAGGAGGGCTGGGTTAGGGGAGGGTGCGGGGGATCAGAGGTCCCAACACCCAACCAGCGCTCGTGAGGGGCACGTGTGTGGATGCAGCCCTGCCTGCCCCTGCCAGGGATGTGTGCACAGGTGTCCCCGTGTGCCAGGGGACACAGTTTGGGAACAAGCCACAGCAGAGGATGCCCCTTGCTCTCTGCAGAGTGCAGAGACAGACCTGAAAGGACAGAGCCGGTGCTGTGCTGGTTCATTAACGCCCAGGGTTCAGTGTCAGGAGCCTGCTTTCATCTGTTGACAGCTCCCCCATCCCCTGCCTGCCAGGGAGGGTGGAATTGGCTCCTCCTCACAGTATCCATTCGCATTCGGGCACCGGCTGTTTCCTCGCTCACCTGACTGTGCCGCAGGCTTAATGGGATGACATTTGGGCAGGTGCCAAATCTCTCTTCTGTTCTTTCTCTGTTTGTTCCCGTCCTCTCCGTGTTTGGACTGGGCAGGATCTTCCTTCTGCTGCTTGCCTGAGCTTGTTGCTCTGGGATTGTTCTGTCCCTCAGCTCGGCTGCCCTTGGCCTTGCAGAGGTGCACACATTCCTGTCCCTTGCACTTCACTTGCCCCATTGTGTTTGTCCTGCCTGTGAATCCCTGGAACTTGGGGTAGATCAGCTCTTACAGGAGATAGCCATCACTATTCCCAGAGGAATTTCCAGACCTTCAGAACTACTTGGTCATACCCAGAGGAGTGTTCATACCTTCAGAACTTCGTCCCTGCTGCCTCCATAGATGAACAAAACACATTTCCAGGGTTGTGGCTCTTTTTCCAGCCCCCCTGTCCCTGCAGGCTCAGAAACCATCTGCTACAGGAGCTAAACACCAGCTCTTGGAACTTCCCTTCCCCTCGCCAGCCTTGGCAATGCCTCTCCTGATTTTTCCTCTCCTGTGCTCCCCTTGTGGCCTCCAGCCCCACATTTCGTGGGATTGGTTTTTACTGATTTCCATAGGAAATGTAGAGTGTGGATTTCCATCAGAAGAGGGTCCAAGGCCTCAAAGATCCCGAGAGACCACGAGTTCCATGAGTGTAGAAGTGGGTAGAGGAGAGGGATCCCATTAACACTTTCAGAAAGGAAATATTCTTGACCTTGCTGGCCACTGGAGAATCCATG
Organism: Notiomystis cincta; assembly: GCA_013398075.1. Lineage (NCBI taxonomy): Eukaryota > Metazoa > Chordata > Aves > Passeriformes > Notiomystidae > Notiomystis > Notiomystis cincta. The sequence continues at coordinate 12,897 of VZRX01023364.1, read as the reverse complement.
TGGGACAGCCATTGGGAATACTCTAGCTGTAGGTAAACCTTTGATAGAGCACTTGTAGCTCATGACACCCCAGGGAATTGAGTACCCAGGCAGCATCCTCCCTATTGATCAGTCCTGCTGCTCAGGGAAGAGCACCTTAGGTGATGGCTCCACCTTGCAGCATTCCTTCTGCTCCATATCCACCGTGTGCCTGAGCCCCCGTGCTGGGGGAATGACACCAAATGTCCCTGCCTGGAGGGGCTGGTGTGTGTCCTCATGGTCCTGCCTCATCCTGGGCTCTGGAGAATCCCCACTGAGGGATAAACCAAGTGCCTTTGCTCTGTCTTGGTTGCCTGGAAAACACTCCTGGAAAACTACTCCTGTAGTTGGCTCTTGGCCACAGCCCTGCAGGGAGAGGAGGGTGCTGCTTCTCCCTGGGGTTATGTAAAGGAGTTTGATTAGGTTTCTTCTGGCATAACAATTAAAAAGATTCATCAGGATCGGAGGTAGAGGCCTGAGAAGCTGCAAGGCTGTTGTCAGGGCTTGTGTGAGAGAACAAATGAGCTTCCTGCACTTGGAAATTAATGGAAAAGGTGTATTTCCCATCAATTTAAACATGCCCCAGTCAGGCTGGAGGCAAGGGGGGAGATGGTTCTTCCTCCTGCACTTCTTCATCCCAGTGTGGTGCTTGAAGTGGCCTCGAACAGTAAAGCTGAGGGAGAGGGAGGGGCAGGGACAGAGAGATTCCCAGGCCGTGGGGCGGGGGAGAAGCCTCTTCCCTCTGCTGAAGTGTCCTCTGCTGAACACACCCCACTGGTTTGGCAGCTCCCCCATTTCCGAGGGGTCCTTGTCCTCTGGGGAGCACACAGCTGGCTCGGGGTTGGGGCTGCTTGGAAAGAAACATCTGCTCGTTTTGTTTGTTCTTCTCCCGACTCAGCTGTGTGAGGAGTGGGGAGCAGTGGGGATGGAGAGGTTGGGACCCGCCCTGCTCCCAACCCCCCTCTCAGGGGGGGTTCTGCTCCCCCCAGCCCAGACCCTCTCACCTCAGTGTTCCCACCTGAGTTTTCACTGGCACACACTACTTCAGGAAGCACTGTCTGCTTGGATAGGCTGGGAATGGTCACATAACTGTTCTGGTGCTGCGTGTGGGATGGGGGGAATGAATGAACCCATTTGGTGATAACCAAAACCTTCCTCTGCCCCCCAAAGAGAAGAGGGTTTTTTTGGGGCGCTACTGGAGGGGGCGCAGTCCAGCCCTCAGCATGGCCTTGGTGTCAGACTGAGACACTGCTTCTCACCTCATCCCTTTCCTTCTCCCCCTCACAGTGCTCTTCCTGAGAAACCATTCCATTACCCTCCAGGCTGGCCACCAGTGCAGGAGCTGCCCCCATCCCTGCAGGCCCCCCCGCCTGGGGGGTGGCCAGTGCCCCCCAACCTGCAGTGGGGCTGAGGCAGTGGCACCCCCAGAGCCTGGCTGGGGCTGGCTGCCTGCCTCTGCCCCGGGAAAGGGACAGGATTATTTATACACAGTTTGATATCAATAAACCCTCCTCCTGCCTGTTGCAGCCTGTGTGTGTCGTGTTCTGCTTGCCTGGCAGCCTCCTGTGGGCTGAGCTGCTCCCATGGCTCTCTCCCTGCCTCTGGAATGGGGATCTGTGCTCAGTAGAGCTCCAGCCCCACACAAGGGCTGTCCACTGTCACCTGGAGCAGACATTCCCCATTTCCCAGGGTAGGATCTATCCCTTCAGATCACTGCTGTCTGCTCTGCCTGCTCTCAGTCCAGCTCCATACTGGGCTCCAAGATCCAGGCTTTTAGAACTGTTTAATTTCCTCAAGTGTTTGTGCCGTGTTTGTTCCTGATAAATTCAGGATGTCACCCTGCCTGGGTGCTGGAGCTCCCAGTGAAGAGCCTGGGGAGCTTCCCTCAGCCCTGTTCCTGCTGTGCTGGAGGCCAGGGGCAGGGAGGGAAAATTTCCCAAGGTTTCTCCCCAGTGAGAGTTTGAGTCATCTGTCCTTGCTGGGAAAGGGTGGGATGAGGGAGACCCTTGGCTGTCTCAGGAAGGGAGGTGGGTGCTGCAGCTCCAGAGTAAGGGGGGATCCTGTCCAGCAGCATCCTGGGAGGCAGCTCTCTGGCAGCAGGTTTGTCCAGGAGGGCTGTGCCCGCTGCCAGAGCATTCCAGGTTTGGCTGGGCAGGGAGGTGGTGGGTCCAGATTCATGAAGAGCACAGGCAGGAGCCAGCTGCCTACGGCCAAATCCTGCCTGGATCGCTCCAGCAGGGCAGGGCTCCCACCTGGGGATGCGATGGCAAATTGTCACAGGAGTGTCAGCCCCATCCTGGGACACAGCTCTGACAGGAACAGAGACTGGATGTGGCAGGAGCCTGGGAACAGCATTGACTGGAGCCTGGATGAGCTCTAGGTCCAACTAAAGAATGTTTTTATCCTTCCAGGCAGGAGCCCTGGGCTTGCTGGAGAGCGGGAGCACAGGGCTTGGGCTCAGAGGATGCAGGATAAGCCCTGTGTCACATCCTCACTTCCACATGCAGGACAGCTGCATTAACAAGAGCACCTAGGTGGCTCCTCTGTGGGAATGGGTGGGAATCCCTGGAGCAAGGGGAACCGTGCCCCCAAGGAGATGGGAAGTGGGGAACCCCCAGGGGCTGTGGGACGATCCAGAGTGGGAGCTGCACCTGCTCTCTCCAGGCTTGGATATGCATCCCTGTGCCCCAGCATGGGGGGCACAGGGCAAGAGTCCTGGGGAATGTTGAGGGGCTCCACTGACTGAGGGAGACAGTGTTTGGTTTGCTGGTGGCAGCCAGGACATGCTCCCAGACGCCTTCCGAGGCCACATTCCTTGGAAACAAGGAATTCCCACTCCAGTCCCTTCCATGGATTTTTTTTCCCAGTCAACATCAAAATCCTTCCCTTTTCCTCACATTGATTGGAGCTGTGCTTTCCTCAGCCCCCAGGCCTGTCCCTGCTCCATGTGCCCTGGTCCTGGTGGGTTTTCCAGCTGTCCAGGAGGCGTCCTTTTTCCCAACACTCCCAATCTTCAGGGCTCCCCAGATCCAGCTTAAATTAGGTAGAGTTCTCTGGGCAAGCTCTGGAACCCAACTGTAAATGAAAATTCCAGTGTAAAACACAACAGCCACAGCCTTTACATGCTCTTCCTTGCTCCCAAGAAACTGAGCTGATCTGGAAGCAGAAATTCCCGAAAACCCAGAAACATACCCTGCTGAGCTCCAACCTGCCCTGGGGGAGGTGAGAGGGGCTGGCAAGGGGGATTCATTAGAATTGGGGTTTTCCCACAAAACCTGCAGGATGTGTGGATCCCAGGTTCACAGGGCTGAGCCCAGCATTGCCCTCAGGATGTCGTGGATTCATGGAGCCGTGTAACTCCCGGGGGATGGAGGAGGCTGGGAATTGCAGGGTTCCTGGGGGGTGTGTTACAGCAGGAGGCCACCGGGGTGGGACACAGCTGCTGTGGGCTCATCCACGGAAAGGGCTGCGGGAGGAGGACACCAGAGCAGCGCGGGGCTCTGGCTCCTTCCCGCAGGGCTGGCTGGTACCTGGATCCCAAGGGATGCTGCAAGGCTGGACTCACTGTCCCCGGGGTGGGGGTGAGGAGCTGCTGGTGAAGCACGAGCCAAAGTGCCTTTGCTGGAGCAAGAGCTGGAGTAATTTATCGGGAAGCTTTTAGGGAAATGAGCGGCTGCTGGGCCCCTGCCAAGCGCAGCCCCGCTGGGCTCTGCCCGTGTCCTCTGGCAGCTCTTGCTGGGAGAGGGGGGGACGGGAACAGGAGTGGGAATGGGGACAGGATGTGGACTGGGGTGAGGACAGGACAGAGAGAGGGATGGAGAAAAGGATTGGAATGGGAGTAAGAGGTAGGGTCAAAGGTAGGGATTGGGTGGGAGGAGAGGGGCAGGGATGGAAATAGGCATGGGAATGGGGATGGGGAGCGGTCAGGGATGAGGATGGGACAGGGATAGGGAGGGGATGGGGACAGAGACGAGAATCAGACAGCAGTGGGGATGGGGAGAGGGGAAAGGGACAGCGACAGGAATGGAAATAAGGATGGGAGTGGGACTTGGGATTGGGGATGGACACAGAGACTGGGACAGGGGCAGGGATGGAAAGGGAACCAAGACAGGGATGGAGCTGAGCCCACCCCACGCTTCTTGCAGCACGAGAGAGAAACAACCGCTACCAACTTCTTCCTTTCCTATCCCAAACATGTCCCAGAGCTATGGAATCGCAGCCCTGCAACCCCCGCTGGCTTGCTGCCACTTTTACTCCGTTGTCCCCGTGTCCGCGCAGGTCCCGCTCCCTCCCACCTCCCCTCGCCTACAGCAGCCCCCCCGTCCCGGCACATTCCCTTTGTTTTTCCCTTTCCTGGCGATCCCTTAATTGAATTATCCCGGAGCATCGCTGTTGCAGCAGCCGCAGTGATCCGTCCCCGCTGCGGCAGAGCAGGGACGCGGCTGGGACCCTGCTCCTGCACCCCGCCCGCTCCGGGATCGGGAGCTGCCATTCCAAACCTGCCCGAAGAAATCTGTTCTGCCGATTCCCATTACAATTAATTGAGCAGCTTTGAAACGCCGAGCTTGGGGAATGGCGTTATTCCTTTTATCTAATTTTTTCTTTTATGTTATTGTATTTTCTGGCAAATTAAATTGTCCTCTTTT
>VZRX01023363.1:155231-165523 GCA_013398075.1 Notiomystis cincta | reverse complement strand
CGCCTAATTAATCTTATGGAAATCTCCCGAAGCCAGATTCCAGCAAGGTTGCCCCGATGTTTATAATTTGATTTGTGATGATAAAAGTGAAGACACCCGGTGATGGAACAGTGTCATTTCCAACACTCTTGAGAATCGAAGAGGCTATCAATCTTTCCCACGTGCATGGCAAACTGATATCCTAGAAAATTAACTTCAATTAATAACAGAAATCCCCAGACGCTCAGGGAAGTAGAGATGCTTTGAAAGAGAACCTTCAAAGATGTCTCTGGATTGTCTTTTATATGCAGACTCTTCTTTTTATATAGAAGAGATTCTCAATAAGGGAACGTGTGGTGAAGGGGGGAGTTCCCCCTCTCCCCTTTTAATCTGAGCAAGATGAGGTAACATTTTATATTTAGTTTAGGAAGAAGTTAACCAAAGGTCTGTAGGTTAAATCTGTTTTTATTTCCTCTCTGTAGATAGGATTGGATAGAATGGGCTATGCTACACACATCACTGAAGGAAAGAAATGTAAAATAAAAATGTTTTTATCATTCTGCTCCCCCTCCCCCCCCACCCCTCAAAAAAAAAAAAAAAGAGCTGAAAAGTTAGAGGTTGGACTGCTTGTCATTGCCAGTCTTCTTTGCCTTGAAAGGTTTTGTGATCTAATGTGCAATGTTCTACCAGGAAAAAAAAGACTTGTTAAGATTTTACCTGTTCTAACAACTGCAATGACACAGATAGTAAAGGCTCCTATAAAAGCCAGTCTCATTTCTGTGAAACTGCATCACATGAATTTTACTCTACAAATAATCTGCCATGTCGACATTTGTGAGTGGCCTTTCTATATTGCTATTATTTTAAATAGTTGATTAGACAACACAATTTTGGTTTAACACTACAAAAATAGAAATATATGTAACATTTCTCTATCTGTGATATCAAGAAACTCCTTGCTAAACAAACAAACAAACAAACTTTAAAATATCATCCAATAATAATTTCTGATTTGGTTTGGAGCTTTTTTTTGCATATGTCATAGACAACAGATTAAAAATTCTGATTAACAATTACTTTGAGATGATGCATAAGCAAAACTTACTACCCAGTATCTTACCTAAAGTTTATCTTCCAAGTAATTTTCAAGGTAGCTTGAAACAAAGCTAGGGTACAGTCTTAGCTTAGAAGCAAGAATGGGTTAAGTTTATTGCATTTCAGGTTCTTGTTATAATCGCAGTCACGTGAACGAATTCATGTTGTGCCATTTCTTGCTCTCATTACAACCTTTGTTACGAGAGTGAGGTATTAGGGTTTTAATGCCTCATATATTCTGTGAATTATGTTAGTGTGCTGTACTACTTTGACCTTTTAAGTATTCTGTAATTTGATTGGCTGGTAATTCTAGTCCTTTTCCTGTTGACAGCCTCAATAACCTTTCAGACAAAAGTGGAATGGCAATCCAATCAAAATACAGAATATTTGAGAGTACAAAATATGTGTTATAAAGGATAGCTATAATTCCTTGGGAACAGACAAAATTTTAGTTTTTCTGGTGCTTAAAAATTGTGAAATAAATAGAAAATAAAACCTATAATGCATTCCAAGAATAAATCTTAGGATAACACATGCAAGTGATAAGGTGGGGTTTTTTAACTTACTTTGTGAAAACTTTTGATATTTTCTTGGCTAACTCTATTTGATAGATATATGATAAAAATTTTTTACCATATTTTTAATATTGTCATAAGAAATTATATTAAATGAATGTTTTGGGTTATGTGTCCAGGACTTAGATCTATTTTTTAATATTTTTATCAAATTTTGAAATCAGTAAATAAGTATACACTAAGACAGAGCCCCTGAATACTTTTTCAAGGTTAGTAGTGGTAAAAGTTATCCATGTTCCATATGCTTGGTGTACAAAGTATCATGAAAACATAAAAAAGTAGATGTCTGTTATTATTTGATACTATCATCTGCACATTCACATTTGATATTTGGAGGTTATCTATTTGTCAGAAACTGTCATTTGGATCTGGAAGGTTTTTGAATTATACATTTTCTGTAAAAATTGCCCTCCATGAAACACAATTCTAATTAGAATTAATACACACTTACTACATTTTCCACTGTATGAAAAAGAGAAAGCAAATTAATTTCACAGAACTTAAAAAAAAAACCAGCTCTTTTCTCCAAATGAATTCTTCCTTTGAATCACAAATTAATTTTCCCCTGAAATCCTTGTTTATAAAAAAAGAATTAGGGTTTTTTTTAATCATCTGTAATTACATTTTTTCCTTTTTTTAACTTTAGTTTTTTGGGAGTTTTAGTTTTTAGGGCGTTGTTTTTTGTTTGGGTTTTTTGTTTTGTTTAGCAGTTGGTTGGTTGGTTGGTTGAGTTTTTGGAGGGTGTTTTTTGGGTTTAGCCTTTCATGGAATTTTTATGGAGAACCCACACAAATAGTAAAAAACCTTCAGGAAGGTTTCTGATTTAATGTTTTAAAATCTATCCAGATGCTATGCTAAACCCAACTTGATATAATTTAGAGCTGATCTGCTGTGATTATACCTATGGGTAGATACAGTTTGCTTTTGTTTTGTTTTGCTTTTGGGGTTTTTTTTGATTAGCAGCTGTAGCTGGGTTTCAGTTTTGTCCATGGACTCGGTATGAGGGTTGAAGTGGCATAGTTTTAATGCCACTTCACCCAATTCTTTCTTTCTCAATGAAGGAAATAAAAGAATGGATTCTTCTCTTTCTCATAAGGCCACTCACCAGGTGTATTTAGAGGAGGAAGGAGCCTTTCAGGATCTGTACATGAATGAAGTAGAAATTTCCAGCCAGCTGAATTTTTGTATTCTCCTACTTGGCAAAGAAGAACCTAGGGACCACAGGTTAAAAATGTTAGGGATATTAAAGGGTATACCATTGATTTCTACAGTGCACTTCTACAAAAAGACAGACTTCAGATGTACCACTTCCAGCATATCCCCTTAGTATGATGTGGCAGATTTCACACAGCATCATATGAAGCCAATCATCATAAAAAATAAGACACATACACAAGCCATTCAGTAAACTTTCAGCCCTTGTTTTGTGGAGTTGTTGGGAAGCCTCTGGATAATAAGCAGGAATGTCAGTAATAAAAAGTAATATACCATATTATCAGTCTGTAAATGCAATGGCTTCTAACAACCTTTGGAACTTTAAAAGCCTGATCAATATTTTCTGGCATGTTAATGTGACTAAGAAGTGGCAGAGAAATCATGTTCTCTCTACTACCATGTGATGTGAACACAAGGTCCAAAGTACACCCAAGCCTAGAGGGAGCCTGAAAACCATCTGTAAACAATCAGGTGGAAAGAGTTTTGTGATTTTCAATTGAAGCTGCATTTACATGAGTGTAATAGTTTTCTGTATAATTCAGTAAGTCTCTCCCACTGATGTAGGTATTTCCTTGGAAGGACTTGGCACAGTTGTCACCATGCAGGCATCTATTGCTCTTTGAAACATCCCGAGTTATTTGAGATATTCAGGGCTGGTAAAAGTCACACTGGAGGTGTTCTCTGGATTTTAACAGCAGGGTGGGATTCCTTGCCTTGATCTTCACGGGAAGATGATCTTGTGTAAGCTTGATAGATGTCTGCTATTGCAGATTCAAGAGATTCAAGAGATTCAAGAGATTCAAGAGATTCAAGAGAACGGTTCAGCTCACCAAATGAGATTACAGGGTAGGTAGAGTGTCTAATAGTCTTTGGTGATTATTTTGGCTACGAACTCATCTCAGGTTCCAAAGCATAGGTATCACAAACTGTTTCAGATACTTAATTTGGGACTGATGTTGACAATTATTTATTTACACCTAGGACCAGTTTTGCAAGAGCTTCCATCAGTTTTTCTTATCATCGCTGCTTTCTCGTAGTGATTACACTTGGACTTTCTTTCATGGATGAATTAGGCTGTTGTTATCAGTATACAAATCTTCATACATGGGCCATTTATTCTAATCCCAATGTATTAATTTTATTATATAATTTAATACAGAAATTTTAAAGAGAATTCTAAGAAGATGAATGTCAAATAACTTCCCTCAAGAAAGTATGAGACATGATTTTTATGAAGATACCAACATATTCAATGACTGGGTTTTAGTATTGATGGAACTGATTCTTTTTTCTATTCTAAAACATGAATTTTCATGTCCAAATGCAGTGGTTTCACCATTTTTCCAGCAGGAGGTCACCTCCACTGGAATTAAGGCCATTTAATAAACTGAAAATTAAATAAAAAGGAATAATGTGTCGTAGTAAAAAGCTTTATATTCAGTAAGATAACCACTGTACAGCTGTGCTCCTTCTTAAATTGCTTGTTCCCGTCCTCCAGAGGTCACCTGCAAGTAGCCTAGCAATAATATTCTAAACTTCATGCTTTGTTCCCTTAATCACTACCAATTTATGTATTTTTCTGTGCTGGTATGTGATAATGCAAATCCAATTCCATGTAAGTAGTGGGAACCTGACAAGAAAGTCTGGATCAATCATTTTTCTCAAAACTGACTGTTGAAAAATCTTAGAGTCAAGTGAAGAAGTTTTGAAGTCAGTGAAGGCAAAAGACTCAGAATAGAGAAAGTGACCAAGACCAGATGATTCAAACCTATTTCCTCTGACAGAATTGTTTGTTTCATTCTTTGCTCATTTAAATTAGAAACCAATCCACTAGTGTCATTAAAGTTACTAATAAAAAACCCCAAATAGATTTGACCCTTCAATTAGCTTCAAATTGGACCCTGAATTACATAATTTATTGGTCCAAGGAAATGATCACTTGTCTTTTCACTAACCCATCTGAAGGGTAAGTTATACCTCATATTACAGTTCAAGGAAATAAAACAAAACCAAAAGCATTCTACATATTTTAGGAACTGGGACCTCAGTTCTGATCTTGGTTTCAGATAATAATATGGAGGTCAGAGACTTTATACTCAGATAGTTCAGGTGAAAGATGTAGTTCCTAGACATATAAACAAGTTATCTAAACAAGGGTAACATATTCCTATGTACCCACTTGGTAACTACGAAAGTCCATACCACTGGTCCATTCACCCATCATTACTTCCTTTAACTCACTTTCTGAAGGTCTGATTTGCTAAAGTGCATCATTCATAGCTGTGCTGAAGTACACAAGTAGGTTCCACAACACAGCCAGCTGGGATTCATTATGGGACTATGGACAACTGAAAACCAGTCGATATTTCTCATTTGTCCCAATGCAGGAGGAAAGAAGAAAGTCTAATCAAAAGTTAACAGATAAAACTCAGTAAAGGCGGTTAAATTTCACTTCCATCTACCCACACATAGCAGCACAGAAGTGCCACAATGTCAGAAGTCATACACCATTTTAAAAATAAAGGAGTACATGAGTCATGACAGCTGTGACAGACATTTTCACTTGTACTGATGAAGAATTAAAAGGTTGAAAATGTGGGGGTTTGAGTGTTTAATTCATATCTTTTTTTTTTTTTTTTTTTTTTTTTTTTTGGAGAGCTTTTTCAAACTCTTTAATACTCTAGAAAATGTATTGCCCAGAGAGTGTTCAAACTGGAGGACCCAGCACTCACAGACACCTCACAAATAACTGCATTCTTGACAGGGCACATAAGAATACAAACAGAAGTAAGGCCTATAAGAGGAGAAATAAGTTGAATTTTGTTAAAGAAACAAATCATTTTGGTTAGAAATTCTGATGCCAATCCTTAAGTATCACTTTCAGGGAAGGTATTCCAAAATCAAAGAGCTACAAGTTCAGGTGCTTATCATGGTCTCCAAGCATACTCGTTCCTGCTTGCATCTTAATATCTATGATCCTTAATCTTTAGTGCCTGCAAAAGAAATTCTTTTCAAAATCAGATAATTCAGTGACGTTATTTTGATAGTTACTTTCATAGACTTTGTATTTGAAACATCTTGACATTTTTTACTACTTACCCAACTTCTGCTTCTCCATTGCAGTACCAAATGAATCACATTGAAGGGAAGTATTTACTTTGTCTTCTGTCAGGAAAAATCTCAGCTGATTGCAACTGTAAATGAGATCAGATTTGGCCAAATAAAATCAGTTGGCAAGACCATTTTACCTGTTAGGATTGGGAAAAAAAAAGGTAAATCTATATCATAAAGTCATGTCTAAGGTTTGCAGGATACTATACAGAAGCTATAGATGAATCATGCTGGAACAATTGTATGTTGCATGTTACATTCAGAACACCAAGATATTAAGGTTAAAACAGTCTAGTTAATCCTGTTCCAGGCTGGACTTTAGAAAGTGGTAAAATACCACTTTTATCTTCAGGGAATCCTTGATAAAACCTTTATTACGTAAGTGAACAAAGCATTTAAAACTTCTCAAAAGAGCGTTAGCGGTACAAGCTGGAAGAAAAATTAAATGTGTTTTATCCCTTTTCGTATGTAGAGTACTAAAAAGTTCCTCTTTTGTGGAAACTCTGAGGTTTAATTGGGATAGAATAAAATACTTTAAAGAGACAGTGACTTTGCACTGGAGGTTCGAAAGGGCAAAAAGGATTTTCTGCTATCAAAATCAGTTTCTCTGAAACAACTACTGTTTGTATTTTTTTTCCATTGTAACATATTGTAAGTTTAACAAGTATGCTGTAATATCTCAGAATAGGTCCTTGAGACCCACTCGGTTTTCAAGTATTACCTTCCTGGTGAATACCTTCATTTCACATTCTCTTCATCTCATAATGTGTTATTTTGTATTTTTCTGCTTCGACTCTCACCTATTTGAACATATTTTTACTGCATTTTACCAAATGTTGCAGACCCTATATTATTCTTCTGTCCTTATGTTTGCTTACAACATCTTTTAATTTTGTATAATTTTCAAATATGAAGTCTTATTAATGTCGTTTGGAAGAATAAAAATTTAAGCAGAATTAAATAGCCTCTGTCTATAAAGTGAAGCTCCATGTTGTGCTAATGCTATTGAAGAATAGTATCAAACCTCCTGCATCTCAATTCCAAAACGGAGGAGTTGACAGATCCAGAAAAAGCAGAGCAAATTCAGAACCAGGAGAGTAAGCAATGAACTTAGAAAATCCACTATTACTATTTCTTCAATACATCTTGGTGAAATACAGTCATTCCCTGACCAAGCAACAACCCATAAAGACTTTTACCTTCAGCAATCTAAGAAGAAAGAGCCATGAGGCCTCTAAGGACAAGAGGGCAGTTTCAGAGAGCTGGTTGTGCATAGATACAGCAGTCAGCCCCCATCCATGTTCTAGACAAAACAGCCCATAACAGAAGAAAGAATTAAACCTGCCTGGTTTTGAGCTTAGTTACATTAATAATACATTATCACACTAACAATTGTTGGCATATGCTTTTCAGAAAACAAGGTTATTACACATGGCTTTACAAAGAATTGAAAAGAGAAAAAATTTCATTCTGAGACTGCAAATTGATTGCAAAATATTCAGCCAGTAATCTGCTTTTATATACTATGGCTGTTTTACTTAACATACTGAGATAATAAATATCTTCAACTCAACTTGATACAAACATGTCTTTACCTTTGGAAACAAAAATCAATAAATGAAAACTATCCCACAGAAGCACAGTGGTGTTTAAATTTCACTTTGAAAGGTATTATAATTTCCCTATTTAGGGGTTCTGAATATCATAAGGTAGTATTCTGCTGCAACACTATAAGATTTCTCACAGAAGTCATCTGAAAAAGAAAAGTTTTAGTACAAAGCAAAGATGGTATTGGAAGATGGATTCAGTCTGATGAATTTGAATGATGCTCCAAAACTGTGACCTTGACTTATTTCTGTTTCACACACATCTATTATTACAAAAGCAGTAACAAACAGGAAAGTTAACGCTGTATCAGATTCACTCTAAGCAGTGCTACGTCATCAACATACATTTGTATGCAAGTGACAAGAATCAAAACATGTTTAGTTCTAATCTGTGCCTTCCTTACTATTTTATGCCTAGGGAAAAGATGACAGAAGTGTGCACTACAATCTTTGCAGATCCCTCTGTAATAGAAGCCACGGATGTAAAAGATGACACACATTTTATTAATCTTCTTTCAACACTTCCTTTTATAATGTATTCAGAGTTTTGCTTTTCCGTATTTAAATAGTAAAAAATGGTTTGGGCAGTGAAGAAGGGCAGGGGGTGGTGGGGGGGGTGGCTGCAAGATTTTATTCTTTCCACAGAGATTTTTCCTTCTCATTCTACTTGATAGTATGCCAAGAGAGAAACTCATATAAAGACATGAGCATTTGCTTCTTCTGCAGTGTATCTCACTGCTGAGGGAATATGCCTTTGACTAAATTAATCTTCACCCTCAGAATACTCACCACTGATGGCTATCAAAATTTCTAGAATCGAGTATATACATATACGTGTGTATATACATATATATATATATACATCCCATTTATTATTTCCAGAAATAATTTGTGCCTCATGTTAAACCTCATGTCTGAACTTGCCATAAAATCAAGCGCACAGTAACATCCCACGACAACAGGCTTTGTGATTCCATAAGAGCCCAGGAAAAGATGACAGCTTCTCTCCATCAAAGGTCTCTTGTGGCAGAAGGCAGCAGGCCATTTTTAAACAACACAGTTCCCTGTGAACACAACTGCTGATCTACTTTGCAAGCAGGTGTTCTCCATCCTAAGACAAAATTCAAAGATAAAAGTCTATCCTGATACTTCCAGTCTCCTCCAGGAATCTGGCAAGTTATCTGAGAGATTCTGTTTTCCCCTTCAGAAATAAACGTCTCACTCTACAAGAAAAGGTTTGCAAGCCCTGGAAACTGAGGTCTTAAGGATCATGAGAGATCCTGTGAATTCATTCACAACAACCACGTAAACAAATGAGGGTTTTAAAAATTATGTGTGCATACTTTCTCAATTCAGCTGTCCTTAATAAACCCATTATTTTACACAAGTATGCATCCATAACTGACTAATGTACAAAGACATACACAAACTTACTAACTTCTTCAAGACTGAGAATAAAGGATAGCAGAAATCTGAGGGGTCTACCTCCTTTTAAAAAGCTAAAATGGATCCTTGGAGACATATGAGCCATACACACCTAGACAGACCAATAGACTTATTGTCTAGTTAGATAATATTCCTAAGGCTTTCTTCTTTTCTTGCAGGAGTGGGACAAAAACACTGTTTAAAACAGCACCAAACTTTGTTGAAATGCGGAATATGATGGCAGTTGCAACTGATCATGCTTCTACATTTTTAAAATATAGGTCTTAGATATCAAAAAAATGTCAGCTCAGATTAAAAGTAACATTTTGGGATTTTCTCTTGTAAATTGTCTATCCAAAATTGGCTAAATATTGCTAAGGATTGAAAGCTTTTAAAAACTCAATTTTTTGAATGACTTGTGGGAATAAGTAATGATTCTCTATCACATTTCCTTATAAAGAAGGCATGTGGTAAAATTAATATGGTTCAAATGAAACCTGGCAATATTTAGATTAAATTCTAAGGGAAACGAAAAGTGAATGAACATGGAGATCAGCTTCTAGTGTTTCAATCCCTTGTAAATTAAGAATAAAACAGACATTTGGAAGATTATTTAGGAAGCATGCTCTTCCATATGAACTTCATTTAAAATCAACAGTCACTGTAGACCACCTTCCAATGTCCTTAACCATGGATATGAAGGAAATATCCTTTCAAGAGACTGCAGTACTGTTCAAAGAGAAAAGAATACAACATCTCTGAATGAAGCACTTGGTCATTGATAATAATATGAATTTTTAGACAGACAGTCCCAGAAGAGAATCTGCTGAATCTGTTCAACCTTTTCTGAGTAGTTCAAAGACCAAAAGTATTGTGAAATGTTCTTTTTCTTTCTCCTCTTCCCTCTTTTTTTCACTCTCCCTCCCTGTTTTCATATCCCTTTTCCCTTCCTTCCTCCCTTCCTTCCTTCCTTCCGCAATTTACTCAACTGACTCAACTGACTCAACTGACTAAACTTACGCAACTTACGCAACTTACGCAATTTACGCAATTTACGCAACTTACGCAATTTACGCAATTTACGCAATTTACGCAACTTACGCAATTTACGCAACTTACGCAACTTACGCAACTTACGCAATTTACTCAATTTACGCAATTTACGCAATTTACGCAACTTACGTAACTTCCGAAACTTACGCAACTTTTCAGCACCTTCCTTCCTGCCTTCCTTCCTTCCTTCCTTCCTTCCTTCCGTCCTTCCTTCCGCACCTTCCGCACCTTC
>VZRX01023363.1:140503-150752 GCA_013398075.1 Notiomystis cincta | reverse complement strand
CTGCCCTGCCCTGCCCTGCCCGCACCTTCCCTTCCCCTTTTCTCTTTGGAGGGGAAAAATAATCGAATATTCATGCGAAAGTAAGAAAGTAGATCTTTTGCCATTGTATTCTATACATTTCATGACAACACAATGTGAAAGAAATGCTACAGAAATGTCATAAGGTCAGAGAGAAAAGTAAGTAAAAACAGGCTAAGAATTTAGACTCTCAGCTCAAGACTTCTTTACTGATTATAATACCTGCATTGTTTTCCTCAAGATTCAAATATCATTAAAAAAAAATGTGTTACTTTAGACTTGAGTAACTTCCTAAAGATCCCAGTAAGTAAGTCTGGAGTTCATCAGGGAATTATGATTATCAAGGATGAGCTATCTCCCTGTAGACTAGTTTCTTTATTAGTGTCACAAGAGAAGGAGGAATTACCATCTCCTGGTCTAGTAACACAGCCTAATGTGGGATTTTGCCGCCTGTGTACCAGAAAGGACAACTAAGACAGCCAAAAAATCATAGTTCCAAAACACTGCAGAATTTGGCTTTGGGAAGTTTCCATCAGATCACTCTCCAGGTACATGAGACCACTCCTTCATTCTCTCCCCTTCACCACAGTGCAAGCAGTGGGCTTTCCCTGTGACTGCCCAGAGCCAGCTGGCACATGGACCTGTCTGCAGGGACTCAGCTCCTGTGCTTGGCAAACTCCTTTCCCCTGCCCCTCGGTTGCTCTGCACTTCAGCAGAGCAGCTCTACACAAGATGTACTTTGTCCTTCACATCCATTTCCCTTGCAGAATATCTCATCCTTCCTTAAACTGCAGAAAGTGCTGCTGACATGTGGACTAAATCCTTCTTCTATTGCGTATTTACAGCAGAAAAACTAATCTGCCATGATCCGCCAATCCACCTCGGTGTTAAGTTCAGAATAGGGAAAGAAACAGTCTGAAATATGTGCTTGCAAGGAAGCATGTTTGTGATTATTATTCCAATATGTTACAGTTTCTAAATTAGGTGTACTTTTTAAATATGAATATTTCTGACTTGGTATGTCTGAGGAAAAGGGAAGAAGTGAGTTTCTCCTGGAGGCCTGGACACAACTGGAATGTTTATGTGCATAAACTGTTCATCCCTGGGCTGGTTTAGCATGTCTGCCTAGGAGGACTTACAGTAACATGATACACTAGTCTCTGTTTCTAAACATTGAGTCCGAGTGTAATACCACAGCATGTACCTTCACTTTTTAATGGATCATGTATTCCAGCATGGCTTAGAGAATTTCCTCCTTCTCTGTGACTGAAAAAATGAACTTAGTTCACTCTTATGCTAGAAGAAAATAATACAAGACCTCAGTAATTAAGTGTATGACCTGTAGAATTCCTTTCTCTTTCGTGTTTTGTCCACCGTCCATGAAAAATTGATGCTCTCTCAGGTAACATGCTTCTTTTTATCTACATACAACACATTGATCTTCTTTCAGTTTGGAGTTAGCTTGTTCCTTCTACTATCATTCCTGAAGTAACAAATGATATTTTCGTAGGCATGGTTAGTAATCAATATACATAAGTAACTCTCATTGATCTGAGTACAACCCTTGATCTAGAAAATCACCAATTATAGCTTTTTAAAAGAGAGTTGGTTGGATTAGGTGGAATCCAGAGAAAAAATATTGCCTGAGCAATTTACATAATCATGTTAAAATTAAGGTGAAATTATTTAATTATATAGCATTTATAGGGTGAAATTTAGGCTTTTACCAACTTTTTAAAAGAGCTCTCTAAAAAGTATATATCTTGAATTTTACATATATATGTACAATTACTGTTTCCAGGCTTAGAAACCTACATAGAATGAGGCCTAAATTTCTTATTAACATTTTAAGTTTGTACTTAATGCAATTACATGTAAATATCAATATAATTTCATATATTGCAAACTTCTCTACTGAGAAGTTTGAGGTTTTGTTTTAAACTTGAGCCTCCCACAGCATGCCTCATTCTGTGTGTTCCAGTTGCAGTTATCCTGCAAACACATGAGTTCCTTAGACCTGCACAATTCAGGAAAATAGGACTAGAAAATATATCTTTCATAACCCTATACAGCAATACAAGCGATGATAAATCACCTGCAAGTATTTAACCATATAATTCACACTCACTTTAAAGCCTCTTTGCCCTGCCAAAGATGTTTAAAGGGGCTTTAATAAAGCAGTGAATCAAGGCCGGTGACCAGCTGTAGTTTGGTATTTCCAGGCTTTTATCAGTTTTCACCACAGCTTTCATGTTATTTTTAGAAACTGGCTGGAATCAGAACTCAAGTCTGAAGTCGTCTGGGTTTGCAGTGACTGATTTTGGCTATATTTTCATTATGACTGCAACTAAATAAATGCCACTGATTTTTCTCAGGCGTCCTTTCTATCTTTCTGATCTCCATCAGGCTGTGCACGTTCTGTAGCCATGGACTCGGTTCCAGGAAGGTTAATAGTCTCAGTTTCATTCACTGTTTATAGGAGCCATTTTCTCCTGTTTAGCCAATAAATGGCTGCATGTTTGGATGACACTTCTGTGATCTGTATGGAGTTATACAGCTGAAACATTCACACACAGTATCCCTTACATGTCCTTCTGTATAAAAGATGGTTTTAGATTTCAGAGACACCAGGGGACCACACAAAGTACACAGCACCTTGCAAGACAAAGAAGGATCTTTCTGCAAAGAGACACAGGGAAGTTCAGGGGAATGAGCAAGTGCTTTTGCAGACTTACCACAGGAAAGGAAATGTTTTCCTTTCTCAGCATTGCAAAAAGAAAAATTCCTACACAAAGCCCAGCAACAGGGGCGTTTTGCCAATTGGGGAATTTAGAAATTCTCTCTCGAGTATTGTAATAATTCACTCTAGGGAGTGGCCACTGCTGACCATGAGACAAGTAGTCTAACTAAACCATAAGCAAGGGGAAAAGTAGGGTGTAAGAGTCTAAGCACTTTCATTTCCATGAGGCTCTCAAAATATGAAGCAGATTCATATTGCTCAAAACAAACATTTGTTTCCAGCTGAAAAACTAGAAATACTATTTCAGGCAAAAAAAGTCAAAATACTTCAGTCAAAAAGCAGGTAATCTTTTAGGCAAATATTTTCCTTCTCATTTTTAAAATATATTTTTCCATTGGTGGTGGCTTTTTTTGTTTGTTTGTTTTGAAATAAATAAAGTAAAAGTAGCAGAAATTATTCTACATCTTCTATCATTCAACTATCTTTGATTGTCTTATATTAGATGCAACTTCTTCCATTTACTTTGACTGTCTTATAGTCTTAAACTACAGCAGACACTACAGTCCAACAGAGAAGGTTGAACTCAAGTTCTTTACATAGGCACAGGCACAAAAGTGAACTCGGCTAAACAAGGCCTACAAGTTTCAATACCAAAGCACAGCATAGGAGCTGAGAGGAAAACTGAGTATACTTGGACTCCTCTTGGAAATGACATGCACATTGTGGGAGATGATGCTCAATGTTTATCCAGTGCAAAAAGTCTTCCTGGAAAAGAATACTTGAACATTAACCTCAGTATTTTTACTATTTTAGTCTGATCGTATCTGAATGAATTAAATGTAACCACCAATTAATTCAAAACTCGTGAGTTAACCTACCTCTGGAGATTTTCTGCAGCTTGTCAGACTTAATTGTTTAGGGACATCACTACCCAAACAGCCCAGTCTCCAAGGTGTTGACTTTCACTTTCTTCATTTCCAAGCTGTTGATAGGTGCATTTGTTCTTCTAAAAATCACCATCATGTGTTTGACCTGCCTATACTACTAGTGAGTTTAATAAAATTTCTTGTTTCATGGCCACCAATGCATTTCCATTAGCAGAGGGCAGGAGGTGTGAGTGGGCAGCTTGCAGAATGGCATCCCTCTCTATGAGGTCTGGGTCAGGCTGAGGCTGTAGTGTGAACCTGAAATATGGTCACTCTCCCTGTAGCTACTTCTGTTAGTTGTGGTTTCACTGGTGTGAGTGGGTTATTGAAAGAAATTTTAGAAGGGAGTTTTAAGAAAAATGCTGGTCCTCAAAAGGCCTTGGCCTCTGTCTCTGTGGGAGGGTATTAACATTACCTATCAAGATCTCCAAAGTATTACTAAGTTGCAGCCTACTTAGGCAGAAGATCTAATCTCTGAGTTTCCTTGACCTTGTGATCTTTCGCTTCAAGTGAAAGTCTGCATTCCATTTTAGAAATGTAAACATTATTAGTGCATATATGAGAGACCACCACTGCTCTACATGGAAGATAAATAAGTCCAGCAGAAATGCCCACAGCCTAGACTCAACCGTCCATATGTGTCATTAGCAAACATGTTACCAGAAAGCAAAAATATTGTCTTTATTAGTTTATATGAAAACAAAAAATGAAGAAAGTTAAACTGAGAATATTGAAGAGTTCAAAAAGTTTTATAAAATTTAACATACATACTGCTTTCCAAAACCTCAGCTGCTCATTTCACATGCACAAATTCTATAGTTTTTATGCATAGGTGTATATATGTGTATTTAATCCTGTGTTTGGTCTGTCCAACATTTAATGATATTCCATACTTCTTCATTGTCCCTCAATATATTGCTACCAGCGTGGGTGGGAACTGTGTATATATGTATGCCCGTCTGTTTAGCTATCTTTTTACTTTGGTATAAATCTGATGATTGATCTATGTTTTCAACAGCTTTTATTTCTTTACTCCTAAATACATAACAGTATACAAATTCTGCTCTCAAAAAATCACAAACAAACAAATAATTAGAATATCTGATCCCCCAAAGAAGGGAAAAACCAGTGTCAGTAGAGCTATACCATAAAGAGACTGGGTCCTCACAGAGGCCACTCAGAAAGAGGAGTTTCCCTTAGCATCCTACATCTGGAAGGAGATGTTTGAAGAGAAAAGCAAAGGTATCTCATCCCCCTTCACTTCTGTGCAGGCAGCAGTTCCATCAGTGCAGTACAGGTGTCAGCATTCCATTGCTGCTTTCTTCTCATCGACAGGTCTTTCCCATCTCCAGAGGTCTGGAGAGTTGAGAGGAGGCAGTGAGGCAGTCCCTGTGCCAGAGCAGCTGCTGTGCTCTCCGTGCCCTTCCCACGGCGGCGAGGAGCCCGCCCTGCGCCCAGCGCTGCAGCCCTTGTGCTGCGGGTGGCCTGGCCAGTGCCCAGCTCAGCTCTGCTGGCCAGAAACAGAACACTGACAGAAGTACCCGTGATTTTTCACGTGTAACAACTCTGCCTAAGGCCTCTTCAATTCTTATTTTCCTGATAGTCATCTCCAGTTGCATGGCACTTACAAAGCCCATTGAATGGAGTAATGCTGTAATGACTCACAGCCATTAAGTTAAGAAATGCTTTTATTTGCATACCATGCTCATCACCATAACTGCATGGTGACATTATCCCAAATCACAGTCTATTCTATCATTTTGGCCAGGCATCTCAGCATTGGTTTATGGCACCAGTTTGTCATGGATTTAGAGGCTCCTTTTTTCAGTTTTGCTGGGAAACACAGGGAATCATGCAGAATACTGTAAATGCTAAGGATACACTAAATTGCCTAAGAGGGACCCATCCAGTCCAGATGTTATATATAGCATCCAGACCTTGTTCATTGCACTTAATACATTTCTGAAGTTATCATTCTGATGTTACCTCAATTTCTGTAAGAATTATTTAGGTTCAAGCAGCATTTGTATATTTAATTATGTCACATATCCTTGGTGCTTTTAGATTCAAAACTAATTAGACAACATATTTCACCAGGGTATCTTTCCTCTAACATACAAAGCTCTGCTAATAAAACCCATCAGCTTTGGAACCTGGGAATGGAAAAATTGTTTTGGATTGAGTTTCTAACTTTTATTTCACTTGAGAAATGTTAGCAAATTACCAGGTGAAGGATGGATTTGAAGAACAGAAAAACTGACACAGTGGTCATTCTAGTTTATTTACTATTTTCAGCTCTGTTGTGGAGAAGTCAAAAATAACAGTCCTGCTGTGTAAATGCAAAATATTGCAAGCCAGGTGAAGACAGAGCATTTCAGTTTCCAAAGAGCTTAATTTCATAAGACATTTTGCTCTTCCAAGTATTCTGTGGTCACTGGCAAGAAAAAAAATGCTGCATCTCTTGCATATCATATTAATGAAGCCAAAAGACTTGTATGTAGGGCGGTGTGCCCTGAAATAGTTTGGAAGTTTAGCCCTGATACCCCCTGGAATCAATTGAATCTGGGGGAGAAAAAGGCAGGGCACTCTCAAGTTTTCAATCCTGGAAGTTTTTTCCTGAAGTAATATTTGGAATAAACTACTTACAGAAAATTACTGTAATACTGCAGGAGTTTTCACTGATAGAGGAATGTGTTTAAGACACCCTGACATAAAGAATAAATCAACTTTGACTTCAATTATTAAGTGCTAAAAGAGAGGAAAAAGGGGTGGGCTTCCTGCTTTTTGAGAATAAATATGTACCAAAAAGAAAAACATCACCATGGAAACCAAAGTATTGCCATAGTTTTTCATACAGAAAAATGTTACAATGGAAACTTGTGTTCATTGCAAAAACAAACAGTTTGAAACTAAGTTGAAGGTACTATTACAGCATTGTCAACCTTGTCAGCTTGGGCTCCTTTACAGTTCATTTCCTTTTATCTGTCTTCTTGTGTTTCCCATCTGGATTACAATTACAATGTCATACTTCAACCTGCTGTCTAAGGTGAAAAGTTTAATATTTTTCCAGTTCAATAAAAGAAAAACTTTAATAAAGATGAAAGGAAAATAAGTCTCCAAAAATGGTTCTCTTCACCTGTGTTCAATCATAATGACAAAAACTACTTAAATCAATTTTAAATATTAAACAAACAACAAAAAAAATTAAATTAAGGCACTAATCCTACAGGCACAGTTCTTCATGGGTTTAAACTTACAAATAACTTTACTGTTGTGACAAGTGTCTTTGTAATCAGTGAGATGTTTATGTGACTGTTTATTAGCAAGCTCAGGACTTCAATATTTCAATTTTCAACAGCAAATACACAGAAGCTCAGAGATGCCATTAAATCATGTAATACACCACGAAGGAGAAAATAGGAGGAAATGAAATATTAATCTACAAAAACTGCATCCCCAAATGCTGTCAAAGACTATAACCTTCTGTTTGGTATATTTGCCCCACTGAAGACAGTCTCTTTGGTAAATAGAGATGATCAAGCATGTGCTAATTTGGAAGCAGTGTAAATGCCTTTCAGCATGTCTCATTTGCCAAGACTATAAGTCAATTTGCCAAAACACTTTACCACAGCTGGGCAGCACAATGTTGCTAAATCTTGCTTTCTTGGAGCCAAATCAAGAACCCATCACCCACAGGCAAGTAATGCTATTCTCCCAAGGAGTCCCTTTGGTTTTAATAGGACTCATTGTGTGAATGAATAATCACAGAGGAATGTGAGCAGGAGGCTAAAAATCTGGCTGTTGAATCTCCTCTTTGTAAGCCAAGAGGACAGCCCAGGTCGGAGCGAGCCTTGGCTGTCCATGGCACTGTTCTCCAACCTGTGAACCCACATGCCAGGGGGCTTTTCAAATATCTTTATGATAACTTAGCTGACTTCCTGTTAGCAACTATTCTATTTCTTCTGTACATCATAGGGGTTCTTTGAATTACTATGGGCTATTATTTAAATGCATATTTAAATTCCTGTAGACAGGAGATTTTTAACCCCAATAGACTACAACAGCTCCATTAAATCAGTTTCAGAATTTCATGTCTATTTGGCTGCTGCACATACAGAACAATCTGTGAGCAGTTACGAAATATATTATTTTTAAAATTAGGTTGTGGGTGTGTCTGTGAATAAATGATCAGTTAAAAAAAATGTGAGTTATCTGACATTTTCACAGTAGCTCTTAAAACTTCTCTGCCTTTAAAAGACTTATTACCTGCAAAACTTAATTTTAATTTCTTTTTATTTGTTTCATAAACTAAGAAAGGCATCTAATATAACACCATTCCCATATCTTTCATTTATGCAGCATCATAACAACTGAAACAATTTGCTTCCATTTTTTTCTTTAGATAGCTACATTTGAACATAAGATCCTATAGTTTCATCCCAGAGAAAACTCCAGCTTTGGACTTCTACAATACACCCAACCTTAATTCCATGAACCAACTTATCCCCTTGCAGTTAGCCTGCCTAATAAAACAGAGAAGGTCACAGTACTGCATTCATAATCATGCTTAACTTTACTATAAGGACTATGCTGAGCACTCAAGTTAAGCACATGTATATGTTTTTCCCCAGTACTCGGGTCTAAATCTTTTTACTGGACTCCTAATGGTTTAATCATAAAAATCTGAAACAAGGAGTTATAAATGAAAAATATGACATAAATGTACCCAGAGTGGCACAAATGGCATCATCATAGTAATCACACTAGATATTTTCAGGGAGCAAAACAATATAAAATAATTCAAATCTTTCTACTGAGGAAAGAAAAAGAGTTAACTGAATAAAGTACTTCAGAGGATTGTAACCCACTTATGTTTTCATTTAAATACACATTAAGATTTTTCTAAAAAGGCCAAAGACAGTTTTTGTAACACCACATATGGATGTCAGCAGTGTATGCAAAATGGAGAGAGAACAGTTCATTCTCATTAGGTTTAGTGCCATATTTTTCTAGGTAAGATCAGCTGTAATAGTGGTATTTCATTGTGATTTTGAACCATTAATTTTCTCAATAAAAAGTGCTAGATTTTTAATAAATGGAAACCTCAGAATGCATGCATGTTCATGGTCAAGTGCCAAACGTTATTTAAAGAAGGCTATTGTAAGTCTACTTTTATTGTTCTTCACAGACCACCAGGATCAGATAGTGTGTGGCCTACAGAGCAATTAGAGATTTCACAAAGGATTCTCTGCTGGAACAGCATGCTCAGAAACAAGAGAAAATCTGATTTGTAAACAGCAAAAACTCAAGGCAGGAATCTGTGCTAAAGTTCTGTCTCTTTATAATCCATAAAAATAGATGAAGAATTATCATATGAAAATGAGAGTGGTTATTGAAATTTTCTTCAGGTCACATAGCAGTGGAAATTGTATTCTTGATCATAGTATTTTGTCTGGTGATGAAGGCCTGGTCCTTGTGCCAGCTGATGACAGCAGGAAAGTTTCATCTCATTTCCTCCTGCTTCTCTCCAAGCTCCAACATCAGGCAAACCAGTCTGAAGCCTAAATTCTGCTTTCCCGTGGTTGACCTGGGTGACTGTGCAGAGGAATACATGTTGCTTCTCCAAAAGCTGAACTAGGACATATCATTGACCCTGTCATCCCTAGACATGATGATCTTGGCTCTCTCTCCCTCTTCAGCAGCTGATGCACAGCCAGAACATGCACGATGGACGCCTCCTTTACCAGTGGCAGGCCTACTCCATAGCCTGGCTGCAGCACTCCTGCACCACTGGAGAACAACCTCAGCCTGAAACAAAGACCATATTATTCTGGGAGCAAATTAAGCCTTTAATACAGGTGTGAAGGGCCATCAGAAACTTCTGGAGACACACTTTGTCTCATGCATTGCTGCTAATAGCACACTTAGTCCTTAGCACGATCCCCCACCAATGCTAAAGACACAATCTTATGTCACTGGAGGTATTTCCCTATTAAGTGTTCCTATCAACAGCAACACAAGGGTCTCCAGGTAAATCCATACGCTCCTAATGCCTAATCAGGGACAGCGTTTAAGGTGACATCAAAGGGCTGTACAGAGAGGAACATAGGTGGCTCATGCTCCCTATTACTCTCTGTTAAATAAAAAGATTCTAGCGTTTCTTGTAAACAGAGACTTGAGAATACAAACTAAAGTTTGTATTCAAATCAAACATCCAGTCTACACAGTTGACAATCTGCTCCAGTGTACATATTCTTTAAAGGCTATACCCACCTACAGGTTAAAGGACTGTTAGGGGCAGAATGTATATCATTAAAGCACCATAGTCTGATGAATGGAATCAAGCCGAAAAATACATGTGGCTTTTAACTATTTGTTTATATTCCTCTGAATTTAACTGAAAGTAAAAACTTAACAGGCAGAATTATGGCTGATATAAATCTGTACAGTTTTGCTGACTCTTCTGATTTATATCAACTGGCGATCTGGTCCATGATATTGCATTGTTAGGGAGAACATTTCGTGTTTGCTTACTATACACAATGTATTTTTTATAATATCAAAA
>VZRX01023363.1:26625-135395 GCA_013398075.1 Notiomystis cincta | reverse complement strand
TAATAACAATGATAATAACAATAATAATAATCGCTTTTTCTTCTTTTAATAAGCAGATTCAAAATAATACAAGGGCAGAGAAAGAGGGGACATGCAGTGTGTATCAAGTGCAGGTTATCAAAAAGAAACTTGTCTCTGGATTATGTACAGTTTCACTTGACTGAAGCTTCATGGAAGATTAAGCTTCTTTTGTTCTCTGTGCTGTTTCACATAGATCAGTTGATGATGTGCAGAATAATTTTAACCACATATTAAACAGTGGTTAATCTAAGATAAGGAGATGAGCAAATATGAATAGTGAATAGTGTTTTTAGTGTTAATGCTAATTAGAGAAGGAGCAAGCAATTCATCAGAAATTTAAACTCTTTGTGCAGGGTTCTCAAAAATATAGGTATAAAGAGAAGGCCTGTTTACTATCACAATGTTTACCAGCCAGTCTGCCATGTGGTGCACATAATTTATAAAGGAATCAATCACTCCTCTCTGATTTATGGAGAATAATAACACTGAAGGGACTGATTTCTGGAACTGCTGCAGACCTGGAAAATACAATAGGCAGAAAGTGTTAAAATCCAGGACACTGTGTCAAAGAGTTTTGAGTATTAAGCTAGTGGGTAGCATTTTTAACAGGAAAAGGAGGTGGAGCTCTGGGGTTCTGCAGCATATAAAAATAACACATTGTATTCTCCTTAATTTATGGTATTTCCAAAATATTACACTTCAGATTTTTGCTGGCCCCACAGGAGACCTCTTCACTGCCTTTTCTCTTGTAAAGATTTAATTGATCTCTTTTGAGGCTAGGAGAGATCTAACATTTTGCAGATCTATTTTTATTTTTAGCTTTTGCCTTAATCCCCTTCATACACCTTTAATTTCTTCATTTGAATTAATTAAGCTGTCCTCAGATATAGGAAGATGATGAGATTTCTCGACCCCATTCATCACACAGGTTATTCACAGTTCTTTCAGGAATTTTACCAACAGTTCTCAGCAAATTGCTGAGATAACCCACTTGTTTCTTGTGTGCAAGCCCGTGAATCGGACAACCGACACTTTGGAATTTGCAATGAGAGCATTTATCTTTTTCAATAGATTCCATTTTAATAGCATAAAGTTTATTCATATAGCTTTGTTTTCTAGGTGACAATAGTATGTCACTGAGGAAACAAGTACACAGTGTTTTGGGATAGCAAGGACACAAAAAAAGGGAGTAAAATCTCAATTTTTCTTTTACTTTCTGTTTTCTCTTTCCTTTTGTAAGACAAAAGACAAGTTAATGGTATAGTTCATATGCTGTATTATCTCCTCTCAGCCACCTGTTTTTGTGTTCTGATCACATTTACTCTTACATGGTGTATCTTCAATTTTCATTTTTCATCCTTCAAATGTTTATTGCATGAAAACAAGTCTTATCAATCAGTTCCTTGAATATATTGCTTATGGCAGAAGAACTACAGAGTCTACTTTAGTGAATAACTTCATCATCTTTGCCTCATCATCTCTGATCAGATAGGTGTCTGGGCTACTTTTCCCCTGTAGGTGGACTCCTCTCTAAATATTATTTAGAGTATTGCTGGAGGTGGTCTACTGCAGAAATTTATTTGGCACTGCAATCTTTGTGCATAAAATATGTGCTGATCTTTTAAACATGAAAAGATTCATTGCTAGTCCTGCAAAAATGTTTAAAAATGGAGGAAAGATACCATATTGGAGGCGAGAAGGAAGAAAATGGTTAACCAAGTGTAATTTACCAATCATTCCAACAAAGAGACACATGGTTTCAATTTTCTTACTGAAATTAAATTATTGGTTTAGAACAGGTTGGCAGAGTAAAACCATTTCATATGTAGCCATCCAATACTCACTCCCTTTATTTTTAATCTGCAAGTACATGTGGCAAGTTCAAAGATTGTTTTCTGGAATTAAGGAACCCCAAACCAAAGGATTCTCTCACTGCGACATTCTTTCACACTTTTATTTTTCATTTTCTGATAATACAAACAGATAGAACTCTGTAAACTTAAAATATCAGAGAATTATTTTCCTTACTTTTTAAGTACATTTTTCTTAAACATCTATAAAGGCAAACACCCTATTCTTATGTCCCTCAAACAAGAGGAATATGTGAGGGAGTATACTTTTGGGGGGAATAGGTTAATTGTGTACATCATCATTACTTGAATAAAAAAATATTTTTATCTCTTTTATCCCTATTATAACTACCAGGTACAAATATTCCAGTGTAAATGTGAAAGAATGCCTCAGTAATAATTAAATTTATATTAGAGTTATTGCACCCCTAAAAATATCTTTAAACACCTGGGCCACATTTTATGTTCTTCACAAACCTCTTCTCCTCTGTCTGCCTGGTCTGTACACGCTTCACATGCTTGCACTACAGCAGTGAGACATTTACTTGCAAGGTGTATGTAGCTGTTTCTGAGGCTATTGCTGTTCACCTTCACTACAGCCTCTACAGAGCTCACTCAGGTGAACCTGGCTTTCCTTGCACCTGAGTCCACTGTTGGAATTCCTGCTAAAAAACCTGAAGAGTGACTACCAACACCTGAAGAGTGGCTTCATCTCAGATTCCTGTAGCTATTTTGCAAAAAAGATTATGCCAACACACACAGTTTAATGAACATGCACATACCTACCGAATTCATGGTGGTCTCAGACACCCAGAGCACTTGTCAAAATCCATGTCATCCTCCTCTTGCCATTGCTGGTTTAGCTATGGTTTGCAATAAATTATGTGGGGAGGCAACACGGAAGGTCTCAGAGAAAGAGAAAGAGGAAGAGAAAGGACGTGCAGTGAGAATGAACAAATAGTGACAGCTGAGAGAAAACCTCCAGCTGGATCAACAGAATCACAGAACCACCTGATAAGCTGAGTTGGAAGGGACCCACAATGATCATTGAATCCAACTCGAGGCCCTGCACGTGACATTCCCAAGAGTCACACCACAAGACATGAAAAGAAAAATAAGAAAAAGGAAAAAGAAAAGATGGGGTGAAGTCATTACTGCACAGGTTTATTCTCGTAACTCCTTGACTCACCGTAACAGATGACATCACAGAGATGTTGTCTGAACTTCAGAATACATAATCAGACATTTTTTATGAAAATAAACAAAACAGAGCTAGGAGAAAAATAAGATCATGTCTCCCAAACAATAGATTGAAAGCTGAAGAGTTATTTTTAAAATGGATTTTTTAATTCATGCCATTCCTTAATATCTATATTAATAGGTTATTCTTCACAAACTAAAGAGTGACTGATGAATAATTTTCACAAATTCAATCTGGGAGCAGGAATCCTTATGTCTTGGCACACAACCATTGGCATGAAAGAAAAACTGTACAGGTGGGGTAAAACATGTGGGGACAGTTGCCTCAAACATGCTTTGGTAGTCCATATAAAACTCGAGAATTACAAATACAACTGTAGAAACCTGGACTGTGAATAAATTCCCAAATGAACAAAAGCTAAGAACATATTTGTGACCAGTTAATCTATTGTGATTTGTTCTAATTATTTTGTGATTTGTTCTTGTTATTTTCCCAGGTAGATTTATCTATGAAAATATGAACAAAATTACTTTCATAATAACATACATCCTTAACCTGATAGATAACATTTCTTATTTAATTCATGTTATACTTCATTAACTCAATGAATGCTTCTAAGTTCCAAAAATTAACACTTCCCAGGGTTAAAGTCTTTTAGACAAAAGATTTGACAACAAAAGTGAGCAAGTACATTGAAACTGAGAGAGAAAATCAAAGAGAAGGGTCATGAATAGAAGCCATAACACAGGTTGCTCTCCTACAGCTGGTTCCATGAGCTGTTGCCATCCCCCTAATGCTTTTTCTGACTTGGATTTGTCTCCTTCTAAATTTTAAAGTATTAGAAAGTAATTTTTGCCCCAGCTAGAAGCTTGCATTTCTAGGCAACCCTGACAACAACTGGTATTTCTGTTGAGTTCTATAGACTTCTGGAATTATTTAAAAATTCATGGATCCTTATACAGGTATATAATTTTTTTTTCCTCTTTTATAAAGCTTACCCTGTAGTAACAGAAAACAAAATTATTCATAAATATAAATTATAGTGTCTTTTTAGTGAAACTCAGATATCTTAGTTATATATACTTTTAGAATCTTGAAGAGGATATTCCCCCTAAAGGTAGAAGGATTTTTTTTTTATAAAATGTATTTTTAGTAGCATTTTCTAAATTTAAATACACTCTACAATCAATTTGAATTGTGATGTGTGTAAGTGTAAATAGAATTTTGTCTCATGAAAAAATGTGTTTGGTTCATGAAAAGTCCTGTTCATGAATGAGAAGATACAGACAAATAAAATGCTGAATTGGGAGCATGAGCAATTCAAAATCTGCCTTCCAGACCAACCCACAGAAACAAAGTTCTTCCCTGAGACCCTTAGAGGGAAATTTGCCACTTGTCATATTACAATTATGAGTATTCCTTATTTTCCAGCTGTTACTGAACACATTGGAGATACTCATGAGCTGTTTTGGCAGATACTTATTGATGCAGTTTAAGTCTTCTGTTAGCTATAGTCTTTAGCCATTTTAGTACATTGAGAACTAATCTCCAAGTCTGTCAGTCCCATTTTGCATTACAAATCATTTGTAGTTTTATAACTGTCATTTCCAAGGACATCTGGAAAAGATGGATTTATGAAAGGTTATCGTGCATTCTAAGGAGGCCAGGAATTAGCATGACTTTGTAAAGGTTCTTGTAAATTGAGCAGCAGCCATCACTGGCAATAAGCTGTTTTCTGCTCCAGTCAAGTATCTTTATTTAAATATTAAGGAAGAGGTGTG
The DNA here is from genome assembly GCA_013398075.1 of Notiomystis cincta. Lineage (NCBI taxonomy): Eukaryota > Metazoa > Chordata > Aves > Passeriformes > Notiomystidae > Notiomystis > Notiomystis cincta. Next base: position 130,542 of record VZRX01023363.1, on the reverse strand, counting down.
ACCTTTGGCCTTAAAGATGACTATGATACAGCAATAGCACAATCTATTAGCTGTCAATGAAGTATTATGGCCCTGGCTCTCTCAAGACACCTATTTGTGGACAGTGTTATAATAACCCTTCCATTAGGCATCCCCAAGGCAAATAACCTTGGCTTTAACAGAGTCAGTTTAAAATTCCTTGGAGTAACATTAAGAGAATATCTGGTTTGTGTCAGTTTAGGATCAACTACCAGCATTAGTCCCATTCTGTAAATTGTAAGTAGCTGTGGATTTATTTGAATTTTTTTATACATGCCCACAGGTAAATATTAAATACAAAGAATGTGAATACTCATATTGCTTTCTACTTTCTACATGGAATATATATAGATTAATGGACATCTGACAGGTTGGAGCATTTTAAAACAGGATCCATTTTCTACTGTATACATTTAATTTCTTTTGTTGATGAAAATTACACAGTGCCACTAGAATTAAATTGCACTGGAAAAAAAAAAAAGAAATAAAACAGTAAAAGCAATAAAAAGTAGTCTAGATAACATTACTATGAGTTGATATGTTCCACTATATAAATTGTTAGGTACAATAAGATTAGAGTATTATGTAAAAAGCCAAGAAAATTTCACATGCCATGTCTTGTTTGCCTCCGCTGCATTTCTATCTCAAGGTGTCAGTATATTTAATTCTCAAAGTTCAGTCCAAGACAAAGTATTTTCAAACTTTTCTGTGATGTTCAGAGCAAGTCTTTTCTTCATGTCTCCTTTGTTGTTTAGACAAAATAAGTCTGATTACACCCCTCTAATATCAGATGAACACCCTTGAGAATTACAAGATTTCCCCTCCATATATAAAATCTCCTGAAGTTGTGTTTTGCACCTTCTGCAAAGAAACATCTCTAAAGTTGCTTTTCCTAAGAGGTAACAATAAAGGTGAAACCCCATTTAAATATTTTGAAAAATTAGAAGTACATGAAAATAGTAATAATAACCCACTAAAAATCCTATTAACATTTCAAATATTTTGGCCAGTATCCTGGCTAAAGAGTTTCTTCTGAATCCAGCTTTAATATCTTATAGAAATGGCTTTTGTTGTGGAAATAGAAACAATTGAATGTGCTTGCAGTTCTGAAATCAGAAGCTTGTCTGGTTCTGTAAGTATATCTTCTGTAAAACTTCATTTTCTGTTGATTTTTAGCAGTGGAATAAAATTCCTTAGACAGGAATAAAAGCATTCATGTGGTGGGGAACCACATGAGCTGTGCCCCAGCAAGGTTCAGTGCCTCCACATCACCTCCCTGTCCCCAGAAGGGCTTTGATGGAGCCAAGACAGTAATGGATCCCCTCCAGCCACAACCCCCAGGAGTCTTCTGCTCAAGGAAGGTTTACACATTGCAGAAGAAGAAAGCACCTGAATTAAAATAACTCAGTGCTAAATTGGCCAGTTCTGTCTGCTAGTTTTGAAGAGTCCCCTCACCACCTGCAGTTCTTGACCTCCTTAGAGGGTTTTACAGGAGGAAGAGGAATAAAGGGAAAAAAAAACCTGTGGAGGCAATAGCCTACCATGCTGTGATCCATCTTCTAATGGGTGCATTGGGATTTATCCCCTTGCCTAACAAAGGCAGACAAGACAACCAGTACGTGGGTCAAGACTGGAAATACGCAAAACTGTCAGAGCTGATTCATGCTACAGCAAAGAATATTTGGCTCTTTTACAGGTGCAATCACTACTCTGGACAACATGGGCTTCAGAATTAATATTTTCAGCCTGGGACCTCTGCTTCCCCCCAGCAGGTCTTGGCATGGTAGACAGTCCTTGCAAGACACAGAAGATCTTGAATCGGACTGGACCATTCAAAAACGTTCAGCAGATATTTTGACCCTGACATTCTCAGAGTTAAAAGCTGTGGGTCCAAAATGTACAGCACAGTGAAAGATGCCCTCACCTTTCTTGTGACTCTGACAAGCTTATTGCAAACCAGTGTTAGGGAGCTCCACATAGTTACAAAGCAAACAGTTAAGTTGAGGATTACAGCAGTTGTTTTCAAGTGTTCAGTTCTCACATATTGCACACCATGAAGGCAATTTTCGCTCTCAATAAAGGGCACTTGACTTTTGGTTCATTCTCCCTTTAGCACTCCTCTTACACTGATATTGGATACAAAGCCATTTTCTTTCACAGGGCAATACATGGCAGAATCTAGGATGTAATTTAAGGGGCTCTATTGATATCATAAATTACAAGAAGTCTGCTGAAGCAGTTTATGAATGGCAGTAAAAACCTGAAACTGAACTACATCATTAGAATCATGCATTGCATACATGTATTATTATTTATAATACAGACCTAAGTATCCCTGCATTTTATAGACAAGGGAGATAATGCAAGACCTTGCACTAAATGGGAACAGGGCTTCCACAGTCTTCTTGATAGCAGATGTGCCCTAATAATGGAATAGAAAAGTGATGTTTATGAAGTTACTTCATAAAGGAGGAAAGAAACAAGTCTTGTAAAGTATGATACTGCTGCAATGTTTTCTATAAGATCAGTTCCTCGTGCTGCTCTCTGAATAACATCTCCACATACCAGCAGATTGAATTTGAGGAGGACGCTTAAGACCTTCATTATTTCTGCACACAAAATCTGTGTCCATATTTCAGAGTATATACAGAAGTCTGATTTGGCTGTCTTTCATTGTCTCTCTTTTTACTTTTAAATTCTTTGGCTGCTACTGGCATCTAGCAAAAACATTTTAACAATAGAGTAAAGCAAAGAGAGAAAGAAAATAAGAAAGCTACCATCTCACTGAAACAGTCTATGAATAGTCCTGAATCACTTGCTCTCAGTTGGCTTAAGAACTTAGATCTCCAAAACAAAGTAATTCATAGCCTGTATTCAAACTTCAGACATCTGTTTCAGGAAATGGGCTTTGAAGGGGAAAGTCCAAATAGGCACATTTTTGCAAATATTTCAGTGTGAAATTTACTTACTTCAGTGTTCAAAACAGGACATGAGGAGGATGGCTGCAGTAATAACCATATTTTTCCTAACTGTGCAAAAAATAATTTTTAAAGTGCAATCATGAACCCTTATTTAGAAGGAAATCCTCAGTTAAGCCAACACACTGTTGCTGCAAAATTTGGTCCCACCAGCAAGGCTATCGAGGACAAGCCATGTACACCTTCTAGCAACACTAAGAGTTCCTGAAGCCAACAACCATCCAATTTGGGACTTCAGGGGTCTGAGGGAACCAAAAATCTATTTCTTACTGGATTTCAATACACTGAGCATCAAAACCAAATTAGCTCTTCTGAAACAAAAAGGCTTAAAGGGCAAACGTGTTTATTTTATTCCCATGCTTGGTAACTTGTAAGATCAAGATATGTAAAAACCCATTCTGGCCTTTAAAATAATCACATAAATACTTGTCACCAGTAATGTATTGGCACTGTTTCACAGCTACCAACCTGTTAAACCACTGATTGGTCTGGCAGGTTCACCTGGGGCTGCAGGTGGTCCTTGAGAAGCAAGAGGACCTGATGCTCTTCACACTTCCACCAGCCTCCTAGGGAAGAAGAGTAGTGAAGAAGGGACAGGAGAATTCTTTCTTTATCTTTCAGAATTAGGCACAGTTTGAAAAAGGAGTGAATAATATGAGAGGTGGGCAAGAAGGGGTACTCATAACTTACATTACTGGAAGCTGCAAATATCCCAAAAAAAGCTCCCTTCTTTTAATTTGGGAAGGGACAGGTGCTGCCAGGGCCCAGCCTAGTACTTCTCTGCCTGCTTCTCAGGCTGATGTTTGCCCTTGGGCAGAGATCTTCCTTTGGGTGTGCCAAATCCCATTTGTGACATTTTGGGATCAAGAATGTACCTTCTTGTTTTCCATGCTCCTTAACTTCGGTTGTCTCATGTTTTGCTTTCACTTGCCCAAAGGACTCTCTGCCCACTGCAAAAGAGCAAGTCAAATTTAATGTAATTTGGAATGTAAATTTCCAAGTGGAGACAATGTCCCTTGGGTGCCTATTGCAGGAGTCAATTCTCTGGTCCATTCTTAAAACTGACCATGCTTACTTTACTTTGCAGTAAGACTAAATTGCTTTGTGTCAGTTTGTTTTTATAGCAAGCCAGCTGTGTATATTAACTGTTCTAGAGTAGAAACAATTTTCCAGAGGAAATGATGAAATGATATTTCTGCAATTAGTTTTGTTATTCCTTTTACTTTCCAAGTGGATCTGCAGAAGTACAAATTTTTTTTGTTGAGGCTCCTCTCCCTAGTGATGAGAGGAGCTACACGTCACAGAAAAACTAATTGATAAAAAGATATTATATTAAGAATTTTTGAGATTGTCACATTATGTTTTAAAAGGAAACATTTCCTTTAACTCAACCTACTCCTGTAAAATACTCTAGCTAACAGATTTTTGTGAAATTCTGAGTAATAAACTTAAATAATTTGGAATCTTTGGTAACTGAAGACAAGTCAATTACAAGTAAATATGATGTGGTTTTTGGTAAAATGTTAAAAAATAAAAACCAACCAAAACTCCTGTTAACCACCATTAATAAAATTAATGTTCTCAGTGGGTTTGTAGGAGAGAGTACTCTTGGTCTGAGATTTTGGCTGCCCTCTTGTTCAAATCTCCTTGGGCTCAGAAGTCTGCAAGGTCTGCAGAGGAGCTCAAGTATGTTGCCAAATCCAGCTTGCTATCATGAGCCAATACCAGATTGTGTAAAGTCAGTATTACACTTACAAATTTTGAACCTGTAGGAGATCAGCAGGGCTGAAAAGTGACCCAGCTCTGGATTTGAGGCAGGATGATTAGGAGCCCTGTGACAGCTCTGAAGAAGAAATCCAGGTGGAAAGTGAGACTGGGAGATGTCCTTCCCTGGAGAGATGGGCCCATGGGTCTCACCACCAGCAGCCTGGTTCATGTGACTCTGCTGGCAGTGGGACTGGTGGCAGAATGGAGCGAATGCTGTCACTGCTGCCTCAGTTTCACTGACACGCGGTCCTGAGACATCCCTGAGGTATCACTGGGTGGTGACTCAGGCCACACAAATGTTACATTCTAGAATTCCAGAGGCCTGAAAGTAAATTTCTAATCCAAGTAGTATGTTTTAAAAATTCAAAAGCACTTTGGGGAGCCATTACTTTTTGAATTGAACTCTTTTGCAAGCAAAATATCTATCTAGGAATATTTAGGCATTGATTCCAGAAAATTAATAGATATGATATCACTTCAATCAAGGCCCTTCACAGAAAACTCTATTTATTGCCTCCTTTCGCTCAGAGGAAAATTTTCACCAGTAATGTATCTGTTATTCAGAGAAATCTGTGATGCTGTGATGTGTAGCTTTCTTGACAACCTAGCATAAAAAAAAAAAAATCCAACAGAGTTTCAAGAACTGAAAAATAATATCTTAAGTCCTGGAAATCAAAGGGAAAAAGGTCTCAAGTCTAGGTCTAGGTGCTAATGCAAGGACTGATAGGTTTTCCAAGGAGGCAAGATAAAATTAAGCTAATTTGCCAGTGAAATCTTTTGAGATTTAACTTACTCTACCCTGATATATACTGCTATAAAATAAGAAAGTAAATATAAGAGTCACAAAATTTTCTGAGGAAACTTCATGGCAGGTAAAGATGCCAACATCTTAAAGTGCATTAATTAAATGAATGTATTAAACACAACCTTAGCACTTCAGTACATATGCTTAGACACAGGGATCTTATTTGGGCAGGAAAATGCAGTTTGCAAAGACCGAGATTGTATATATCAGTGACATTTGAAAAAAACTTACTGGTTATTTCTATGATTTGGGACATTTCCCCTTCTTATACAAAGTGTTGTCTTGAACTCATAAGCATATGAATCTCTTTGACTATGCTACTGTTCAATCTGCCTGTTCATAACTCAGCTTCTTATTCCATTATAATGCTTGAATGATTCACATGCAATGTTTCCAATCCACTTTTCCTATCTTGTGAAACTTTTTAACGAAATGTTAGCATTTGCAGGCACCAGATGTTTTGACATAAGGAGAAGCAATATGTAAATTTTAATCCATGGTAGGAACAATAGCCTGGAGGCACCTTCTTCTTATTACATGAATCATATACTTAACCACAATGTGGTGGATTATATCAAAATCATCACCACCCTGAATATAGAACACTTGTCTTGTGGTTGCCAATTAATGAAACTGTTATATATTTAACTTGATGGGTACCAGTGATTTAACCAATAAGCCTTAGCATACTTCACTGCTGCAGTCTCCTCTATAATTAGACTTTTGATCTGATTATTATCACAACTTCATACATTTTCCTCTAATCTCCCATTGGTTGTCACCACAAACAATGCTGACATTAAATCTGTTTGTCTGTCAATTGCAAACCTCACTACATTTAATCAAGAAGTGTATCACATAGGGCTTTTCTAATCTCTGAAATAACTTCTGATTTTATTTTCTAATGTTGTTTATTTAATCGTTAAGCATGTGAGTCCGAAACACGATAAACATTGGCTTTCTACAAAGCAAAGTGGGGGCTCCCAGTCCCTTCACAAAGGAGTTGAGTACCTTTTATGGTCAAATCCTAAGTACATAATAAATATGTAAAAAAGCAAAGCTTCTTTCCATAGATAATCACTGAACTTTAAATAATATTTATAATAATATTCAATTTCAATACTGATGGGGTGTCTTAATGATTTGCCAAAATAAAGAGACTGAAGAAATCTTTAGTACAAATAAAATGTTTATCTGATGTACACAAACAATGAGCACTATTTTATGAACTAAATTATGAATTATTACAAAACTATAGGTGAAATTTATATTACTACTCAACAACTTTTACATCATTTCATACACTGCACCAAATATCTTTTAAAGAAGGCAGCACTTTTGATATTAGGAATTCAAAATGAAATCCGAATCCTTACTTACTTCCTTAAGTGAGTATCTTTTAGTGCCAAATGCTACCTAATTATCAGCTTTAAAAATGTTTTACATCTTAAAATACAATATTCTGTTTATCCTAGATTGTCTGGGGAACATCTAGTACATTAAAAGGTTTTTGTAGAGCTTCTTAGTGATTTAACTGATATCATCATGCCTGCTAGCAATTTTGCAACATTCTGAAAACACTTTCCATAAATCAAAGCCTTAGCAGCAGGAATAAGCAGATGGCAGGAGACCATATTAAAGAACGTATCAATTATTTTTATTAATGGGACGCTACTGGATCATGATGTATCATAATGGACTAAATGTTTAGCAGTTGTGAAGTGTTTTGTCTGTTAGGTATCTCAGATGTTCTTACTGGATGTTACTATATTGCCTTTTGGCCTTTTTTGAGGGTCTGGACAGTGAAGTTTCACAAGAGACATATTAAAAGATGTTTTCATTTCAGTCCTTTAATTATATTCATAAAATAAACATAAAATGCCAGCAAGTATAAAATGTAATTGTAAAAGAATTGCATGTATAGTGGGTAATAAAGTACATTCTGTCTGCATACAATGACTTAGAAAACAAGATACTATATGGTTAACAATGAAAAATAGCAATTATTATAAAAATATTCTACAGTCTTATAATAGCAATGTAAATGCCTTTACTTATCTAAGAGACTTAACATAATTTTAAATTACAATAATTTTACATCCTCCATTCATATATACAGTTCTATTAAATTCAGAAAGTATTATAATATCAATGTTCTTATTAAGATTAAGCAACTGAATTATATTTAGTTATTTTATTATATAAAGCAACTGTTCCTGTTTGTTAAAACTGTTTGCACTTACTGTAGCTTTTCACACTATCCGTGCTATGCACAATGAAATAATTTAGTTTTCTTTTCTTAGTATAGCAACTATATCCATGTCATGAATTAAACAGGATGTTAATATTTCAACTCCCTTTCCTTTTGTGTAATTATCAGGCTGCTGTTTTGTGAATTCTGTAGGAATATGTCCACCAGCCTTGAACAGCTGCTACTGAAAACAAGCAGTAACTCCTCATTTAATACATCTTGACAAAAATAGCCAGTTCTCCTATCCCCTTCCCCGCTTGAGGTCAAGATCTGTAAGACTTCAAATTCTTTTCTAGGCCCCAAGCCACGGGCATATTATGCATCACTTTCATGAGATTTCACTAAACAGATCTTTGCTGGAAATAGCTAAAAGTGCCTTTTGCTTGCGCTCAGCCCAATAAAACTTGCACGGACAGCAAAGAAATTCTGCCTGACGGAAACATCCACATTTGTCCCTGTAGATATGAAATCCCTTTCCTCGGCAGAAGTTGGTAGGACTGGGCTTGGCTCTGCCCTAGAAGTCCTCTCAGCTTCACAGCACCATTTCCAAGCCTGTGGTGGGAGAGGGAATGTTTGCTCCAGAAAGTCTGGGATGTAACTACCAGCACACACATCCCCTAAATACCTTCAGGAGCACCTGTTAATCCCCAGAATGTCCCAGACTGGTTTTGCGGTCTGTACCACCATTTAATTAAAAGGGTGAACCTGTAATCCAGGATATAATTATTAGCTGAAATACTAAATATGACGACATCCTACTAGAAAAAATGCAATGTGAGATATCATTGCCATAACAAACACCTAGAAGTATTGATGCATTTATTGTTTTGGGCAACAGGACCAGAGGTTTTCTGTGAAGGAAGACAGCTTGAATATGTTTAACAATAGATGCAATACAGTGCCTTGCAAAAAGAGCATTGAGTATCTTAAGTTTTTCATGCAAGAAGAGAGAGAAAAATTCTGCTGCTTTAGACTGAAGCAATTGTCAGAAGAATGAAAATCAACTTTAAAAAATTTAATGGATGCACTATAATGTTTTTTTAGAACAGTGCTTATAAAAGTGATGAAATTCAGGATGTTATTTAAAGTCAGTATGGTTCAAAAGTATGGTCTAACTCACATGTAAAAGTTCAATGGGAAAATCATGTAATACATTCATATTTAATTTCTTTTTCTCCATTATGAGCAATCCACACTGGTGTATTTAAAACTAATGTAGTAGAAACTGCAGTACAAGGACAAATGGCATTTGATATCAACCAAATAACCCTACCTTTCATCAGCTGAAATGGACAATACTCATACTGCTCTAGACATAATATGGGCATAAAGGTTACTTTGAATTCATCATGTTTTGTATTCAGATATCAATATTAGAAATTGTCTTTGACAAAACTATGACAAAGTGCTTCCTCTTTTAATTAATCCAATTAAAATGGCGGTCAGTCCTATATCCAGTTATCTTTGGTTAATACTTGTCTTTCTGATATGCTACAAAAACAACAAAAAAAACCAATTAAACAAAAAAAAATTAAAAAGCTAAACCAGACAAAACAAACAAAGAAAAAGACACACAAAAACACCCAACCAAAACAAAAGAAAATTACCAGATCCCTGTCTGTTGTTGATATTTTTATCCATGAAGTGGGAGTGTATCAAAGCCTCTGGTAATGCTCAGGTCTGTGTTTACAGATCAGCTTCCATCCAAGTAGTTTGCACAGACTCATAGAAAACCTTGAGATTCCTAAAAGTATAAATATTCTTGTGCAATTGGACACACCATCATCTTTTGTAGCCATCTGGGTGAGATTTATCATCCAGCTACTAATTTTCCACATATGGAATACTGTGACACTGTCAGGGTTGGCCAGGCACATGCTATGGCCTGGGAGGAGCATAAACCTCACAATGACTGTTAGGAGGGCCCAGGTACAAATAGCAAAAGAGGCAATAGTAAGAACTTATTGCTCTGGTTTTGGATAATATGGTTTTTTAAAACTTAAAATGTTCATGCAAAAAATAATCCACTTTAATCTCTTCTTATTATTCAAAAAAATTAATACACACTTTTGAAATATATTTTGAATCATTACAGAACTCCTGCAGTGGTTTCAGCTGGGATAGAGTTAATTTTCTTCATTGTCACTAGTATGGGGCTGTATTTTGGATTTGTGCTGTGGTGTTAATATAGAGATTGTTTTTGTTGTTACTTATCAGGACCTACGCAGAGCCAAGGTCTTTTCTGCTTTCGATACTGACACACTGGCAAGGAAGTTGGGGATCCATGGGAGTTTGGGAGAAAACACAGCCAGGACAGGTGACCAAACTGACCAAGGGACATTCCAGACCAAATGACAGCATGCTCAGTATTTAAAGTGACGGGTAGAAGAAGAAAGGGAGGACGTTTGGAGTGATGGTGTTTGACTTCCCAAGTCACCATTACATGTGATGGGGCCCTGCTCTCCTGGAGGTGGCCAAACACCTGTCTGCCCATGGGAAGCAGTGAATTAATGCCTTGTGTTGCTCCACTTATGTGCACAGTTTTTCTTTCCCTATTAAAATGTCTTTATCTCAACCCAAGAGTCTTCCAGATTTCACCCTTTCATTTCTCCCCTCAGTCACTCTGGCCAGGCAGTGACAAAGTGGCTACGTGAGGCTTGGTTGCTGCCTGGGGTTAAACAATAACAACTCCTAAAGTGATCTTTTGGCTTTGATTGAGGGAGAGCTATGAACCTGTTCCAGTTTATTTTCCCATGTTTTAAAATTAAAATTGGAATGATTGCACTTAATGTTCTTCAGGAGAGTACATCACTCTCCAGAATTTCACCATGTATAGAAGTGAGTTTTCCGAATGCCCCCTCCTAGCAAGCTAGTTATGAGAGGTAGTGCATCACATCAGGGTTCCTGAATATTCCCTTCAGTTTGACAAGTCTTCCTTTCCAGCTTTTCTGCAGGGAGTCCAAAGCTAAATTTGAAATTAAATTCTTGTTGTTTATAGTGTATGCAATGAGAATCTTGTCATTTCCCTCTGCTTCCAAATGGACCAAAAACAAGTGTATGGATAGAGTCCCTTTGGAAAAACCTCACTGTGTTGTCAAACACTGAAAGTGTCATCCAACAGCACTGATTTCCAATTTCTTCCACATAAAAAAGGACACAGTTTGAATATTCTTGGAAAAAAGTAGCTGACACAGCACTGTTGCAAGCAGTACTTATTTTAAATTTTGCTATCTGTAACATGGAGTGTCTGTGCTGTCTTGTATATCCAGTCTTTCTGCTGCAATGCTGTGTCTTTTTCTCTCTGAGTTCATTTGAATCACTGTCATTATTTTACTTTCCATTTTTCTTATGTGTCATTAAAATATATATTTTAAAGAGTATTCTTTTTCCACCAAAGAAATTTAAAAAATACTAATGACTTTCCATGGAAAACTTAATGGATTTTCTCCTTTTAAAGAGAAGTCCACACAGTTTAAAGTTCATGCTTACTTGTGTGAAAGCATTACCATCTGACTTCTTTAGATTTTAAAACATGTAACATCTCTACAGTTCCCATCTTAAATAGTTCTCCATTGCTTCACATTTTATAGAATTTTTAGTTATAAAAAAATAAAGAAATTAGAAAATTAATAAAACTCATATTTGTAGCAGAGAAAAGTGTAAGCAGATTGAAAAGAGTTTGAATACAGTTTTGCTACATGAGTATTCCTTTTGTGGTAACCATTTTCATAATACTATAAAAATTCATGGAATGATAGTAAAAATATTCCCATTGAAGAGAGATTTGTGCAAATGTCATCTGTGAACAGAGGGTGAATTTGGGGCAGAGTGGTATGAGTTCATGTCCATCTTATTTTCTTGTGAAGTAAGGGGTGATTGAAAACCTTGTCACGTAGTAATTGATTTTTACAGTGTCTCTCTTTATAGGTATTTCAACTGAGAACAAACACCACACTTGCGTTCAACTCAGTCTTTTAAGAAGTGGTTTACAGAAGTATGAGACCCTTTCTGCTTTTATAAATCATCTCCATCATCTGTGCTAAAGCTGCTTCTCCTGCTGCTCTCTTTTGATGCAGCTGGGGATGTGGAGGACAAGAGTGGGTCTGTTCCAAATGGTGACACTGTGTCATCCAATAAAATTTCCTCTAGTCGTTGTTCTTCTTTTAAAGCTGCGCTGAAGGACAAATCCGTGAAGTGGGACAGTGGATCAGAAAAGGCTGTAGATCCATCGCAGACATCAGAATTTTGTCCATGGACCAGAGGCATTTGTTGAGAGTAGTCTACAGAGTTCTCCTCTGGGTAAGACTGTTGCTTCATGACCTGTGCAGCTAAATCAACAGCACTGAGTGAAGACATGACTGGAAGGCCATGTGCACGTGCCTGGATCTCCAGTTCCTAACATTTCAAACAAAAATAACAATTTTAAAAGAGAAAACGTTCTCTTCAGAACAACCACAGAAAGTATAAAAATCATCTATGAAAATTTATTATACCTGTTGTGCATTTATGAGATTAAATTTTTAAATATTAAATTTCTAATCTAAGAAAATTTGCTACTCAAGCGTTTTTATATCCCTTCCTGTCATTAAACAACTATTCTACAGGAACAGAAGAGGTAGGAAAGTCTCTCTAAAACCATTGCATACTGAATCCAATGAAGGTAGCAGAAGAATGTTGCAACTTGGTAGTTCATTATAAAACTGTTATCCAAAGAGAAAGAAGGTTTTTTACTTGATAATGCTTATTTTATACAGATACACAAGTAAATCAACATATGTAAGATGATCAATTTTATGTGTATTTACCTGTGTATCCATCCCATTTCAATAGGTGTGTGTCTAAATTAGAATCTTGCTTTTCAAGCCATGAAGGGCTATATTCTGCCTCTTTGTGTCAAAAGCACATATAACATAAGACATTCTTACCAGGGGAGTGTAATGCATTAAATAGTTTGAAAGGGAAAATTTAAATACTGAAGGGAACTTTGTGTCCAGTATTGATTTTTGGCTGCAGGAATATACTTATTTCCTTTTTCTCTTCGTCTTTTCTTTGTTTCTAACACATGCATAATTAAACTGTTTGTACAAATACTTTATTACTTTTCCACAAATTACTTCATGTAAGGTATAACTATCTAAGACATTTCCTAGAAACCTAAAGAATACCCCCTCCCCAATATACACAGAAATAAATAGGCAAAGTCAATTTATTTTTAATAAATGTCATTTGAGGAAAAATTATATAGATTAACAAAATTTGATGAGGGATAAGTACTGAGAAAGCTTTGTAGTTTGTGGCAACACTCATACAAACCTGAATTCGCAGTAGAAGTCTTCTGTTAGCGTGCTCTAATTTCTTCTGCCTGTGTTCTAATTCTCTGGCTCTCTGTTGTTCTTTTTGTAGCCACTTGATGTACTCCACCGATGCTTTTAAAATAGTTCCTTTGTTCCAGCGCATATCACTGCAGAATGTAGAGATAACCTTTTCACAATTGTGCATGTCAGCAGAATTCATAAGAACTTACAAAATCTTTTACATTAATATGAAATAATGATTTACATGACTATTATTCACTCTTAGATATTATTGCTTCTGAATGGAAATTTTAATAGAATAGTTAAGAAGCCCTTATATAGTAAAATTAATCCCAGAATGAAAATAAGTGTCAAAAGAAAGTAATAAAGTGACTTTTTGTGGGAGAGCTAAATGCAATATCATGATTCTACCATTACAGTTTTTATATTTTTAGTGAAAATTGCTTTTATTATTAACTCTAAGATTAAAATCTATGTGCAGTATTTCTGCATTAATGAACTAGGAAATATACATTACTGAGGACTTAAGCCTAAATTTTTAAAGATCATTTTGAATATACTACTCCTTTTACCTGACTTACTAATGAGGTTGCTTTTATGCTTGTAGAGAAAAAAATGATCTGTACTGAATGCCACTCCTCATTGATGACAGACCAGAAAAATCACACTTTCATAACCATAATGACTAGAGAATGACAAAAATCATGTTCAAAAATCTTGAAACAATAAAAAAAACAAGTTAAAATCTACAGCTACATGCAGACTCCAACTCAGAATGAAAGCTTTGCAAAAAAATTAGATTACACCCGCCCATCATTCAGGAAATCATGGTTTGAGTTCCAGCTTACAAGCAGCCTTACTAGCAACAAAACACTTGTTCAAATGAATCTGTCTAAAGACTTTCACATACCCATTTATCAAATTTTCATGTATTCCTTAAAGTGAGGGCTTGGAACAAGAATGAATTTTGTTGAAAATGTTTAATTTCTAATAAATGTCAGTATTTCATGATACAGGCTGAGTTCACTGCATTAAATATACAGATACATGACTTTATCCAAACTATCCACTTCACTGCAAGATTGCTTGGGCTGAGCAGAAGGTTGGTAGAGCTTCTGGTCCCATAACACAACCCTGAGAAAGAAAAGCTATTTAAATAAGTAAGAATGTGATGTAGGGAGGAACAAGCATTTTTCAATAAGTATTCCAAAGACATATGTTTACATGCTGTCACTTATGGAGCCAAAAGAAATATAAAGTATATGCACAGCTAATATCACTTTATCTTATTCATAGAATCTTAGAATATGCTGAGTTGGAAAATTCCCATCAGGATTAGAGAGTCCAACTCCTGGCCTTGCACAGGACACCTCATGAATCACACCATGTGCCTGAGAGCATTGTCTAAATACTTCTTGAACTCTGCCAGACTTGGTGCTGTGACCACTTCCCTAGAAAGCCTGTTCCGTGCTCAACCACCCTCTGGATGAAAACCTTTTCCTGATGTCCAACCTAAATCTTCCCTGACTCAGTCTCATGCCATTTGCTTGAGTCCTGTCACTGGTCACAAGAGTGAAGATATTGGTACCTGCCACTCCTCTTCCCCTCATGGAGCTAAGCATCCTTAGCATTTCTGCAGTTATTTTTCCTCTGAATGTATAGTGCAAAAGCCAGGCAGGTACAGGATTTAGGGACCCAGACCACCCAGCTTCTCCTGATGCTTTACTTGGAATAAAACTTTATGGAGCTGATAACTTTAAGACATTTAGAAGAATACACAAAATTATTTGTGATAAAGCATCACTGTTTAACCATACCATAGAATTCAGATAATCAGATTTGGGAGTATATTTTTTTGATCCAAGAGTGCTTAAATTCAAATATCTATTCTCTCTGGGCAGCACACAAACTGGAGGCTCCAGTATACTGGGACCTCCCCTCTTCTCAATGCTGCAGGCCAGAAATGCACAGCTTTTGGGACTAGAAGGTGAGGAGGTAAGAGACAAAATAATTGTTGTCTACAACCCTACTGTGTACAAAGCCAAAATATTATTGGGTATGTATTCTGATTTAGATATTGCCTGGTCAAACAGACTAGAGCAGAGGTGGGACTGGGAGCCAAGAGTGGAACACTTCTCCCCCATGATGGCTGGATCATCTCTTGATGGTTCCTCTGCCCTCTCCTTCCTGTCCCTGTACTTCTTGAGCAGGTGGAAGGACAGAATTTCCTGCCAGCATGCCATGGGCTCCCTCCTTGGAGAGGACTTTCTTCTCTGAAATGGTTTACCTATATTCAAAACTATAAAGCTTAAGGAAGCTTTTAGTATGCATAATGTATATTTTCTGGACAAATCTTTGACTGCCATCACCATGTCACAGTTTTATTTTGTTCCCAACTCTTTGGAAATTTAGGTAAAATACTGAGAGGTCTCTGATTATGACTAAATTGCAGTGGAGTTTTAAAGGCAGTAAAGTTATCTGTCTGTCTATGCCAGAGCACTCGTGAATAAAGAAGCTAAATAAAATAAATAAAACTGGCAGGACAAGAACTTTTCTAACTGGGATTCCCCACTTCCATCTCAGATACGAGCTCTATATGCTATATGGAGAAACACAATCTCCCTCAACAACACTGTTAGTCTCTAACAAGTACTAAAAACAAAACTAAGACAGGTTTGAGCTGATGGTCCAAACCTAAAGATATAGTACTATCAAATAGAAATAAATCCATAGCTGGAAAAATGGAAATAATTGAGGAAAAGTAACAGCAGCAGAAAAATTTGAATACATCATATATTTAGAAGATATTTCATAGTGTTTTCACAAAAAAATTCATGTCAGTTCTAAAATTTTATGAATTCAAAATCAGAAAAATACTTTTGGTGGATTTTTCTGATTGACATGAATAAATCATATATTCATGACTATATTTGGAATATTTTTTGATGAAATTCATTCATGTTACATTTTATTGTTACACTTAATATCACCTTGTGATATGGCTTACTTTTAGTTCATGTTTCCTTGATAGCTTTAGTTTTTCATTATGGTAATGGGTTTTTTTCAAAGTTTTAAATAAGTTTTCCCTGGAAGACTAATTCCTGGATTCAAACTGCCAGAGAGATGGACATGGTCATCTTCTGCATGAGAGAAATATGGATAGATATCTTTTGTGGTAATATTTACAGATCTGAGAGGCAAAACTGTAGTGGAAAGCTAGGATAGAAATGCAGTGGTTACTATTATCCTTTAAGAAACTATTCTTTAACCTGTGTACGTGTGTGTGCATGTGTCTGTGCATCTGTGTGTATCCCACATATGGCTTCTACACCTCTTCTCATAAGTACATATACTGGTTAGTGTCTTATTAAATGAGCAATATTGAAGTTAAGCCTTCTGGGGTCTGAAGGCAACGCAGCAAAGGAAGAGCTGATGACCTTAGAAGTCAAGGTGTATTTCACAATGTGTCTCTCTTTACCAGGATCTAAAGGAAATTCTGAAGGTGTCTGTGCTGGTTCTGCATGGCAGGCACTCTTCATTTGTTCTGGCCCAGAGCACCACACAGCAGTCACAGGACAGTGCTGTGGAGCAACAGAGGCTCTCTGTAGATGTGCAGGGCTGGAAAAGCAACTGCTGAGGATGAAGGCAAATTTGGGCTGGAAAAGGTGAGATTCCTGCATACCAATATTCTGAAGTGCATCTAGCTCTACATATCAGGCAGGCAAGCAGATTCATCTATGATGGGAAGAAAAAACAACTCAGCATTTGAAAATGGATTCACTCAAAGCACAACAGGTGCATAAGAAGAATTCAGAAATTCTCTGATCAGTCATTTGGTTTCTGTTATTCCTCTGAAAACAATGAATTCCAAATTGGAGGTAAATAAAACTATCTGGAAAGTTATAAAATGTCACTAGGAAATTGTAATTTTTGCTTTTTAGAGATTTTTAGGTTGTGCTTATATATAATAGAAACTAAAACAGAAATGAAAAGGCTTACAAACCCATTTTTAGAACCTTTAAAAACTGAGGAGTCACTAGCAGTTTTTACTCATTTAATTGGAAACTTCTTTATAAAAACAAACAAAATACTTACATTATTAACTTTTTGATCCTAAAAACTTAGGTATAGATCTACTGATCTTCAGATATGGCAGGAATTATCTTTTTTCATTTTGATCATTCAGTTCTATTAATATGCTTCGCTTTTTTGTTGTTGTTTGGCTTTTGTTTTTCTTAGTCTTCATTTTTATTAAATGCATGCATGGCAAAATCCTGTAAAAACTGAAATTCATGGGAAATTCTCCATTCAAATCAAGTAATTTGAGAGCTGTAAGAAGTTTTGCCAGTCTGGTCTTCAGAAATGGCCTCTGCAAAGAGGATTACTTCTTTGTTCCTATGTGTTCCATGAGGTACAGCAATTTCAAGTTTTTACCAAGCAACAGATGTATTAGTGAGTTTAATTAACAGAGGTTTAACAAAAATAACAAGATTTGTATGGAAAGTTTTAAAAAAAATAAGTAAAATCACATTATGTTTTATTAGTCTCTGAATCCTGTCTCCTCCTAGCTTTAACTTCTGAATCTCTCTACAAAACTCAAATGCCCAGAACAAAACATGTAACTCACACCAAGTACAGTTTCCCAACTTGGAGAAGTGAAACATAGAAAATAGACTGATCTTCACCTCATTTCCATTTATTTAATTTCATTGAAGTCAAAGGAGCTTCACTAGTTTACAGAAGGTGAACTCCTTGTAGGAAAGACAGGAGCATCTGGTCATCTAAGATTAGAACTAATTAACAAAAGTGGTGTTTGAAAGAGTGTGATAGTTGCACAGTTTGCCAGACACAGGCCAGTTACTAATAACAAATACATTTGCAAAGTTGAAACTGTATTTGCAGAACATTTCTTTCCCTGTTTCCAAGAAATTAGCTTTAAACTACAGAAATTTGCTCAAAGAAATAGTTGGAAGGACTTTGTACTTGTTTTGAGGACTTGCACAATTGCAAAGTGCATTATCCTGAACGAGGCAGCAAGTTTCCCATTTATAATAGCATGAGTGTACACAAGATTTTCCTCTGCAAGAAATGTGTCTGCACTGGCTGCTAGAGGGTCTGTCCACAGACATCAGAGAGACCAGGCACAGACAGATGCAGAGAGCAGAAAGGAGAGAGTGAGAGCAACCCACTGCTTCTGCCCAAATCCTCAGCAGTCCTCTTAACATCCCAGTGCTGTAAAATGACTCGAATTCTTGAAGGAAGGGGCTTTTTCTTGTTTAGCTTTCTGGCAATTTAAGTCTGACTACCATTAAACTGTTCTTGTGTAGGCATTGCCAGACTCCATCACAATAAGAAATCCTGTTAACCACCTAACAGGTGGATTCTGAAAGGCTGAACACAAATGGAAAGGCAGGTATAATTAAAGGAGCAGGTTATGAGTTTTTCAGCAAAATATGACTGAATATTTCTGGCATTTTTAAAATTCTATTTTTGAGTTATTCTGTAAAACTGATTTGCATTTCTGAATCATCTAGCACTTGGATATCTAAGCATTGAAGATTAAACAAAAGAGTCATAGTTCTTTGTAACTTACACTTATCTTCATTTTCTAATGCTGATGAAGGGAACTTAAAACACCCATTCATTTATGTAATGTAATCCACACTTTTCATCATTAAATTAGAAAAAAAAAAAAAGTGCAAAGAATAGGGCTTTAATCCAGTCAAAAGAAAGACCCTGCAGAAGCTCTGCAGGAGCCAAACAAGTTCACTACATAACTAACAAAACAAAAGTGAAATAATAACCCCACACAGCACTTCTAAGAAATATAAATCACAAAAGGTTTCCAAATGGCATAAAAAATGTCCTTTTCTGTTTCTGATTCTGAATGTAATCTTCTTGAAGCAAGCCATCTGGGATAGGCATGCTAACCACAATGGCTTAGTTATAGTAGTATTTGCTCTTCAATGCAGAGGCTGATTTTCTTCACTGTCATTAGTCTAAGCATCAGTAAGCTTTCTCCTTTTACAGCTAAGTTTCCACTATAAGAAGAATCTTCTAAAATCAATAGGAGACAGAAATGCTATGTGTGATAAAATGTTACAGGTAAAGTATTGTAAGCCATGATAAATCTCTTTTTTTCAAAGAAGAGGGGGCAGATTGGGGGCACAGTAAGGTGTTATGAACTAAAAAGCAAGAACTGAAAGAGAGAATAAGGATACTGAGTTGTGATTTGGCAAAACAAGACCATACCAAAAGGAAATAATAATTTTCATCTGCTCAGAGAACAAAACAACATATTCAAATTAATATATTTCCACCTAAAAATACAAATACAAACAAAAAGTGCTTACACTTCTTTGAATTAATTTATCCTAGCACTAAGCTATAGCAAAATTATATTGCAACATGGTTTTTCAAAAGCCCTGCACGTTTTTATGCCTTTTTTTTCTTAGCACCAACTTAAAAACTGTTCAGTAGGCCTGCTTTCCAAACGAGTACTGATTATCAGCCTTTTAAAGACAGTAGTCTTCAGAATGTGAGATATTTAAGTTCACTTTGTGCTTTTGTAAATATAAACCACTCTGTGTCTGGTCACACTCCTGAACTCAGTCATGGGTTTGCAAACTGAAACAAGATAAGGCCATGACTTCAGAATATACACCTGAAACTTTTTCATCAGGCAACAGCATCAAAAACTGAGGGTAAAGTCCATCATCCACTTACTGGAGCAAAACTGCAGGTCCAGGTAAATCATTTTAAGAACAGCTTAAATGATTACTCTAGGTACTAATGTTTTGGTTAAGTTCACAAAGTAAACCTGAATCCAGACCAAAACATGTAAGTGGCAATGAAAAAATGCAACTGGTATTTGTACCCAATGCCCATCTCTAATTGCAGTGTAACCAGTTTCTATTTTTGCTTTATAGCTGCAAACCAACAGTGCCATCCACTGTTTTTCTGAGAAATCTTTCAACTACTTGCCCAAATGGTATTGAATACAAAAAGACGCACCAGCAAAATTAAAACACTTCTATCAGTTTCTGCTTGCAAAGGATCACATGGCGAAACTTTATTTAGGTATTTAAAGCGCTTTTTATTTTAACTCAGTTTTAACACCCAATTCCACGTTAATAATAAAAACATGCCCATTTATCCAATCTTTGTTGGATGTTACAGAAGGAGCTGAGTTTGTGAATTCTCTAAAATGGATGCAGTGTGTTAACTTTCTCTCTGGTGACTTCACTCCAAGTAAACCAACCTTGTACTTATGTAAGTCTCACACAGCTTTATATTGTTGCAGAAATCCTTAATGTGATCAAAAGTTTCTTAGTCTTAAGGATAAAAAACTTGAAATATCAGTAGATGTTTTCATTTGAAGTATATCATGCAAGTCTGTATTGACATGCAAATGATAAAGACAAAATCTGTATAATCAATTTTATGCAAGTCGCAATCATGCTGGTGCATTGTTTTAAGTCTTCCCTCAGCAACAAGAGAAATCTAAGGCTAAAGTTCAGCATTAAAAATCACTCTGAATTGTTATTGCTAATCCTGAAATGGGCTTTTCTACAAGGCAGCTTTTTTCCTGTTGATGACAAATATAAGCTTTAAGGGAATGCACATGTAATGCAAGCAATATGCATTTTGTGTTTCTGTAAGTATATGCATTAGTATAAAATGATATTATTATAGCAATTATAGCAATTATTACTTTTATCCTTGCATTTTAGGACTGGTGCTTTCCCTGCACTAAGTTGAGGACTTTTGAAAAATGCTCAGTCTATAGACTCTTAAATTGATTTTTTTTTTTTTTTCTCTTAGTCAAAGAGCAGACAGTGACAACATAAATTTTGTGTTATCCCACTAGAGGGCCATGGCAAGAGCTGAAAGCATCACTACTTCCTTCTCCAGAGACACCACAGAATTGTGCTCGGGAACAGAGAAATGGACTTTCTGCTGTTTGGCTATTCTTTTCTCTTTTTGTTCTTTTTCTTTTTCTATTTTTTTTTTTTCATTTAGTTTGTTTGCTTGTTGTCCCTTGAAGTGGCAGTCACTCTTAAACACCCTGAAATTGCTTTCATATTATTATGTTTTCACATAAGTTTTTCCAACAGGCACGAAAAATCTGTCAAAGGCTTGTTATTTCAACAGCCTGATCTGAGCCAGCGACCTGGCATGGAAGATTTTGTATCCCATTTCTCAATCCTGTAGCAAATATACACAACTGTCTCTTTTTTCCTGTATTTATACTATAAACATTATTATAGAAAAGACAGTTGAACTCACGGATCATTAGACTTGGGGATGAGTGTGCCAAGCTCCTTGATTCGGTAATTAATATTATACCTTCTTCTTCTCTCAACTGTTAAAAAGAAACAGTTACTATTTTTATGGTGAAATATTTTTGGAGAAATTCAACATAAAACATTTTAACTAGTTAAAAACATGTTAGTCAATATACAGAAAAAAATCATCCTCAAATAACAGTCCCAACATGAGCTCCTACCTGTCTCTGACTTACTCTCAGGACTAAAGCTATCATTAGTACCCTCTGTATCTTACCTTAACTGTAGGGTTTCCCCCCATTTGCAACTAGATTTCTGGAGAATGAAAAAATAACATATTGTCTAAATGTAAGCTAACACTTCTTTTTTCCTGATGTTTATGTATTCTTTCTCCATAATGCTCCCACAGAACAGAGATTTCAGCTTAGTGGAATGACTTCAACAGGGATAGGAGTCAATTCATCCAGCAATTGATATTTTGGCAGAACTCCTGTTACAGATCACAAGGTAACAGCTTCACTATCCCTTATTTACAATTACCAGCATTTAAACCCACAGAGAGTACATAACTACAACCATATCCCCTCACTGAAACAGAGCAAGATTATGTCCCAAAAACACTTCATCCCCAGTACATCTGTTTCCTTTGATAATGTACAGCACAAAAAATATTTATGATCATTTTTAAAACATGGAGAAAATGAAAAAATAAAACCCATGGTTTAAAAGATAAAATATATTTTCTGGATTTAAATTTATGCTTCTCCTAAGACAAGCTGTGTAGGGTATCTTGGTTTACTTTGTAGTTTAGTTAGAAGGAAAAAAGAGAAAATAAATCTCTTAACATTAGTACCTCCTGTGTGTGCTCTCAGTTCACTTTACCAGCATTGTACTGGTATCCAGGCTGGTGTATGAGATCCTTCAGAATCTTCACATTTTTCTAGTGGATAGGTCCAGAGAATATCTCATTGCTTTGGGGAATTACTTGTATATAGTTCTGACACAGAAAGGGTATTCAGTGTGAATGTAGTCCCATTGGGGTACTGCTGGCTGTCAGAGACCAGCAGTTTCTATTGGTGGTCTACTGGTGTAAGCTCACAATTTTGTCCACTTCCTCCACTTCAACTCAATCCAAATCTCACTGAATAAGCAGGATTTAGCTTTGCTCCATCAATGACATCACACTGAGCTCTTTCTCTTGTCCTTTGCATCTTGGAAGACCTTACCTTGGGCTAAATATGCTGGTGCCACTGTACTCTGTCAGACCAGCCCTGGCCAGCCTAGAACATGAGCAGAATGCACACATGCTCTGGGTTTGGAGATGGTCACTTAAAGTCTAATGCCTAATTTTGAATATAAATACAAAAAGCCCAGTAGAGCCAAGTTACAAGTGTTCAGCGAAGGGCATCCTGGGGCGTCTTCCAAGGCTGACTTCAATATTTTCATAGTCATATGAGCATGTCACTTTGAGTCTCAGCCCTGCCAACTGGATCACTTTTAGTCCTCTTCTTCCTGTGTATAAAATGGTTTGCTTTCTGTGTATGTGAGGCTCCTAGGTTTGTGCAGCAGTCAGTTATTTCTTCCCTAGCAGATTCAAGCTCCAGGAACAACCTGAGTGTTATTATTTACTCTGATGAAGTATTCTACCTTGGTGGGATTTATTGTCTTGTCTTGCTTTCTATAGAAACAGGAATTTCACTTAACAAATTAAACCATCTCAGGTTTTTTGGTCACGATTCACATGTTCAGAAGACGGGGTTATAATCCTCCTAAGAGTACTGCTTAATGAACCCCTGCATCCCTTTGGAATGAATGTGCTGGATCTTGTAGGAAAGCACAGTGTACAAAAACACATAGCAACTGAAAAATGTAAAATATATATTTCAGTTGTGTTGGTAAAATAATGACATTGCAAACAAAACTGAAGAATGTATTTTAACTATACTGTCCTATGGTATAAAAGTTGTTTAATTTATATTTGCTCTGTGGAAAACTCTGTACGATATTCATCAAAAAGTAGTCAAATAAGCATTAGATACAAAACAAGGCAAAATAAAAAATTATTCTTACAAGTGGACACTTACAGAATTATTTTTTCTTTATATTTTTGCATTTTTTCCTGAAAATAAACTTCCAGTGGTTGTATCAATGAGTTAGGGGGGAGATTTTTAAGCTTGGATACATTTCACTAGAATCTTCCTGATGTCAGTCTGTAACATTTCCAGAGATATCCTGAGTTATCAGTAATGTTTCAAGCATCAAATTAGACATAAGCTAAATCAGAAAATGATTTTTCAAACTGCAAGGACAGAATGATGGTATAACATTCATTGTTTGAAAGAAAAAAACTCAAAGTCAAAAAACATTAAGTAATGTTTTGAACTCTGTCTAGTACATGAAGGGGTTCCATTTCTTAAGTCGAAATTCCTTTTCATGGTGTCATTCAATATATAGTCTTTCAAAAGGAACTTTTTTCCCATGCCTTTATTACTCCTTGTTATGAGGATGTACAAGAATATTTCTGTGACATTAGGCCTTAATTCAACCTGAAAATTGAATGTTTCTTAATTCCAATCAACTTCCAAAAATTTTTTTCAAACCATCACTAAGAAACCTGTTCCTCCTAAAATATTAAATCACACTGATAAAGCCTTTATAATCAATGCATTATTATTTCCAAGCCCTTAGACAGTAGAGCTATCTCCAGAGAGACTTTGAGCTCTGTAGAATACACCCAGAGCCGAGCCAAAACAGATGCTGCCTGTCTGCAGTGGTAACTTCATGGCCTTCATTTAGTTGCCAGTAGTGAAGGAAAGCTCTCAGACATTTGTTCTGTGATCAGGAAGGGCTATGAGAAGCCAAAGCATACAATGGAGGCAATAGTAAGAATTGGTATCCCTAATGAACCTATGATGAGCCTGTTTCCCCTTGTAACTCCAGATAACTCCTACCCACCCCCTTTCTTAGTCCAGCAAAACTCCCCATTTCTGCCCTAACAAGACAGACAGGAGCTGCATTGGCATTTAAGAGATTGTCTGCTAGCAACATGTCTAAAAATCTTCATGGTCTGTCTGTAATCCACAAGAAAATTACAAACAGACATAAGGATGCCTTCTGGAAATTCTAAGTAGCAGACAATTTTTCACAGTGATCCCTAACAAATTATGCCAGTGGATGTATATTTTCAGATATGTAATTTCATGCAACTAAAACCATAAATCCCTCTTTGATTACTGGAATAGCCAGAGAAACAAGATAGAAGTAAGAGAATAAAGATTTAAATAGTGGCTATTAACTGATTACAAATTTAGGTTTAAACTCATAGAATCATAGAATATCTCAAGTTGAAAGTGATTCATAAGGATCATTGAATCCAACTCCTATACTATTTCTGTGTGAAGAATTGGAAAGGAGAACTTGGAAATGTAATTGCTTTATTCAACACTTTCCAAAAAGAATCCTGCAGGCTTTTTGTTTAAAATTATGCTTTAGAGGGAAAAATCATGCAATTTTATAGGCAATCTTCTCCCAGTAATGAAACTGATGGTTTCTTCTATTCTATATAAACCAAAATGGTTTTTATTTTTGTAATTCTAATATCTAGACACTGAATTATGAATTTCATTATGTTCTTAGATTGTTCCTCTAGAACCAACATGCCTATCATCTGTACATAGCTGCACTGTTGTCCATAAAGGAAACAGAAGTGTATCCCAGATGAGAGGGGTATTGGGGCTTGTGTGGCAGAGTCAAAACACACTGGTGAGTCTCACACAGTCCTGCACTGACCTCCTTTGGTGACATGCAATTTCCATAACTTTAAGAGCTTAGCAACCATTTAGAAGTTGTCTATATCTTATGCAATTTTTTGTCCTTACTCTCTCCATAAAGAGATACAGTCTCTTGCTTTGGTGTTCCAGTAAATAACGTGCAGAGACTGCATTTTCATTGTTGTTTTCCTCATAATCTGCCTCTTTTCTTGTTTTCTTTGCAGAAGATGATATGGAAATAAATTAATTGCAATATGCAAAGTATTTTGAAAGACAAAAGTCAGAGACAGAAATTAATTTCAAGAAAGAAAGCTTTATGGTTGTCTGTGTTTGCAGTCTCAGTTCAATTTGATTAACCTGCTAAGATGCTGGTCTAGAAGAAGAGCAGAGATGTGATAGCTAACATATAATGGTTTTGTGTTCTCCATATATTCCATTTAATGAGATGGAAGATGAACATATACTTACTGAGATTGTGGTTATCCTTTTTTTGTCTCTCCTTTGCCATTGCTCTTGTATCTGCTTCTGACAGAAAGTAACATTTATTAAAATAGTCCTTAAGATGCAATTCCAGTACTTCTTTCATCTTATGAAAATGGCCTCTTGTCACAAAGACCAGACTTCCAGTCCTTTTGCTGCATTACTGTTTTTATTATTAAAACAGATCATAGGCAAATCTGTATTCTACAAGTACTAAATTTTGAGCAAATATGTCAGGTTGTTTAATGTATTTTTATAGCACTTTTTTTAAAAATTAAGAACGTAGAAATGCCATGGAGGGGTATTTTTCTCCAATTTCATGTATTTTACTTTAGGATAAAACTTACAATACACTAAGGTGATTATGGATTTTCTATATCCCATAATGCAAGAGTTAATCAGATTTTTAAGATATTGAATAAACTCGCTGTTTCCTCTGAGTGACATTAATAAACTATACATGATTTTTAGCATTCTTTGGATTAATTGAATGTAACTTTTAAAGTTCTTAATCCACTAATATAGTTTTACCTTGAGTAGACTTATTGTAAAGTTTTAAAAGAACTATTTGTTCTACCCTGGAACAAATTTAATGGTTGACAATTTATTTATATTGTTGGTCAAAAGCCAACATGTGGAAGAATATGCTGTTTTCTAAAATATTAAGTTTTTTAAACACATGATGTTCATAAAAACAGAGGGCAAACATGGTTTCTGAATTGCTAAAGAGAATAGAAAGAAAACATTTCTCCTTGATATTTATTCTTTTCCTTAAATGAAACTACAAACTGAAAATTCTCAGGAATTTAATTATGCATATCTTTTTCATGGATAAGGTCTATTCAACTTTTAAGACACACACCATCACTTATGCAGTTATATTCTAAAATCTCAGAGTTCTTTTACCTGTGAGCTCCCTTTTTACTGGTAGATTAGCTGGGCAAGAAGCATTTCTGAGACCCATATTAGCTGGTGCCATTCCCTGGTCATTGTTATATATATCCAAAATGCTGCTAGATAGCTTGATGGGTAGAGAAGGAAAGAAGAATAAGAAAAAAAAATTAAAATAAGTTAAAGACTTAAAAGATTAAAAAACTCCAGAAAACAAAAAAACAAAACATGCATACAAGGAGCAAATATCTTTGGATGTGAGTCTGGCTTTCTTTAGAAGGAGTATATCTACATACATCTAAAGGAAAGGTTTACTGTTACATAATATTAAATAAAATTGAAAGTAAAGAGTCACTGTCTGCTATTTTCCTACAAGTGTTATTTGTGTGGGCTTCAGATCTCCAGTGATGCCAAGATATGAGCCACAGTGCCTGTTTTTCGATTGCTTCTACATTGTGTTTTCTAAATCCAGGGTTGCCATGACTGCACTTCAAATATGTATTATGTTGAAAGTCAACTTTACCATGCTGATTTTGACCATACTCCCCAGTATGATTTTTTTAACCACAAATCTAAACTCTGAATTGGTACTTCATACAGGGCCTGGTTTAGCAGTATAGAGATTCAGGGACCTGGTTATATGTCATAGCTAAAATTAGAGTGGACAGAACATCAGAGAATATGCTTTGAGGAAATGAACTCTCCTGTTGTCAGGATAGACTAGATAACCTAATGGTTTTAACATGCATAATGTATAACGATGTATACCTGTATCCTTATTACCCTAAAAAATATAGTATTATTTAAATAAGTCCATAGAATGCACTCTAAGAAAAGTAAGGCTAAAGTATGTGGATTTGGGGTAATTGCACAATTACCTTGACTTGAATAACTTTACATAAATGAAATAACAGTAAAATATGTAAAACTTTACTGAAGAACAGTTCAGGTTTTGCTCAGTTTCTATGACCCTATGACCAACCTTTCAGCATTGATCCTTTGGAGTAAGAGAAAAACTTTTTTGTTGTTGTTTTATCATGCATATAAAATTTGTGCTGACATCTTTGGGGGGGTTTTGTGGTCAGAACACAAGGACTCAAAAACTGAGTTTGAGTCCACATGGCCAAGACAACAGAAAATAAACCCAAAAGAAAACAAAATAAAACCACCCCAAACCACAAAAGGATTAAAAAGTGGGTGAAAAAAAATGTGGATAAGACCATTGACTTGAGATAGAAACCCATGAAAGGAAATTAGGGGTTGTTTGAGAAAATTGTTGTTCATAAACAGGAAAATGTGTTGTTACAGATTTGCCATGCACCTATGGATCTTGAAACAACCTGGAATTTTGCAGGCAGGTTATCAAGACACCAACCATAGGTCTGCTGGGAACCAGCTTTTTCAGACGCTTATAATTTCTCTTTTTGTAGAGACAGTGAGCTTCACCACAAGTTACTTTGAATGGAGACAATTTTCCCAATTACTTGCTCTGTGTGAAATTGTTCCATGGCAGTGCTTGCTATATTTTATGTTAAAACTGAAATTTTAATTGGTTTTATTTTTAAATAATGATTTTATTAAATTAACTAATAACTATATTCGATCATTTGAGAATCTATTTTGAGTTAAATTCTCCCAGTTCTATTAGATACAATGATATTAAACAATCAGCATTCTTATTGAACACACATAAATAACATGCTCATTTTTAAACTAGAACTTTATTACTTAGGAAAACTGAAAATTCTTGAATACCATTAGAAATCACAACACCAAGTCAGTTTTGAAAATCTGCTTATACATTTGATCTCTCAATGAAAATACTTTTTAAAAGAATGTTTGGAACTCAGATGAGTAATACTCAGAACAAGCTATGTTTAATATGCAGGATTTGAATGCTAAGAGCATTCTCACCTTTGTTTCATTCGAGGGGTAAAATGACAAGTATTACAGAATTCACTGCAGTTTTACCTTTGCATTTTCTTTGTTCCTGTGATGGGATAACTACGTTACAAGAGTGAATTCTTATTAGCTCTAGTCCTATTTAATTACTTCCCACATTCATGTAAATGAATTTGGCTTATTGAAATGATATGGAAACAGAATGACATAAAAAATGTGAGCATCAACATGACTTCTACACTCCTACACATCCAGGTTCCAGTGGACTTTGATAAGGCTGTTATATGATTTAGGCTTCTGTTTTTGTGAAATGGTAGGAAATAGTAACCACTGAAAATAATACAATCTAATAAATAATCTAACAAATGAGAAATACATATGTGTCATACTTTACATATTTCACACAGCTGGGTACATAAGATCAATAATTTGCATGAAACTGTTGGCAATCTTCAATTTAGTAGATTATCAATGTCATTAATGAACAAACCATGCTTGTACACCACAGTTTGGCACAAACATGAGATACTTAATTGATTACTTCTAATTTTCAAACAGAAATTCACATTTGTCCTTGAAAGTTAAATTTCTACAGTCCATTCACAAAGATGTGAATTTAAATGGCAATGTCCAAATCCAAGAGGAAAGTTCATAATTAGTCGATTTAGATGGCAAGGAAAAAATAATATCAACACACCTCAAGGTTCAAAATCGTGTGACGGTTCAAGAGAACACGAGTAAATTCACCTTAAAACCACAACTTTTAAGACATTTGAGACATTTCAGTTGAATTCAATTACACATTTGGTGAAGGCAATTCCATATAACTGTAGGACAATCCCCTCCCTTGCCTGGCTGTGATACTGTGCCTGATGCCCCCAGGACAGGGTTGACCTTCCTGGCTGCCAGGGCACTGCTGACTCAGATTCAACTTGACATCAACTGGGACACCCAGACCCCTTTTTGTGGCACTGCTTTCCAGCACCTCGTTCTTCACTCTGTACATATATGCAGGATTGCCCCATCCCAGGTACAGAATCCAAGACTTGCCTTTGTTAAACTTCATTCAGTGACTGTCCAGCCCTCTAATTTGCTTAAATCTCTTTGCACAGTGTCTCTGCCAAATGTCCCATATCATCTTTGTTTCATGCAGATGCTCTCCAGCATTCTTTCCCTTGTCATTTCACAATTTTTATCAGCCTTTAGGAAAACAGAATCACCACTCCAAATGGAGATTATTAAAATGAAGCACAAACCTCTATCATCTCACTTATTAGAAGGATTCATATAAATGTTACTCCAGAAGGGATGGGTAGGGAAGAAGAGACAGTGGGGTGGTTCTCTATTTTAGAGAGTGTTCTGATTGTCTAGAGCTTATTGATGGAGATGATAAAGTTGAATATTTATGGGTAGAAATCAGGGGGAAGGTAAACAAGGCAGTTTTCCTTGTAAGACTTTGTTATAGACCACCCAACCAGGATGAAGAGGAAACTGTAATATTCTATAAGCAGCTGAGAGAAGCCTTGTTCCTGAGGGGGAATTCAATTTTCCCAGATGTTGTCTAGAAGTACAGCAGCCTAGAGGAAACAGTACAGACAATCCCTGGAATGTGTGACAGCTAACAGCTGGTGAGCAAGCCAGCTAGGGAAGGTGAACAGCAGATCTGCTGTTTGTGAACAGACAAGCATTTGTACAGATGTGACAGCTGGAGGCCACCTTGGGCACAGTGATCATGAAATGATAAAGTTTTTCAGTCTTGGGGAAGTGAGGAGAGGAGTCAGAAGGACCTAGATTTTCAGAGGGCAGACTTTGGCCTGTTTAGGAGACTGGTTGAGAGACTCCCTTGGGAGGCAGTCATGAAGAGGAAAGGAGCCCAGGAAGACTAGACCATGAAGGAGAAAACACAGCAACAAAGGATGATGAAAAGGCTGGAGTACTTAATGCCTTCTTTGCCTCAGTCTTCAAGAGTAGCAGTACTTTGTATATCCAGCCACGTGACCAGGGAGACAGAGCAGAATGAAGACCTCCCAATCCAAGGGAAGTGGTCAGTGCCCTGCTGCAGCACTTAGACACACAGAGGTTCATGAGGCCAGACAGGATGCACCTGAGGGCCCTGAGGGAGCAGGCAGAAGAACTCACTGAGCCACATTCAGACATTTGCCAGAACTCCTAACTGGGGAGATCGCAGTTACCGGAGCAAATGTGACGCCCATCTACAAGGTGGGCCAGAAGGAGGATGGAGGAACTACAGGCCTCATCTTGACCCAGGTAGCAGGAAATGCTATGGAAAGTTAGTGCCAATTGCAGTATCAACTGTCTCTTTCTTCTGTGAATTTAGTAGAAATCTCAATTATATTGCAATGGCCACTATGACAGATAAGTGTCTTTGTGGATACGGCCGCTGGTGATCTCCCTTTGACACCTTGTCTTCATTCACAGTTAGCACAAAAAATCCTCTATGAATTACTGTGCAAGGAATAATTCTCAGTGTCAGGATTCAGGATCAGGAGAAGAAATAGAGGGTGATTGACGTGACCTGTTTTGGACACTTGAATGTATGTGACCAAATGAACTGAACAATCTCTGTTTCTTCTTGACTCTGAAGAAAGTTTGGGGTGAATATTGTAGGCCTCCCATGTGTACTGTCTCAGGAAACCTCACTGGGCTCCTAATGTGAAAATTTCCAAATAAATTCTGATTTTAAAAATCACATAGGAAGGCTTTCCTTTAAAATTAATCATATTTCTGATTACCAGGGACTTCCATAAAATACAGTCAAAAAATGTATCAAAGTATTTTGTTGAAACTCTCTACCTGAATTTGCTCTGCATTGATATTAAGCATAGAAAATTCCAAGTCATTTCCTTGCTAATGTTACTGAACACTGAGAGCAATCTGATAGCAGAAATTGGCTGATTTTGATACATGAGGAAACATATTTTTATCTGACAAAGCAGGAAGTTCTTTTAGAAAGGTAGACATTTGTAAGTAACTAATTTTGAAATTATAAAATCAAAATATATAGCACAATATATTAAAGAAATTGTGAGTCAAAATGCATCTAGCTGTACATACATTGTAATGTAATTTATTGCTTATAGTGTCATTTAAGCAAAGAAAGTTTTTGTAGTACTGAGGCTTCAAATAGCTTCCAGTCCTACATTAAAAGTTTTATATATATACACACACACAATTTCACAAAAATTCAATACAATGTTACTAAAGGCACAAATCATTTAAAATGTCACAATTATACAATGTGTGTACAATGATGATGTTACAATTCTATAGCTCTGTGAAAGCTGATGAATTCCAAAGTGCTTTAAAAATCCAGCTGATTCCACCATATCAAAAGCCTCCTCTTGCTTTCAATTTGGAGGTAGAAACACAGACATTTGGGTATGAAAATTCCTAGGTACCAGTAAATAATTTATCTTGCAGATGTCATATTGGTTCAGACCTGTGTTGTTCTGAGAAGTTCTCATAAGTCACACAATTTCCAAACCTTGCATTCATGGTACTTATATTTATGTATATGTATCTGAGAATTTATATGCAAGGGGCTTATAAGGAATGAGAACAGAAGTATTAAAAATAGCAGAATATAATGCACCATTTTTCCTACTTCTGAAATCCAGTCAGCTTTGGACAAAAGATCAACAAATTTTAGCACAGCAAATGGTTAACTGGGAATAACTAGTGACAATGTAGTACAGGAAGAGAATAATACAATTTCTAATTAAAACTGCAAGGAGCATTAAAGAAAGCAGACTGTAATTAACAAAGTTAGCATTTGGCAAGGACACTGGGGTTAACATTCTTCCTTTTGTATAAAATGTCATGGGATCTTCAATGCCTGTGTGCAAAGACTGGAACATGAGAATTTCCATTCATGGGGCTCAGTCCTGAAAGATACTCAACTTTGAAGCTTAGACCAATTATAAAAGCAAACTTCAGCTGGACTACCTGAGTGAATACACCTCACAAGTGCCTGTGACCTTATGCTGGCTGACAGTGTCCCAGAGAAGTACTATAGAGGTCTCATCGAGAGGAGATTGTTATATTCAATACTTGGGTCTGAACTGCTATGCAGGCAGGATTGTGTAGCAAATACTAAGGGTTTATGGATGACTAGCAATGGACAGCTGTGATCACAATCTGCAGTCTCTAATACCAAGTTTGGAGGGATTTATAAAGGAAAACATTACATGAAAGATATTGCCTTTTGAAAGGAAATTATGAGGTATTCCAAATCCTATAGCAGGATAGCTGTTGGTAAATAATATGTAATTTTAAGGAAAACTTAAAACAATAGAATTTCCATATCTTCCAAGAAAAGGATTCTGAATTTAGTAAGAAAATATTTGAATACAAATTGTCTGTGCCTGTTCACTTGTAGTCCCAGGACAAGCCTATGCTACAACAGTGTTCACTTGCATGATCATATATTATTTAAGTTTTTTTGTATTTTGGCTAATCTTTGCATGATGCATTTGCCTTACAGTAACATTCTAGTCTGTATCACAATCAGTATTGCACAGCTAGAAAATAACAGCCCAACCCTTTTCCAAAGACAGCTAGAATTTTCTTAATTTAAGAATTCTACTGAATAAGGTAATTCCCAGTCTAGATTAGAAAGCATTTCCTGGACATTGAGTTTATTTAACATATCATTATGTAATCTAGTTCATGAGCCAATAATGCTCTGTCTAAAATCAATTAGATTTTACATCCCCAATATTTTTGTTTGGAGAATGCTAAAAAAATTTGAATGATTGTAAATTATTGTCAAAAAGCTTATCTGTTACTTCCATTTGTAGACAAATTTTATTTTGTTTTGCACTCCTTTCATGCATGTAGTTCATGGTTCAACATCCTCAGGTGATTACTGAAAGTGAACATGGCTCCCTTAGGACTTTGCTTTGCTAAATTGAACAGGCCATGATTCTTTAGAGAGATTTCCCATGCAATGGTATGTTCTAACAAGCCTCTCTGTACCTTTCCTGCTTTGAATTAGTTTCTCTGAAGGGTGGACACCTTTTCTTGCCTACAGCATTGTGGCCAGTGAATCCCACACTGGATATTTCCCCATGTCTCTTGGAAATCAGTCTCATGATGGATACTAAGATCATATTTATCTCCTTTATGCAGTCCCATCATTTTGATGGCTTATAGTTATCCCCTGAACAACTAATGTAACCAGATTTTTTTCTGTCATTTCCAGTTAATGAGCTCTCAGCTTACTGCAGACATCCCTGTTATTAGTATTTAAATGAATGACCTTCCACTCAGTACTATTACATTCCTTCCATTTAGACTATTCTGTCATCACAGTCAGATAATTCTTCCTCTATGATATCCTCATCTTTCTTTGTATTGGCAATACTTTTTACTTTTGCTACCTCAGTAAATTTCATCAGCAAAAATGTATTTTTTGTACCAAGATCACTAATGAAAATATTAAGTAAACTGAGATCAAGGATTGGTTATTGGTGCACTTCATTAATATCTTTTATTTTAAATAAAACAAACTTTATCATCTCTATCTCTTTAGCTTGCTCCTTAGCCTGAAAGGAATTCTGTTCAGTTACTTTCTAGATAACCTGTACTGCATTTTATTATTATGTGTTCATACACAATGTTGTCAACAGCAAACCTTGGATATGCATGACTAGTTAAAAAGATGAACTCCAGTAGGAAACAGCTCTCCATACACCCAGAGGATGTCTCTGCACTGGAGGGTGTGTATAGGTTCAAAGAGCAGACACCTGACATGTCCTAGCTGTCTAAAATGGCTAAATCCTAGGATATCAAGAGCTCTTCATCAAAGGTATCTGGACTGTCCTGACAGGCCAAAACACTCCATCAGCTAGCCTGCTTTCCCTTGAGGAACCTGCAAACAGACACCAGGATAGACTGTGTCCCAGCTACCATTTCTCCCAGGGACTTACTTCCTCACAGTTACACTCACAAGCCCAAGTGTGTGATTAGAAGGGTCAAGATGTCCCCAGAGAAGACAGAGGTCAGGACCAGACTGCCTCTACCAGACATCTTCATTCTGCTCAGACCAGAAGTGCTCATGAAAAGAGGCAAGTGGGCAGCACGTTGCAGGAATAGTCCTGCTAGCAGAAACTTCCTTTGCTCTCCTTTATTCCAGGGTTAATACCTGCAGACATACAATCCACCAAGTGTGCCTGTTTCCTGCAGTAGGAATGTATGGCATGCTTCCACAGCAGCTGCTGTGCCCTGCAGACCCTTCTGAGGATGGCTGGCCCCACTACACATGGTCAGATTGCCTGTACTGCATCTGCAGCCTCGGCAAACTTAACAGGGAACCACAACACGCCTTCACTTGCCACAGGAGAGAGACTATGTAGCTAAGCTGAAAGGTTGAGTATGTATCTGCAAGGGAAAATTTGTTTTGGTGCTTGCTAAAAATTGGTACATGCTTAGACTGCATCTAAACAAAAGATTAGTGCAATATTTTATCATTTCCCACCCCTAAATATATCCTACTTAAATAATGTTCACAAGCTTAATTGATAGCATCACCTCAAAGAACAGGTTTTGTAAAATGAGGCTGCTTCTCCTTTGTAGCCACAAAAAATTTTAGCACCCATCTATTTCAATATGTTTCTTGTTTATTCATTTTAATTACAAAAAAAAAGTAGGAATTTTGCAAAAATTTTATATTTTTATCCCATATATGCATCTCACATACAAAAATCTCAGTATGGAATTGTGTCCACAGTTCACTTTACATATCATGTAAAAGCCTGTGTTACTGGGGTATCAAACATAAAAACAGCTAATTGCTTGTTGTGCCTTTACAATTTATTCATATTTTTCAATCCTTCAAGTTCGCAGATTGACATCAAAATGTTTACTGAATTTGCCCAAATAATGAGTTGATCAATAAATGTTTATTAATACATATTAACAAATCTATTTTCTAAATAACAATACATGGTATAATGGGTGTTTGCAGGTTTTGAGAAGGGGGCACTGGGGCAGTTCTTGCATCTTCAATGTGTGTTTTAATAAATTGTGACTTTTCATCTTTTCAAATTTATTGCAGACAGGATGCATAATCTTGTCAATACAAGCAATGTGCTGGAAAGACCAGGATTCAGCTTTCTTTTTCAATTGCTGTGCTACTTGAAGAAAGTTGAACATAAGCTGTGTTATCTTTTTCATTTGTAAGGATGTGTTTGCACTATGAATTGCCAAAGTTGTAGTATACTGTTTTCAGAATCTGGAAGTTCCCATTTTCTTGGTCCTTTTGTAATTGCAATACAAAATACTTATATTTGAGTACACATGATCTTCAGCAATAACAATTCAAAAATGTTCCAATTTCTCTTTTTATTATGAAAAGAGACTAGCAGAAAATACTATCCTTTTCAGATTTGTTTTCATCTGAACAAATTGTATCTCCTTCTATATTTATCTTTAACATGTTTCATAATTACACAATCCCCAACCAGAGACTTAATGTTCAGATACATTATATTAGATATTATATATTATGCATGAAAACTGGTTCATTTTTTATCTTCCAATAATGATCGTCAAGCTGGTTCATTATTCATCAGAGAAAAATGAACTCTCTTCATATTCCAGTCATAGTACATTTCTGCCCTGATCATATACATAGAAGTCCATTGTCTAGATAAATGTCTGATCAAATATGACCAAGCAAAGGAATTTTCTGGAGAATCAACCCTTTCAAGATGTATATGCTCTTTCAATTACCATCTTTTAATTGTATGTTTTTGGCTAATCTTGTCTTTTCTGGTCACAAAATTAACATAACAGACACAGTTCAGAAGCAAACTGATGATCTTATAATGTCATCATCCAACTTGCAGCTGGAAATCAAGTCATGAGAGTACTGCCCACTGAACCCCAGGTTCTGAAATCCAAAGATGCCAATTAAATGACAGATCTGTTAGCTATTTTACATTATTTCATCCATAACACCAGCTAATGTACTCAATTCTGGTTCCACCTTACTTCAATTTTGCTGAATATCACATGTAAACATATATATCAAAACATTCAAATTCTTCCTCTAAAAACAATGACCAAATGTCAGCACAAAAAATGTGAAAAATTGAGGCTGAGGGAGAAGTGAAAAACACATTTATTTATATCATAAACTCTCTATATTACATGCTTTATATTATATCCTCTGAGATGTCATCTAACACCTAAATCTCTCAACATATTACAGTAAGGTTTCTGTGTTCTAGTGTGTTCATATAGGTGCACCATGCAGAATTTCACTTTAGTTGAAAATCCTTTCTGTAGCATTTGATTTCAGATAAATTCATGAACGCATATTTCTAGTGTAAATATAAATATGTATAAATATAAATTTAAATATAGTGGAAATAGCTGCTTCATAAACTACTTTATGCATATGTTAAAGATCATTGAAGGCCTAGGCTGATGGAGAAGGAAGTGCTAAGATAATCAGTTGTAGTTTTAGAAGTTTATTTTTTTATCAAAATGAACTTCAAGAAATCTTTGTTTTCCACAAGCTAGTTTTGTCTTGCAGTAAAAAGCTTGACTATGCCTAGAGAACAAAGTGGCCACAGTTGTTGCCTCTGAGCTCACAAGTCTTTTATCCAACCTATGTAAATACCATTGATTGAAATTTGTAACGTTTATCTCCAGAAGGTGTCATAACCTGTATGCTGCAGACAGCAGTGAGCTTAATATAATCTTTATGACCTGTCATGTCCCATGGAATTCAATCCTTTCATTGCTGTATACAGACAATGACACAAGACTTAGCAGAGGCTTTGAGATTACAATGGAATCTTCTTGGTTGCCCCAAACAGCAGGAATTTTCTGGCAGGTCCTCCTGCACAGGGGGTTGGAATTAATAAGGAATGAATATTGGGAGAATTAGAAACTTGTTTTAACTATCTTTTTCTTTTACTTCTGTTAAACAAATGTTAAGGTCTGAGGTAAAGACCATGTTTGTAAAAGTACTTGCATACAAACAAATGTAAATTTTTGAATAATACTTTCATTTCTGTCTACTTCCCTTTTAGAAAGAGAAAACCAAAGAGGAAAAAAGAAATTTTCCTCTAATTTCAGAGTTGTGTAAACTTTGCTACAGTTGCATGAAGATTGAGTCTTTTGGCTCCCTTTAGCCAGAGAGTCCTATTCCCAAAATAGAGAAACATTAGTAGACATTGCTCTGTTCGAGTGCTAGAGACAGAGCTGAACTTTTTGGTCATTTTGCACAGCTTTTGAATGCTGCAGCTATGTAAAAGTAGACCACAGTTCTTCTCCTGACCTAAAGTAATGTATGCTCTATTCTATGAAGACCTTTTCCACAGCATGAGGTAAATTGTGCAGGCAAGAGGGCTGTACACTGCCCATTTCCACTTCAAACTACTAAATTGTGTGAAATACCAAAAGCAAACCTTCAGCTGACATTCGTATGACATTCAAAACAGCAGTGGCAATGATAACAAAAGATACTTCCAGCTGCAGGAAACAGGCCTGAGGAGTTCTGAATTTGTGCTTTTCATAGCTAGTATTTTTACAACAGAAGCAACTGAAAGATACCATTTCCTACCTTACACTTTAATAGTATTGAAGGAAGAAAAAGAAAATATTTGCTCACCAGTTTTATTTTTGAGGCGTCTATTATTTCCTCAATAGCTACTGACTGTTCCTTCTCCTTCATTTTTCTTTTTCGTTAAACTTGTAAATGATACCAGAGAGTGCTAGGCAGAAGTTTATATACTTAGGTGAACTTTGATTCTTCCTTGGACTTTAAGACTAATCTAGTGTAGAATGTGATTGACAAAGCATTTTCATTGATGTTATGCAGCCTTTTCAAGTTAGCCAACCTAAGCAAATGAGGTTGTTAATGTTTACTCTGGCCCTTTCTCTAAAATGGTTTTGAACTTTAGCAGATTTTATCAACTTATAAGGGTTGCCAAATTACATCAGTATTCACTAAATATAAAATACTCATGATTATGCAGCAGGGGGCTGCCTAGATCAGCAATGCTATATGTACCTCTAATGGAAAGCCGGGTTTACTTCAAGATTGAATAATTGCAGCAATTATTGAATAAAATACTTTGTAGCATACCTACTTGAATCTCTTCCTTCTGTATGATTTCTGAGAATGGGACAGACAGCAGTTTTTGCAATCCATCCAGATGGTCACCATCAATATTTAACAAATAATTAATAAAAATACAAATTATTAATGTCATGATGAGAAACTGTGACCCCAAAGACCTTGTAATAGCAGTGAGATTTTGCAGGCAGAGTGAACTATGCTTTTACTAATAAATAGTGTCTCTCTAAAATCAAATGCAGAGTTAACAGATTTAATCAGAACTTTATACCAGCTGTAGTTAATAGAATCATAAAAATTAAATACGGAAAACATCTATCTGTCCTGTCCTGTTCTAACTTCTACTCCATACCTGTACAACACAAGATTTTTTCCAAATGCCAAAGGACTAAAACAAATACAAGAAAGGCACGCAGCAACTGAGGATTTTCTCCACAAGCTCTTTTTCCTGCAAGAGTGGCAGAAGTGAAGCAATCCAACTGACAACTCCCCAGCAGACTGGAAATAGACAGTATCTCCCAACCTTGGTGAAATAGTGAACTATGAGTATAGGAAATGAAGCCATGAAAGTGAAGCAGTGAAGCCTCAGAAAACCCCTGAAGAGGTGACCCATTGGAAGGCACCACCCTTGCAGAGTACTGCCACCTTTCCCCTGCCCAGCTGTTCCCCCAGCTCACAGCTGGCACAACCCCTGACTTACAGCATGCCCAGGTGCTTTTTCTTCCCTTCTCTGTTAGTGATTTAATTCTTCTTTTCCCAAAATTCCTACTGCTAAGCTCATTCAAGGGAATAGTTAAAGAAAACATTTCTTAAATATTAAAGATAAATCATACTATCATAGAATGTTAAGGGGTTGGTATGGACCTTAAAGACCATAAAGTCTCAATCCTCCCTGCCACGGGCGGGGACATCTCTCACTAGACCAGGTTACTCAAGGCCTTAATCAGCCTGGTCTTGAACACTTGTCAGAGTTGGGGCATTCACAACTCACCTGGGCAACCTGTTCCAATATCTCTCTAACCTCACAGTAAAGAATTTCTTCTTATATCAACATGGAAATATTATTTTCCTGGCTTTATTTGGTGCTGGACATGGAAAAAAATTCAATGAAAAGGTTTTCCATGAAGAAGCTTTCAATTTTCTTCCAAGCAATCTGAAAGGAACTGCTCCATTTAGTTTAGTCATTCAGTATTGACTATTCCAGCAATGGAATGGAGGTGAACTGATTCAACATATCAGCAGCTGGGCCTCTCCTGGTGACTGTTTGAAATCCAATTTCATGGTAGTGCCCTGCCTGAAGCACTGCTCTGCAACTACTTCTTAACTCTGATTGCCAGCCATCTAACTGCTACAGAGCCCCTCTCCCCAGCTTCTTTAATAATAGCACTGAAAGCTCATGTTTTCTTGTGCACCAGGAAAAAAAGACAGTTTAGAATCCTTGAAAATGTTCACAACATTAAATTATCCCATGCCATTGCAGAACATTTATTTCCTCTCACTTCATTCTCATTCCAAGCCAGTCAATCTCCTAATGCTTTTGACATGGGTTTTAGTGGTCTGTATGTCAAGTAGAGAGCATTACCCCAGTTGCACCGTGATTATTTGGACTGCAACAGTTATGTCTGAATGAAAGTATTAGTAAATTGCCAGCTGTTTTCATACAGATCTCCATGGTGATTGCCAGATTACTGGGTTTACTGGTGAGTCCTAGGGCTGTACACATATATTATCAAAACAAAACAACATTTAGTACAAAGAAGTGATTCACAGGATCACATGCTGTTAAATCACACTCTGAAAAGCATAGAGATCCTATTTTTTAACTCTGCTCTTTCCTGTCTCTCTTCACTGTAACTAATGCTCTCCACCTCTGCTTTTTAATACATTCCTTAAATTTCTCTCTCTGCCAATATTAAAAGCAACGTAGAGCAGAGCTTTTTACTTCCTACTCTAAAT
Organism: Notiomystis cincta; assembly: GCA_013398075.1. Taxonomy (NCBI): domain Eukaryota; kingdom Metazoa; phylum Chordata; class Aves; order Passeriformes; family Notiomystidae; genus Notiomystis; species Notiomystis cincta. The sequence goes on along the minus strand of VZRX01023363.1, from coordinate 90,007 downwards.
TTTAATGATGGTGTAATACACGTTTTGTATCAACAGACCTAAACATTGACACTTTCTGTGCTCTGAACATTTGGAAGTATTAACATACTTTAAATTCACTGCAGAATATTAAATAGACTGTAAGGATTTTGCATAAGAATGAACTTCTGATAAAAATGAAAAGTGTTTACTTTTCAAATGTCCATCACCATATCTGGCCTACATGACAGTAATTCACTTCTAAAATTCACTCATATGTTCGTTGTTTCATTTTTTTTAATGATTCCTGTACAGTCAGGAACAAACCTGTTGCTCCCAATATGATACTTAGAGAAAAAATGTTTTATTATAATAAATAAGTACTCTGCTATCTGTTAATAATAATTTTATAAAACACAATTTTTGCAACAAGGTAAAATGACTTTAAATTGGTGCCATCTTCAAAGGTCTTTTTTTAATTAAATCTTACCTTCTCCATAATGAACAAATAGTTGTCATTAAATGATAGTTCAGAAGAATAGTTATGATTTTATTTCAGTTATTCTTTATGAGCAAAGATATAATTTGGTTTACAAATTCTTTCAGAAGAATCAAGACCTCTTGCATGTAGGGAGAACCTAGTCTTACATTTCAACTGAACTTTAAAAAAATTGTTATAAATTTTCTGCCATTAGAGTACTCTGAAGAGCAATAGAAACACAGCCAGAAAACTCCCTACTTTGAGCAATTCTTAAGTGACCACCCAAAACCAGACAGTTTCATGAAATTATAAATTTGGATCCAAACACAATAAAAGCCAGATAATCCACTCCTCAGAAGCTGTAATTATTTTAATGAGAGATGGAGGAATGTTCTTATTTTCACTTCTCTGATTCTACTAATACATAACTGTAACTCAGCAATTCAGGGTCAGACAATGAGCCTTTGAGCAATTATTCACATGAGTGGTCTCACAGAATTCAATGTCTTCACTTAATGTGCCATTAAAACGGTACATAGGTGCATTTAACTAAAGCAAACATTAGTTCACTGCAACAAGCAACAGGTTGCACTGTAAAAAGTGGAAAGATTACTCAGTCACTATCCATTGAGAACACTGAGACAGGAAAATGGCATCATGGATTTGTTTTTCTCAAGAAAAGATTTCACAGAAAGAACATCTGAGTTTTTTACCACGTTCTGAAAACCAAATAAATCCATTTCAGAATTTCAGAGAGACTACTCTGCACAGTTTGCAAAATCAAGACAATCCCAACTAAGGAAAGTCTAAGAAGAAATTCTAAAAATACTTAGACATAACACTGGAGAATTTTAAAGAGAAAGCCAATGCAAAATCAGGCAGATACAGAGGCAATTCAGTTTCACCTGTAATCTCTCTCAGTCTTATGTGTGTGTCAGCAACCACAGCAAGGCTCCTTGTGCAGCTGTCAGCGCTACTGTGGGTCCTTGCTGAACTACAGCACAAACCCAGCACATCTTCCCAGGGAAAATAAATGTTCTCTCATTCCTGATCATGTCTCCTAGTCCAATACTCTTGTAATACATACATTATTGGTTCAGATAAAGAAATTTCTTTATGTTTAATGTGATAATGAAAAACTGGATATAAAGAAATTATTTTCTACCTGCCTCTCTAACTTTCTTTATTGCACAGCTTATGACCAAAATTTTGCTGGCAGATTTAGTTGTTGCCTGAAAGATGGCATGAAACCAAATGGCATGAGCTATATGCCTGGGATCATCTCCATATGCCTAATTCTTTTGTGTATTTTTAAAGTATGCAATGCTAAAGGAGAAGACAGAAGAAGCAGAGACACTGCTCAATTTCCTCACACTGATGCAGTTTGCATCCTTGTTGAAGGAAGGCTTTATTTTGCCACAGTATTGAACAGAGAGGTTAGGAAATACGTGCTACTCCTTGGCTTACCTAGCAGTCTGCTGATTTCCTCAGCACAAATGAAAATCCAAATACTATTACTTGTCTTAGATGCACTTCAGGAGTCCCAAATCTTTGCAAGTGCAATACCGGAAAGGCCTAAAAGACATTGCATACTTCCTTCCCCATCAAGAGTAGGGTATTCAATAAATTTTAGAGACAAATGTCCTTCATGGCTGAAGATAAAGGCTAATGAACCTGGAATTAATATAGATCAACATCATCCAGTTTTAAAAGGTTTGGAGGGAGTATGACTTCAACACAAAACTCAGAATTCATGCCTCTCATCACCATCCCACGGTATCATACCTCAAATTATCCTCCCCTGCCTCACATTAACTTGAGCCAAAATATTAATTCACACCCCAGGGACCATTTCTTTGCTATATTCTGTACTGAGATACGTGTACATCAGTCCAGCTGCATTAGTTCTGTAGTTGGTATGCAAATATCAGGTGTTCATGGAAATGTTAATTGGCATTAATGCTGGACTGTATAGTGGGCAACTAGAAGAGTAGATATCTTGTCTCCTGAAGTGTTTTTGGAGCCAGTGAAGGTCTGAAAGTCAGAAAAAGGTGTTCCTCCAGAGGGCGATTAAAAGCAAGCACCTGACTCTCTATTCTGAAGTGAACTTCCTAGATTGTCAGAGCTTGTGAAAATTCTTCTGCCCTCATCAACATGAAGTTCCCCTTTATCAATGGGCAGTTTAAAGCTCTGAGGACAAAGAGTTCCTCTTCAAATATGTAATATACACAGAAATTCAAAAAACCTTTTTCAGTCCTCTCACATTTCCTCTCAGAGACATCATAAAATTCAAGTTTGTTACATTAATTCCCTGAAGAAGTCACATTTTTCATATTTGTCCTTGAAATTATTCAGCTAAATGCAACTTGTCTATATGAAAATCCAGAACTAGAGACTTGCTTCAGGATAAAACACTGGCAAAACCACTGTACCATACAAACTATTACATGGGGAAGCTTTGACTTTTTTTTAGTTGAGGTAGAAGGATCTTTAAGCAAGGCTTTAAAAGGCCTTTTGGGGCCTAGAGACTTTTTATCCTCGTTATTTTTAGCACTGCACAGAAATTAGTAACTCCAATGGGTTATGCACCAGATGTTTTGCTGGGCTGGAACCCCAAATGCTATTCAGACTGCTTAAAACAACTGTATCTCAACACATTGGTGCCCTTTTCTGTAATAGTTATTGACAAAAAGGCAATCAACTGAAGAGAAAGAAGAACAGTCCACTGATACTCTTCCTTATTCTCTGAACTGTGATGTGTTTGAATTACACAAAGAAGTTTTTCTAGTATGAAAAGGAAGATGAAAATCAATAGAATACTTACAGTTCTTTGCATTAGTAAAGGAGTTTCAGAACAACCTATCCCTTCATCATTAAAATTTGATTCCATATTGATTATGTCTTCAATCACCTCTTCCATCTGATAAAATAATATTTTAAGACAAATCACTACAAATAATAATGGGAAAAAAATTATTTTGAAAATATAGAGAAATTAATTTTGAATATCTATTACAGCAATAAAACTGAATTTCAGAAGTTTATATTAAAATTCAAACAATTCCAACACTTCTATACAATATTCACATTTTTTACTTGTGAGAACAGTTGTGGTTTAGCAAGATACATCTTTCTCTTAAACACCAGTCCACACCCCTATTTTAACCCCTTATTGCAACACCACGATCCTTGATCAAATATGTCATATCCACAGTGCACTGCTGCATTGGTGCAGGAAGGCTGAAAGGAACCTGTGGTTCTGCAACTATATGAGTCACTCAAGGTTTGGTGTTACATGCTGCCCTCTTTGGCAGGTAGAGGATTTTTGTTTAGCAGTACACTCAATACTTTTCCAGACAGCCTTCTAGGATCAATTTTGATCTAATCTGAGCCAAAAACTGTTGAGGAAGATGAAATAGCTCAATAATTACTTGGGATGAAATGATGAATACTTTGAAGGCCTATAGATATATAGGGATTTGGGCAAAGTAAAACATGAGTTTTCAATGGCAATTATGGTCTGGTTCCATTCATAATATAATTTTGGGAGAGATCTCATGATTTTACTTCTAACTCTACTATCTGCAGCTCTTGGGAGCTGAAGGAATTGTAGATGGCCCTATGCAACGAAAGTATCACACAGACAGGGGACCTTACAACACAGAACTTTAGGCCACATGGCCCAGCACAGCTCATATGTGCATTTCTCTCCGTCTCTAAAACCAGAGAAGTACAGTGCCAGGAGTTGTACCCAGACTTATTTAGGAAAGCACCATCAGGGCCAAAAGGATACTAAGAAATGCTGGCAATCAGACAATATGAAGAAGTGCACTTTACTGCACCAATGTGAGTGTTGGCTCTATATTATTTATTAATGTAACTATAGCCTACTCTCAACCACAGGGCACATCCACATTAGGAAATTACACTGTGCCAGTCATCTCCCTGAGTCTGACATGAGTTTATTCAAATCATTGCAAAGATGCCAGGATCTTGGCCAGTGCCAACTATCACACTCCCAATCTTCAGAGAGTTTTACAAGCAGCCCTCTTCCTCACCAGGACAGAGTGGTACAAGGGCAGGCTCCTGATCAGACCCAAAATGCCTGAGAACTGTTCCAACCCATTATACTTAGCCAGCATAGAGGTGGTCACATAGGTATCCACAAAGGCCATTTAAAGTAGCTCCAGTACTCCATAAACCTGACTTAAAATGTCAGTTGTCAATGTAGAAGGAATGGAGAGGCCCCAGATGAACTCTCCAGGAAGCTTTATGGGCTCCCTCATGCTTAGCTACATAACATCCAAAAGCTCAAATGAGTCATGGTGTATTTGTAAGATTCTTCTCTTCTATTAAAGTCCAAGACATGATACAGCATCTCCATTTCCCATTTCTGTAGGAATTCCCCTTTTACCTAATAAACAGTCTCTCTTGAAATCTACTGAAGTATTAAAATCCATAATGACCTACATCTCACAGTGACTAAGAATCTGACATTATATTATAGCTGCATCTCTATGAAAATCGATGGTGGCACTAAAGTTAGCATATCTTTGCCAATTTACCCAAGATAACCCATATAAAAATATAGCAGCTAACTGAAAAATGAATGAGTGGGTTTTTTTCAGTTATGTCTTGAAGGTAATCAGTATTTAACTTTCCTTTATGCAGCTAGGTTAATACAGCTAGACAGAAATAACTCCCATCTGAAAAAAAGATGTTTTTCTTTGCAAAGTGCATATTTGGAAAACGTACAACACATGATACATATATAAAAAGATGCAACAGTATATTTTATCTGGCAGCAGTCTAAATATTGATCCTGCAGTAAGCTTTTCATGGACATACAAGGGAATAACCCACATAATTCAAAAGGATACAGAAAGCAAGAGCTGTAACCTAAGGCCCCTTGAAAGTTAAGAAAGACACCTCTCACCCACTTGTGGTACCAGGTGGGTCATGTAACACTTTTGTAGGAGTAGAGGAGCCCAGCTGCCCTTCCCTTTCCCAGCCCCACCCTACCGCATTTTCGTGTTCGCCCCCGAGGGCCAGCAGCTTGGTGACCGGGCTTTCCGGAGTGCCAATGTTGCTCACGGGAGGCATGTGTCCGCTTCTTAGGATGGAGGTCACTCCCACAGGCTGGATCGTGTGAGAGTGGGACAGGGAGAGTGTCTGGCTGGACAGCTTGGTATCAAGGGTCAGGTACTGCTTCACCTGGTGCCTCTGGCTCTGCTGTATGTGATATCTAGACTGATTTTCCAAGTGTGTTTGTACCTGAAAAAGAATGAAAATAATTGCTGAAGTTTTCCAGTTTCTTGTATCAGTATTTGTCCATGTGCTCACTTAAAAATACTTCAAAACAATAGATTCAGCTTTAATAACACTTGGATAGAATTAGTAATATTTTTTTTCAGTTTTACACACTTACACATTTTTTACTTGTTTACCATTTTCCTCTTACACAGCTGAACAAGCACTCTGAATAGTTATAAAGAAAAACAGAATTAGGAAAGACAGCCATGATCCTGAGAAAAGACCAGAAATTCACTACCCGGGTTTCTCAATTAAAAGTGATCTCTCTCGAGATCACTGCAATCAAATCTACATGCATATATGCACTCTAAAGTTAATACTGACTCTTTTGTACATGAAAGAGTAAATAAATGCATAAAGAGAAATATCATCCAACCAATTCTAAATAACATCAACAGCAGCAGACCTTCATTCACACCTCAGTCCACGTTTGTGCAGTCACTGAGGTGAGGCATTGCTGTATTTTGCAATGGAGTCCAAGCTACAGTTCTGAATGACCGCTCACTATCCACAAACGGTGCAGCCTTCTCGAAGGGCCTCTGGAGGACAGGTCACATTTTTAGTGGACAGGGCTTTATAAACTGAGTGGTCGTGCCAAATGGCTGATGGAGTAAGACTTTGGGGCATCCTTGATTACAGAGATTGACAGTTGCTACTTCAAACAGCTCCCATTTCAGATCAATGTCACATTCCCGCAGTTTAACAACCAGAGGAGCACTGCATCCACAAACCTTACTGTCATTTCAGCCCTGTGGCTCTCGCCTCTTCCTACGGCATGACTGGTCACAAATGTCTTGCAATAAAGTTTTCTCAAGTGGCCTCTGTGTAAGCATGATTAATATTCATTAAATAATAGCAAGATTTGTTTTGTAAACTTTTTTATCAAAAAAAACTTAGCCATTTAAGCAAACTTCTTTTTGATTCTCCTAAAATACATAAGCAGAGATAGTCATAAAAGCAGTTTACATTTGAAGAAGTTATATTTTTCTACAATATTGCAGTACATACTTTATTTTTAATCATTATATAATAGTTTTAATTATGTTTCTTTAAACTAATTTTCTAGTCATATAAAAAGACTAAACCATGCAGTAATGAATATGAGATTAATTATTTCTATGTAAGCCCTAAAGTTATTAAATATTATTCCATTAAAATATTGATATAAAATCTTAAATACACTGTTTGGATTTTCCCCTGATTTATGTTAAGAAGGTATGCATAATATATAAGGTTGCAAAAATTACATGTGTATTTGGGATTTACTTACATTTGTCTTAACTTAGATCTTTGTGTTAGTTTTTGAAAGTGCATAATGCACTGTTAGTTTAAGCTCTGATTTATCATGTGTAAAGATACATGTGAAATCATAACAACTCAGAAACTTATGCATCTATTTAGTCTTTCATACTTAAGCTTATATTGAAAATTAGATACTCAAGCATTTTCTTAAATGATAATCCAATGAAATCTATTGCATACCAGTTTAACCATTTTGGGGCAAAATCTAATACATTAAGGGAAAACAAATACAGCCCATTGGATGGCTGGAGCAGGGATTCTCTGTGTATCCTCATTTTTCTGCTGCTTTTTTAGAAGCATCCATGGACAATTCATGATTATGCTGAACTCTAAGCTCACTGACTGAATCCACATAAAGTAACCACTACCCAGAGTCTTGTGGTACCTAAACTGGTGAAGATCTCTATCCAGCACTGCAGAACTCTGCAATCAACAGCTTTGAAAACACACATTCTTTATGTGGCATAAATGGGAGCAGGATAAACACATAGGTGACAATTGCATTCACTGCATTTCATCCCAACTGATTTTTTATCTTAAATGAAGCTGATGAACCCTTTGTAACGAGCAATGAATTTCTGCCTTAGAATTTCTACGGCCCATTATCGTACATCTTCAAATTAAATGGGAAACATAAAAAATTGCAGTGTCCAAAATCTATACTAGCTCATTTTAAGTTTGTTTTTAATAAGGAATTTTTATAGTTCTCCTAAAAAACTGCTGAAAAATCAGTGACTTGTGGGTTTTTTCCCCTTTTGCATCGAGATTGCTAGTGGCAGACCAGAATCTCTGTGCATCCTGTTCTTAGTGAACCACCACAGAGCCATCCCACTAAGAAAAGGGAAGATATGTGAAAGACAATCAGCTAACTGCTGACTGGGTAAAAAATAGTTTATCAGAAGTGCTTATTTCGTATGATAGTCTTTCAATGATTATATCCTGTCCTGAATTTAAAGCCTTGCTGACGGAATCTATGTTGCTGTAGTTTTGCAAACCTCTCCACCCCTTTACTGTGCCAGTTAAGTCATTACAAAGCAGAACCTTTGAGGTTAAAAATGGATCTATGCCCTGATTTTCATCTTTCAATAGTCTAAACTAGTCTTAGTACTCATTGCTAAAGTAAAGCAAAGTGCTTCATTTGAAACATACGCTTTTAAAAATCAAACCACAATGTAAAGACAAAGGAAAATGGGAAACCTATATTTATAATCATATCCTTAATATATAATAAGGGGGGGGGGGCGGAATTCGTACTATGAGAAATACTGAGATTGCAAGTCAAGCTACCAAAACAGAACTTATTTTTAAAACTGTGCATGTAATTTATATGAATTAGAAGTAGAAACTCAAATCCTTATAATTTTATAAAACCAGATAATCCAGTGTCTCATTCCAAGGATGATTGATTTATTCTCTATTGAGATGTTGCATGACCACTGTTATCTTTTATCAGTGGTATTAAGGTAAGTTTCAGATTCAATTTTCTAAATATTGCAGATGACTTTAAATCTTTTCATTAAGTATTGCCAAAACTACAAATGTTAAACTTTGACTTGATTTTGAGCTTCATTCTAATGATGCACAAGGAGCAGTTAAGCACTGGCACACATTGCCTCAAGAGGCTGTGTAATTTCCATCTATCAGGATTGTCAAGACTTTTCTGGACAAGGCCCTGAGAACCTGAAGAAGCAAAAGAAATCTGAAAATAGAAAGGGAAATTTTAATTGATGGAATACATATAGAAATTCCAAATAACCATTATCAAGTCTGATGTCAGGTTAGAAATTCAGTGAAATAAACACAAAAAGAAAAAGACCTGAAAGATCAGTTCCACATAAAGTAATCTCACAAGTAAAATAACCAAGATCAACATGCATTTAGCTGCTTAATCATGTTCATATCTTAGATGCACAAAACACAATTCTTCTCAAAAAATAAAGAGGGAAAAAAAGATTTTCTAGAGGAGCAGAATTTTTACTTTTCCCAATAATACTAGTATGGTATCCTCCAGCAGTGCTGGGAGACTGATTTTTCAGTGCAGAATCTTTTGAGGAATTCCCATAATCTGTGACAGCATTTTGTCAGAGCCTATGTGGAATTTTAAGATTCCGATGTTGATCCCGATGCACCTTTTACTGCTGCAACAGTCTGAATATGGGGTTACCTTCTTTTTTTTTGTCTCTGTGGGTCAATGAATATTAATCATTTGTTTAAAGCAGAAAAGCATGAAGGAAGACCTAAAATGGCTTTTGGATAGAGCATCCAAGAATCTGGCATGTCTGTGGAACCTGGATTCTCATCTCTGACAAAAATCAAGCAGTGTTATTTGATAAGGCATATCTTCCAGCTCTCAGCAGACCACTTTCTATTAAATCATCCTCTGCCATCCTACTATTCTGTGAGGTGCAAAAAACAGGCACCCAATGACCACCTTATGATCCAGACCCTGACTGAGACAAACCTGAGACAAACCTGAGACTCAGCCCAGGACTTAGTGTTGTTCTCCTGGTACATCTGCTCTAGCCCATAGTATAGTCTCTTACCTGGCCCTTCCTGCCAAGTGCTCCTGATATCACATGTGCAATGTGTAACAAGGTGATGAATTTGTGCAGGTCTAGTGCTGGTTCTCCTCCCAGGCATTCTCTTGCAGCAGCTGTTGCCATGTACTTTAAATACTAACTATCCCATATTATTTGAGGAATGAAGGACAGCATAAAATCTAATAGTTAATACATTATCCACTCCCTTCTAGGCACTGCTTTTGTCTAATACCTGACTTTCTTAAATACAGCAAATTTAAAGTCTACTCAGAACCGGAAACATGGAGCATGAAGGGAACCAAAAGCATCCAGTGCAAATGCAAATAATACAACTCCACCAGTTCCACAAACCTGAAACAGAAATAAAAACTTTGAGATGGATTTTGTAAAGAAGAAAAAGATCCCAATGCACTGACTGTACCTATTTCTATTTTATATCTCACTGACAGGCCATTTCTGGGAACAAGAACATAACAGCCTTTCAGAATTACAGATGCATATTCAGACTTCTTCAATTGCTCTTTCTAATTTGAGCACACATCATCATGTTGTAACACTGCAGTACAGTTGTGTAACATCTTTTCCCACAATCACACTAAGTTTGCTTTCATTTCTAATATGTTGCACAATGGCATAGCTAGACTTGCAGTTGTTTATTTACATAAACTGTTTCACTTCACAATTTGCTGATAGAATTTGTCTTCTGCTAGAAAAAGAATATGTAGCACATCAAATTTAAGAAAGAAGACCTATTTAGGGGACCTAAAGAAGGAATGAACAATGTCACTGATATTCCATTAAGCAGCAGTGCTACATCTTTCTTGGTGTTCCAGTAAGAGCAAGCAGGTGACATCTGTACTCCCAGGCTGCTTAGCTCAACATCATTCCCGAGAGAAATAATAGGAAAACTGAAAAGAGATTCAATTAATAAATTATTAAAAGATAGGAATATAATTAATGCTAGTCAACATAGTTCTGTGCAAAATAAGCCTTGTCAAACAAATCTACTTCTGCTCTTTGATGAGATTTTAAGTTAGGTTGCCAAAGGTAACGATGTAGGTATAATACACTTCAACTTTCGTGTGCCTTTTGACTTAGTATCACTCAATATTCTAATTAAAAATATAGCACTACACAGTATCAATAAAGCGTATTTTAACTGGATTAAGCATTGGCTAACGAACATGCATAAGAAAGTGATCAGCAAAGGCTTGGCATCAGAAAGAAGGACTCTTCAGTCTTGTATTACTCAACTTTGCCATCAGTGATTTGGGACTAATGAAAAATAAAACCAACTAAAAAGCATAAATATTTTTAGATTAGTGTTCTCAATCAGAGTAATACAAATCTGCATATACTGGAAGAATACAGGATGCAACAATGAAGAAAACACCTCAGGCAATTAGTCTGTAAAGAAATTGGGGTCATAACAAGCCAGCAACTCAGCAGGAATGTCCCACTGATGCTATAGAAAGAAAAAAAAAATGGCATAAAGAAGGAAGTGAAAAGGAACCTGGCTTTACTCTGATTTTATTTATGGCTCAGAAGAGTTCAATAATGGAAGCCTAAAAATATTTCTATCCTAAATATTTTTGAAACACTGTTGAAAAATAGAAAGTATGTAGAAAAGAACTATGGAGGTAATTGAAGACTGAGAAAAGGGTGTTTCAATGAAAGCTTAAAGAGGCTCGGCTATGTTCTTGTTGTCAGTTTGTGAAAAAATTTTGACATTCATGGGACGTGCTGAATGTGAAAGCTAGCTCAAAAAGCATGTTAAGAGCCACTGGCCACAAGTTGAAGTGAGGCATAGAAGAAGTTGTGTGCATAAACAGTGAAGTACTCAAAAGGAAGTGCTCAAACTACTGTTTTCTTCCAACAAAGGATTGATGATTTTCTGGGGGAGAGAGAGAGAGTAGCCAAATCCAGGATATAATTTTATCAAACATATTCTTGGACTCAAAGCTGAGTACTAAGGTAATAACTGAATGCAAGACAAAGGGCCATGTTTTTAGAGGAATTAGAAAGAGGGGTCTACTAACTCTTGCTGTGTTTAGATTTTTTGGGGTTTTGGACCTGAGAGCTGGCTATTTTATTGGCAACCTTTGATGCAAATTCACAATGGATTCAATAAATGCTTAAATCTCTGCTACAAAAATTATATGCTTAATCATATAGTATACTGGGCAGAACTCAGCAGACTTCACTAAAGTTTGCCATTTATGCTGGAAAATAATTTGTTTCAGTGTTTTTAATAGCTTTTGAAGAAAAATTTTTCACCCTGATAGGATTGCATCATTTATCATCAATCCTGAACACAACACCTCTCTGCAAATGAGTGATGGGACTTCATGTTCTTTTCAGCCACTGTACTAGAAAATAAGCATTTAATTATCCACTCTTAATTATTAAAATGTTCTGTAAGTACCCAGAAATTTTAATTCTATTTTAAGATAAGAAACACAGTCACAACACAGACTATTTTTGCTCTATATCTGAGGACTTTCAAATGTATTTTAAGGGTTAGAAAGAAAAAGCATTTTTAGTTATGAAATAATCCTTTCTAACATCTATTACAAATGAATATCAGTTGTTTGTTTCTCCTGCTCTCTTTATTAAACTTTATGAGGAAAGACAATTTGTAAAATTATTTCATAATAAAATGAAAATTTAATTTAACTTAGGAATTATATTCTTCTGTTCTATCCTAAAGACTATCACCAAATACTGTAGCTGTTCACTTTAATGTTCAGTTTATAAAAGCATGTGTGATTATGCCAATTAATTACTTAAGCTAAACACAGTAATTAATTTTTAAATGTGAATATTTTTCCTATAGGAACTTTGATCTGACTAGATGAGACCTTCTCCATTAATATGCATGAAGAAAGAATACAAAAGACATCTAGTCTGGAAACATACAGCTGTGTTTAGTTGATGACTTACAGTAGCTTTCAAGTTCAGAAAAAATTCTCATGTGACTCTAATGCACTATTTTTCATCTTATTTAACCTTTGACACCATATTCATCAGGAACTTGTGAATATTCTTTCAAGGGTGAAGGGACTGAAGAAGAAATATTTAAAAGTTCATTGACAAAGACCATGTCTTCAACAATGACAACTGCTTGTATATATTGGTATCTCAGTGTCTAAAAATATCTGGTAAATGTGGGGTAGGATGTGAGTAATTGGAAATTCTCCATCACACTTCCAAGCAAGAGGAGTGTGGGAGCAAAACAAGTGCAGAACAGACTTTGCAGAAATCAGTGCTGGGTAAGAAAAGTTTCTTTGCACAGCACAGGCAGCAGAACAGTGTTTCTCTCAGGAGGAGAAAAGCAGCAGAGCTCTCAGGGCTGTGGCTAATAGAAGCTGGATCTTACAGCTAACCATTTCCTGACAAATCCCCGTGCAGGCACTGGGATTTTGATAACATTTCCCCATTGTGGTATTCTCTGGCACTCACTGAACATTGATGGAACTCAGTCCTTTCAGGTATTCCTCTGTGCTAACCTCCTTGTGCAATCAGAAATGAGTTGGGGGAAGCCAACTACCTGCACTGAGCAACTACAGAGACATTATCAAAGCAAGCACTTCCATTTGCACCGGTGTACCTGAGACACTCTTGGCTTCTTAATTGAACTCCTGCAGTTAAGATACACACAGCTCTGATGGCTCCTTATCCATCACCAGCTTGACTTCTGAAGAAAGGATCCCTAAGGTCTTAAGGCCAGCTTGTCATGTTTTAAAATAACAATGAGTCTCGATGACTTTGTGGTCTTCACTGGTAGAAAAGAATCAAGTTTTTAACATTGCACTATAAAAACAGCTTATAAAGTTAAGCAAAGCAAACTACAGGAAGTATTTTTACAAAACCATCCCTTTGATTTAACTTGGAATTTAAGCTGAAAATCTAAACTGTGAATAAAACCAACCACTACAGGTAATAGGCCACACAAGCATAACAATGGTTCACAATCAAATTAAGAAACCCCGGTAATATCCTTACTTTGACTCCGCACAGTGACCCTGTCCATGCTCTCACTGATTCATGAAATCTGTGAATAAAATGAATCTTTACTGTTCCAGTTCCTCTTCATTGTTGGTGTTATTACAGGACAGTGAATATGACTATTGCATTTCAAGAATGTAAGGAAACTTTTTTTATGCCTAGCTACAATTAAAGAGCTAGGTCCTGATACCTTTATTTAACTACTTGTCTCTGCCTCCAGAAGTTATTCAAATTAGGTCAGCTAATAAATGGAGAAGAGCATACCACAAACAGATTCAAGGAAAATCAGTTTTGAATATAGAAAGCACAATCATCTCCTTTTGAATTAAAAATGTTAGTTAGTGTCAGTGAATTTCCACCAGTGTGGGTTGTTCAGTCCTTGCAGGAGGAACAAAATAACAACATTAAAAGTTCTGTATTTCTCAGCTGCAATGACCAGCACAGACCCACAGAAATTACAGTTATAGCAGCATGGGAAATCTGTAACAAGAATGATGTGTTTTATTCAGCAGTTCCAGATTTTCTGGCAAGTGTCATACCTCTAAGAGAAATCTGCTCCAATATATAGGACTCATAAACACAGGCTAATAAACAATAAGGAATATTCTTGCGGATGCAAAAGCTTATATTTTAATTTCAGCATTTTTAACCATTTAACATGAAAGCTCTCAGAGAAGACAAAAGATGACTGTACTACGAATACCCATATAGTCTTTTTTGTTATCCATCTGTAAAGTTTGTAATATACACCTGACACTGGAGAAAGGCAGGTCGTATGTATACTACATTTATGTGTAAGAATAGTTTCAAAATACTTTGGTTTGTTCTTTGATTTCTAATTTTTTCATGTGGCAACGATATTCTTTTTCAATTTTGTCTCACTTCAAAGCTTAAGAGAACTCAGAAAGGAGTCAGCCTTAAAAAGTATGAAGAGGGATCAAGAAGTAACAATTTTGTCATCATTTGTGTACACGTTCTCTGGCTCCCCAGATGAGCAGAGATTAAGTGAAGGCAGTAATATCCCTCTTGTTCAGTTACATACAGCAAAACAGTCCTTGAAGCTAGATCTAAAAGGTGTATTTTCCTGGTATGTAAAGATATGGACATCAACTATAACATGGCTGGAAAGTACTGATGATAAAACTGTAGGAGTAGAAAATAGTACTTTCACATTTGAATATGTGAGGAGGGGCCCATCTTTTTGTCCTTACTTCTTCATTCCTTTGGAGTCCATTGTTTTGGCAGTGCAAACTGAAGAAAACTTCAAAGCCTGAACATGGTAAACCTACCTCTAGTGTGCTATTCTGCCACAAAAATAAAGTTAAAAAAGTTTAGTGATTTTGGATAAAATCACTGGGTTTGCCTGTTTCTAATATGAAAGATTCATGAATGTATGCCAAGGAGACTACATCAGCATGCTCAAAAAATAAAAACCCTATTGGTTGAAAAGCATGGTCAGTTTGTTAGAAGTGGTAATAATTTCACCACCAGATGACAGCGCTGCTTGTTACTACCCCTTTTTTGTGTTAGTCCTCCCTCATTTTAAAAACAAACCGTAAAAAATATGCACCCCCAGCCCATGCACTGCAAGAACAGAGGAAATAAGACTGGTGCCATAAGGTGGTTTGGTGAGACAGTCACAACAGGGAGGCTAATCTGCTGGACAAGATATTTTAAGCCTGTGAAGGGTTATAGCTTCTGAAAAGGCACAGACAAAACTAGCCTCAGTCTGAGAAATGTGCTATTTCTATTTCCTCAGTCTCCGGATGATAAAGAGGGCAAGGGGGGAAGCTTTCAAAGTGGGCATCTTAGGTTCAGCTTCACAACACGATTTTTGTGAAGTCAAGGCAGTAACATCATTTTGAGCCAGCTTAGGATCTGGCCACAGAGTGTGCTTTCATACAAAGCGAGCAGATTGCGTTAGCTGACAGCAGTAGGTGATACTTCCGTCAAAAACAGGAATGGCACTTCAAGGATAGCTATATGAGGAAACACGTTAAAAAGAAAAAAAATTCATATCAACTGCTAAAAGCATTTTTTTAAAAAATCTACCTAGCCTATTTTGTGTCCAAATGTGTTGTGTGGCTGTAAGTGGCAATGTGCCTGAGCATGTTCATGCCCTAAGGATGCTGCTGACATGCTGATCATGGATTTAGCAAATATTACATTCATTACCTGAACATCAGCCATAAATCTGTGTACTCTTTTGGCAATGCACTTCCACTTATGAACTGAATGTAGTAGCAGTGGATTTACAATGCATTAAGCATGTGGCCCTTGAAATATTTTAATGACTTCAAATAATTTGTGTTCACCACTATTCTTAAAAATAAGAGTTAAATAAAGAACTAGTTGTAAGTGAAAAAACCTGATATTAACAAAAATGATCATGAATATAAGTGTTCTCTTTAAAATTTGTAATTTATTTTGAGGAATATTTTCTGGACTATAATTTTGTATGTTTGAGTCGGAAAACATGCATTTCAGACTAACTCTGATGAGCATCTGCTGAAGACAAGGCAAGCAAAAAATTTATACAGGGAGCACTTACAGCATGCAAAGCTCCAATCACTTAAGTTTTGCTGTACTCTGCAGTTGACAGGAAATCTCACAAAAATAGCATAATTGGTACTTTCAGTACTGAACTGAGAAAGCAGTCTTGCCTTTTGATGTGTATTTAAACTAATCTTAGTTCACAATATGTTCCATTCAGCACTAACTCAATATTAAAAAAATACCATTTCTAATATGCAATAGATCAAAATTCAGCCATTACATTCTGAAAACAGCATTTAAAAAAAAAAACTTAGAACCAGAACTGCTGTAAAAAACCACCATAAATAGAATCAAAAGTCAGCCTAGCAGAAACAAGCACACTTCAGTGTTAGAGTTGTACTCTCCAGCATTTCCATTCAATTTAGGTACAACAAACCTTTGTGCACTATAGAATAGGAGCTGGAGGACTGATATTAGGCTAAACTCAAACTACTTAACAGTTTCCAACTAATAGCCACTAAATAAAAACATTAATTAACAAAAGATGATTGATTTTACTGGGATTAATCAAGAGAAATTCCCACTTAGTTTAAATGAGAGTTCTGTGTGAATATGGAATTAAAGCTTACTACTGGTAAGCCATTATTAAGAGCATTATTTATAAGCTGTATTGTACAGAACAAGTCTTTCAAATTAAACTATCCTAATGTGGAAAGGAATGTACAACTTAAAAAGAAGTTGTTAGAGTTGCCTAGAAAAATGATTGTGATATCTATGTATCTGTGTGAAATATTTTTAGTTGAAAGCAAGAATATTTAATAATGATAGCTATTTTAAAGAGTCCTTAGTATTTTGCCACAGAACTTTCAGCAGGGAAACATCACAGTGTGCTGTGACTGTTAATGCTAAGATTTAGTAAGTGAGTATATTAGTATTAACAAATTTATTTAATTATCAAGTGAGTTAATTAGCATTTTGCAGCATAATCAGTAGGCCATATTACAGAGAGAAGGCAAATGCTAGTCTCTGTCGTCCGGCTTAAGAAGCTGGCAGATAAAACTGTGATTCCATCACATGTGCAAAATAAAGTATGACTCAATTAGCCTGATTTTCATCAGAAAGCTAAAAGTACAGAAATATTGATTTGCCAGCATCATCACCTACCTGCAGTGCCTGGACTTCTATCAGTGTTATCACCTCTACACAACAGCACTGCCCCAGAGCCTGGGTACCCAAACGCTGAACGGCAAACAAGAAAAGTCTAGCACGAATCTGGCCATGAATAATGTATGTCTATGTATATCCAGACAGTTTGAGGGGAAGAAAGGAGAAATGGTTCATAAGGGCATTTCCTTAACTCTGGCTGAAATTTCAGCTAAAGAAGAAGAAATTATACAGAACTTTTAAGGAAAGAAACTTCCTATCTGTGTCTTAAATGCATTATTAACTGAAGAACATATGTTAGAAGAAATCAATAGCATAACAGCATGGCCATGTTAACAGTCTCTTTCAATCTTTTTTGTCACTCTATCATCACTGTTGCCATTCCAAAGACCACAAAGCCTAAATGCTTTGTGGCACAGAACCCTTCCTATTGTGATCTTCTGTTATTGTTATATGGAATGAGATAATCATCTTCAATATCAAACACTAGGGTTATTCTCAACCCAGTTCACAATCACAGTTTATTCAGCACTGTCTCAAAGTAGTTTAACAACACAATTCACTGAGATTTACTTGGGCTCATCATATTTTCCATAGCTCAATGCAGAGCATACACATAAGACAGTTAGATTTTGGTAATACTCTTATTTTTTTCACTCAAGTCTGGATTTTATCCTGACATTAGTGGCCCTCAAGACCATCCCACTGAATTAACAGATGGATAAGTGCTTGTCAGAATGAGGAAGGCTTTCTTGCAAAAAAATTAATACAAAGTACAGCATAGGTAAACATGGCTTCAGACTATAGTTGTGCTGGTCTCAGATTTTTTTCCTTTTTACTCCTTCTTCGACCACACATTTATGAGTGCACAGCCCACAGTTAGTCAGGATGATCTCTCTATTAGGCAGGAGTATCCTTCTCTAAAGATTACGAAATCCCACTACTTGAAGTGTAAAACTGCTGCTGTCCCTCATCCACAGATTTCCAGCAGAATTTAGCTTGTGACATTAATCCACGAATCTCCAGCCCAGCTAATTTAACCTACATTTTCAATTCTTGAAGCAAGATTTTCATGTAGACTACTAAAGTTTCATATTCACTTCCAAAAATATATCTTACATTACTGTAGATTTTCTCTCTTCAAAAACATATATAGTGCAGTTCAGTAGAAATTTACATTTAACAAGGTAAATGAAAAGGTCTTTTTCAGTTATGTCAGCAAGCCCCTTTTCTCTTGTAAGGTCACTGTAAACCTTGAATGAGAAACTAAGCACAGTAATATCAATGAAGAATACTCAAGTCACCTGAGATTTGCAGGTGGCATTATCCTCCTATTTACTGGAAGGCTTTGAGGCAATGTTCAGAGTAGCTGGAAGAGCAGGATATGCTGACTCAGGAAGAGTAGGCACAAAACAAGAAATTATTTTCATATGATTATGAAAGAGGAAAACACAAAAAAAAAGGAAAATTTAGACCAACCATCTAGATTAAGCTGATAATGTAAGTAGAAAAAAAAATAGGCCTTGATAAAATCTATCTGAATACAAAGCAATAGAAAAAAACATTAAGATCACTTTCTACTTAGAAGGTATTTTGGGTCTCCCTTGATTCCTAACCATAACACTTGAAAGCAAAAATAAAGCCCTTGAAAAGAAAATAAGTGGAATAAAACTAATGTCCTGGCTACAACTGAGATAATTTTCGTCTCACTAACCAGTACAGTGCTGTGTTTTGAATTTAGTATGAGAATAATGGTGATAATACACAGATGTTTTAGTTGTTGCTAAGTAGCAGCTACTCTAAGTCAGGGACTTTTCAGTGACTCATGCTCTGCCAGAGAGGAGCTGCACAAGAAGCTGGGAGGGAGCACGGCCAGGACAGCTGACATGAAATGGCCAGAAGAATTTTCCACACCACAAAACACCATGCCCAATACATGAACTTAGGAGATTTACCTGCAAGGCAGAGCCAGTTGTGGCTCAGAGACTGACATAACATCATTCAGCAGATGGTGAGCAACTGTACTGTGCATCACTTGTCCCGGGTTTTATCTCCCTCTCTCCCTCTCCTTTCTATTACAATTCTTAGAAGTAATATTAGTATTGTTGTTCTTGTTGTGGTTTTTATCTTTTTTTTTTTTGTTTCAATTATTAAACTTTCTTTATGGCAACCCATGAGTTGTATTTTCTTTTATTTTCTTTCCTGATTTTCTTCCCCTTCCCATCATTGGGTGGCAGGGGGAAGGGGAAGTGAGCAAGCAGCTGTGTGGTATTTAGTTGCCTGCTGGGGTTAAACCACAGCAACTGTAGAGGAAAAGAAAGATTAGTCTGTCATAATGAAAACTAAACAGCCTTAACAGAATGAAAGGAAAACTGGAGAAGAGAAGACTTCTGTATATTTGTACAGAACAAAGGGTCCTGATGCTAGACATGAAGCTCAAGACACCACAGGAGC
Source organism: Notiomystis cincta (assembly GCA_013398075.1). Classification (NCBI taxonomy): domain Eukaryota; kingdom Metazoa; phylum Chordata; class Aves; order Passeriformes; family Notiomystidae; genus Notiomystis; species Notiomystis cincta. The sequence continues at coordinate 70,291 of VZRX01023363.1, read as the reverse complement.
ACATCAGCCAGAAAGTTCTTTGCCAGCATGAGCTGTGAATCATACAAAAGACTACCAGCAAAACAAGAAACAGTCATACTCCCAGCAGGGGTTTTGATCATCTTATGGATACAAACAATATGTGGTTGTTTTGTTGCTAAGGGTTTCTTCAAGGTGGTAAATTTTGGACAGAGAATGGGCAGGCAAATAATTTAAAGCTTTTATTGCTTCATTAAAGGAAATTTCATCCTATCTTCCTCACAAACAAGAAGACAGTACCAGCAGCATGGTTTCACTGTGAAGAGGATGCACACATAAAATTATTTCAAACAGATTTTATGTCAAAGTGTGAAAGGTGTGTGTCCACTGTGTAAAAACTGCTGCAGATGGGAGGGGAGTAGTGTCTCATGGAAGAGAAGTCCTGGGCAGCAACTAATTTGTTAACTAACTATACTTCAAATACTGAGCTGTAAGGGACCTGGGAATTTTTTTTTTTGTCTTTTTGGCTGAGGACTCATTAAAAGTCACAGAAAATTCCACAGTTAACATTTATAATCTTGATTCCTGTTTACAGATCTTAGTGTCAGCATATAGGGTTTCCAGTACTCCTAGGATTTAGACTTCAGTAAAGAGAACTAGATGTTAGAAGAGAGGTAAACATGGATATTAATTTCCTAAACCTACTTTTAAAGTCCACCATTTGGGAGGTCTGATATCAGGCACCCTGGGATTCCCTTGATGCAACAGATGGAGAAAAAATTCTGCACAGAAGCAAAATGAGTTAAAATGATTCATCGTGCCCATGGCTGCTGTATAGTAAAATTCTAAGTCATTTTACTGTAGGCTTCAGATCTGGACACTATCTATGAAGAAAATGTGTGTAGGGTAAGCAAAAGAGAAAGGTAGGTAGGAAGAGAATTGGGTCAAGAAGTGGCCTGCACAGCCACAGGAAGTAGAAGTCAACCTACAATCCTTCACATATAGAGATTGTTTGTGGCCTGAGCAATGACACAAATTACAGATTCTGTTTAACAGCTGAACAGTAAAATAAATCAGTATTAAAATAGAGTATGTAGAGTATTGCAGATGAAAAATGGGGGAGTTTAGGGGTTCTCTACTAGTGATCAACAGATGTTGAATAGCTTTAACAATAGCTTTAATGACACAGTGAACACAGAAGGTGGATCCAAAAGCAGTAAGTGATTCAAAGAAGGGTAAGAAATAAATATATTTAACAAATATTAATTCTCAATAATTCCTTCAAGTTTTCTGTTCCCCTAGAACTTTTTATAATTATATATTTTTGATTCCATTAATAAATAGAAGGATTTTTTACCTACTTATTTCCAATTCCCAAATTTCCCTGTTAAGTAGCAGCTTACTTTATTTCCATCCATCTCATTGGAGGCAGGATGGTGAAAGTGTTTATTTCTGTTTTATCATTGCTTATAGGTACAAGATGTCCTTATCCTTGCTAATATCTTTCTAGGCACACATCCTGCAACTACCTAGAGTTTTCTACTGTGAAGGGCTTTCACTGATTTCAGGGAAATAGTCTTATGGACAATTACTTGTAGGACTGGAGCTTTAATCAGTGATTGTCCAGTGTATCCTGCATTAGTGAGCTATGAAAAAAGTCTTTAAGAAGTGTACCATGCTTCAGTTGTGTGAAAGAGAAGTCATATTTTACACCTATTTACATTGCTGAGAATCGATCATAAAAGTTTGAATAGCCAAAGGATATGTATGTCTTGGAAGAAGTAAAACAACTAACTGGCATTTCTTGGCTTAAGTTAACATTTTTTAATCAGCAGACCATGATGTGGCTCCACTACACTAAGTTCTTCTTGAATGCAGCAAAACAGTCATGCCATTCATAGGAAAATCACTCTTTCCACAATACTTGCCAGTAATTTAAATTACAGTGGATTGGCACTCAGGAGTGCTGTGTATTCCCTACCCTTGCTACATTTTCCCTATATGGCCTTAAGCAAGATTTGGAATCTATTTTCCTTGATAAATTTGGATAACAGTATTTATTTATCACTATTAGTTTATCTTTTTCATCTTGGAAAATCCTGAGGGCATCAAAATACAACATAGGGCTTTGAGACTAAATATAAAAATTCAGTCTTTTCTCTTGCATAAAAACTTATTAAGAAATTGGTAGTTTATAGACAAGACTAGACAGGCAAATATTTTCTTGCCATTGTAAGATTTATTCTTCCAGTTTTTTAGAAAAATAATTGTTGCGTCACAAGAAAATTCATGGCAGCTGAGATTAATTTTTCTTTATTAACTAATGAAAAATAGCATATCTGCTCTAAAATATTTACAATATTTCTGTCTATAGGGGCTTTAAAAGAGTATATAATACTCTAGATATAGCTTCTCATTTTGTCCTTTCATTGATAGAACTTGATGTTTCTATCCTTAACTAGAAATGTCTTGTCTGCTCATGTTTATGCAGAACAGATTTTTTGGGAGAGAAGAAAAAAAGAGATACTGTAACATCAGAAGGAAACATCAAAGAACTAGTGGCAACATCTTAAGGCTTTTATCAAAGTAGTGAGGGAATGCATTAAAGCAACAATATATGTAGCGTACAAATGATAGGTCTATCAAATTCAGCTGTATGTCTGATGAATATAGAGGACACATTTTTACATGCATTCTTTGTTTTAAAAGAAAGGGTTGATCAGTGCTTTTGCTTTCAAAACTATAAGAGAAAAAAATATTTATACATGGGTCTTTAGGTTGTGTCATTTATTGCAGCTGCAGTGGAGACACAGACAGCCAAGCCCACTTACACCTGATGACAAAGTAACACTTATATTTTTCAAAGCCAGTGTCTTCAACATGCACAAAAAATATATTTTAGGCTTTTCATTCCCTTTCACTTTTGTAGCTATATGAAAGCTGTATAACAAACTACTGGGATTTGGCCTAATGAATAAGTGTAGATAGTTCTACTAGTTCAGAATAAGTCTGCTATGAAATGATGGAGCATGTCCACAAAATACCTTTCTATCAATTGTTTCCCAAAAATATTTCAAGAGTCTCTAAGCTGGCTTATTAGGGAAATGTTCTTTTTTTTCCTATTTTACCCTGAAACTTAAAATTCAAAGCTTTGTTTAAACAAGTAGCACGACCATGATGTGGTGAATTCCACAACTAAATTACAGCCTCACCTTGACCCTTAACCTCTGTACAGACCACAGCTGCCTGTTGTGTTCAAATTTTTGTTTTGGAGCCTACTGTAGGAAAAAACACAGCTTATGAATCCACCCCAGGAAGACATGGCTCCACTCCCAGTCGTTGCAGTAGCAGTCAGCTCCAAGTCCCAGATAAGCCCAGAACCCAACACCACAGCTTTTGGTCCCAGCAAGTCCATCAACTGCTCCTAACATTTCATTAATGCTGCCATCACTATGCAAAAATGCTTAGTGCCTTGATGGATAATAAGCATTCACAACTAAAATGACTAGGAGTTCCTACACAGCTAGATCAGATATAGCTGAGATTAAAGCCTAGTTCTATGTGCAAGTATACATGCATACACACATATGTATGTATCTATATATGAATGTATATATTTTTAAAGCCTAATCATAGTCACAATATCAAGAATTTAGGAGTAAGCCTACCCTTCACAACAGCAATAACAGCAAGAAAATATACAGGGTGGCATGAGAACAAATAATTTCCTTAATAAGAGACTTGTCCATTTAGTTTATGCCCATGTAAAAAAATGTTCTAGGTCTAGTTCTTGCCAATTATTCCTGCTGGATTAGCATTACTGCAGTTATGTTTTCTAGGATCCTTGAACTCTAGTCAAGAAGAACCAGGAATAGCTAACATATGTTTAGCATCACTATACTCCCTCTGCATGTCTGCTTGACCTACCACTGATGTGCCAGGAGTGTGTTTCTCTAGGTAGGGGGCTGTAGGGATGCTTAGAAGTTGATTTCTATTGATTTGCAGCTCCTACAACACATTCCATGGATCTACAGCGCTTACAACATATTCTATGGATCTGTAGGCTGAAATTTCACAGGCAGATGCCAGTTCACATGGAGGTGTAAAGCAGTGGATAAAAATTAGCATAGGAACATGGAAATCACAAACCTCTGCTGCTGGAGTTTTATTGCAAAGTTAGAATTAAAAAAACAATCTGATAATTCATCTTCATTGTGTAATTTTTATTTACTTTTAATAAGGACTCTCTTTTTCATTATAGGATGTGACAGAGCCAGGGTGTATTTGAGGCTTGAAGCAGTGCTTGCATAGTCAGTCAGATACCAGAAGATTCTTCTGGGCTAAGAGGCTAAAATTCAGGAAGTAGTTATTATTCTTCAAAGCACAACTGAAGTTCGTGGGAAAGTTAGGATATCTGCTTATATGCATCAGATATCCAGACTGATGAATGCTCACAACAGTAGGGATTTATGGATCTTCCTTTCTCATATTTCTGTGAGCCCAATACAAGATGATTTTTCGAGCATCCTAATTCATCATAAGTTCTCTGCCCATTTATACTACTTCCAAATATCAGCAGGTAAAATCTGTCCATTAGAGCTTATTATTGTTTATGTGTTGCTTTAAAGCAGCACAAGGCAGTAGTGGAGCACATGAAATGAATGAAATGTGGTTTCAACCCATCACTTACACCTACTTTTGTCCATCTTGGCAGCCCAGCACCTGCCACCTCCTTGATCCATACAGCTGCACCCCTCAGTAGCCATGTTACTCCTAAAATCCTGGGATATGTAGAAACCCTTCACATTATACATTTTGCAAATTTGGAAGAGAATTTCAGGCTCTTTCCCAGGTTGCTCAGGGGGCATAATCAGCCAATAGATTTTTACCACCACACAATAGCCACTGTGTGGTGGTAAAACAATGTGTCAGATTTCCTGCTTTTTGAATACACTGGAATATTTAGGGCTCCTATAGTGAACTTCTGATTTTGGAATAAATTCTGAAACCTTTTCTCTAATGCTAGTGTAAATCCAATATATAAAACCCTCATTGTTAAAAAAAATGAGGAACTCAAAAGGGATGAGAAATTTAACAAATACCCAGTTCTGTCTTTTGGAGTGCTTGACTGGGCCTTACACATTTATGAACAATGTTATAATAAATACGGCTCTGAACTAACAAGAGAACAGAAACAGTCTGGGAATACACATTCCATGCCTATTAATTGCCATGATATATGGTCCTCTGTGCTTGTGGGAAGTCATGTTTCAGAAACATCCATGGAGATATCCAGCAGAGAACATGATATTCTTTTCAGTAAGCTTACTCGTAACCTGCAACCACTAATGAAATAACATCAACTTTTAAGGAATATTCAGAGCTCTTATGTTAATAAAAAACATAATAGCCAGTCATTATGTAGGCTGGCATCAACTGTTCAACTTTTCTAACAGGAAAAATAATTGCATGCAAATTGTTTTGCTCATGAAAGTGAGACAGATGTAGGAATTAGTCGGGCAGCCACCACAACGCTTGCAATCCCACTTCAGGCTCCACCTGGAACACCAGTTATTCAATTTCCAGGGCTGACCTTACAATCCACACAACTTTATGCAGCTTTGCACAGTAGGGTTACATGGATAATGGTTAACATACATAGACAATTTTTCAAAACTACAGCACGTTTGTAGACCTACATCTTTCAATGTAGGAATGTTGAAGCAATCAGACTCATTAAGGCTGAAATTAAAAAAAATAATGTCCGTTTATGGGCTAGTTTAGACTCAAAATTTAATGTGAAGCTTTACATTCTCAAAGCAAGTATATCAACAAGTTTGTGGTTTCTAAATGTATCTAAGAGGTATGGTAAATATACTCCTCCTACTTAAGTGTGGCTCCCTTTCTTCTAGAAAAAAGAGTGGATAACCTGCTGTTTAAGAAAAAAGCTGTCTCTTGCAGTCCTACTTTCCCTGCAAAGAGTGATTTTCATTTTTAGATGAGGGAATTCTGAATTCGCATACATAAATGGATGTAGTTGTCTTACAGCTGATAAGGCAGTGCCTAACATGAAGACATCTGCTACTCCTTTCCCTCACCATTCTCTCTTCCAAATGAGAGTTCTGTCCCTGACCACAGAGCAAAGACAGACAGACATTTGGAGCATTCAAATATTTCCATTTAAATTTTTTATTGTAACTGAAAGTTAGTAGTGGTAAAATAGGACGTTCTAAATAAGACATCTCTGAATTCATTTTATTTTAATATTCCATAATATTCAGTTATGAATATTCCTCACACAAATTCTGCACATCTGCAGGCATATCAATGATGCTCAAAAATCTTGAATAAAAATATTTATATGATATTTTAAATTTTGTTCATGCTTTTCCTTGTGATGTTGGACAAAAAGAAGCAAAACAATGGTGCACCCACACTTTCAGTAACTGCTAAATATGTTTATCTTTGAAGCTATCCTATTGAATGTCACTTAATAAATTTGTTGACATTTCACAGATATGAGATCATGACTGTCCTCATTGACACACAGGGGTTTTGGCAGTTTCTGGCACAGCTTGCTAACATAAAAATGTAACATAGCTTAAAATAAAATCTAATAGAAATGGTACAAATTCAGAAATAGCAATGTGGAGAAAAATAATGAACCAATGGAATTAACTTGAAAGAAGATCTTTAAACATAAAATCCTTTGAAATAAACTGATAGAAAAATGTTTGTGCATAAAAAATAGTCAGCTTAAACAATATTCAAACAAATAGAAAATAAATTGTTTCAATTATTTTCAGGCATAAGTAATTATGGTAATTCCAAAAATTGAATTTACAAGAATGAAGTTTTATCATTATGTATGAAGTTACATTATTAAATATAACAGGAATTCTACAGTTTGACTTTAACCCTGTAGAAAGGCTTTTTATCATTTAAATATGATTTGAAGGAGGGGGAGGTTCTCCTGCATGTTTCTGTGTTCTATTTCATCTTTAATTTAACCCTTTGAGCATCTTGCAGAATGAACAAGATTCATGTGCATCAAAGAAAAAGATAAGTTTGATTAATTCAGTTTGGTTAAAAAGTAGGAGTCTTTTAACTTGCTATCATGTTAGTAACTATAAAGATAAACTAAATTCTTGTTGGTGTTTATAACTGGTTGGACATCTATTTTCAAAGACTTCACTAGAATGCAAGAGAAGCTTCAGACCTGATCAAACATCAGTAGGCACTAGGGTAACATACACACTCCCTTTACCTGTGGGAGCACAGGCTCTCTCAGAATTATTTACTCCTGGGAGGAGAAAGTATTTTGGTTCTGTCTTTTCTCAGGGCTTATTTTCATAGAGTCACTTTTTTCCCAGCAGTTGAACTGCTCATGGGTGCCCTGAGGAGCAACAGATCACCCACTCTGAGAGGCAGCAGAAAGCACCCCAGAGACATTTGGCATGTGGCAGATTCAACCTCAGTTGCCTGCAGCTCTCTAAAGAGAACAGGAAACTCTCACTGTGTACCAGCTTCACCCACCTCAAGACATTACCACTTGAGGTGGTCTTAAGCAGCCAGATACCAGAGCAGGAGTTATGCTACCCCAAAAGTCTTGCAACATTTCTGAAAACAGAACCTGAAAATTTCCCACACTGCAGTGGAAAGGTTTTGTTTTGTTTTCATTAAATATATTAATGCTGTTGAGCTACATATGCTGTCAAATATATGGTTCTGGAGTTATCTCACATGAGTATGGTAAATGACCATCCTTATTTTGTATGCTGGTCACATTGTCTGAGATCATGACTTATTATAATTCATTTCATTAAATACTGAGATATAGTAGCTGAGTATCTGAACCCCTTTAATTAAAGTTTCTATGGCATCATAATTTATACAACAAAAATTTGAGCTGTCTTTACCAAAGTTCTGCAAGAAAGATAGTCTAGTATTAGAAATTAAAACTGAACAGAGGCCATCCTTAGTTTGAGTTAACAGTGGACTCTAAGAAAAAGTAGTCTGAGTCATGCCGTTATTGCTCAATGTCATTATATTTCACTTCACTATTTTTAGTCCTTTTTTTTTAAATAGATGTCAAGCCCAGAGGCTGAAGATTTAGGAATGTTGAGATGAAAAAGAAGATTGAATTTTTTATTAGAAGATTCAGTTTAGGACAGAGAGGCAACATTTACTTGATTCACAGGTTCCATTTTGTGTAAGTAAACATCTGGACTACAGATGTTTGTAAATTTTATTAACATCTTAGTTTTTTATTTCATTCATCACATCATTCATATTTCTCATCTTTTAAGTCTGCTGTTTCATCCATATTTCTGTTGGGTGGTGAACTGCCTGGTTTTCAAACTATTCTTATGTTATTTCTGCATTCCTTCCTTTTTTTCCCCCCAGTGTGAAACACATCTCATGTTGAATACTGTTAGTATAGTCCACTGATAGCTTGTATTTATATTTGCATACCATTTATGATGCAGCTAAAGCAATTGCATTTCTGCAAAAAACAGCAGAAATGATAGAAGAATGTTTCATTGTTCTCAGACATATTGATTTTATTTATGGAATTTGTGAAGAGAAATGGAAGTTATGTTGTCAACAGAATGGAAATTATGAAGAGAAAAAGTGCAAAGTGATATCAAAGGTATTTCCACACTTCCAATCCACAAACTATGTGGTATAGATTGTGAATTTCCACTTACAGCACTGTCATGATAAGTTCATCTATTAATCACCACAAATTTTCCTGTTAATTTGGCCATTTTCAAATCAGTACAACTGAGAGCATATGGAGTAAAATCTGTTGCTGAACTGGTTCACAGTGGAATTGTGTTTGACTCACTGTTTCCCTTAAATAGTCTCTGAAACTGGTTGTAAAACACATTGATTTTTTTTTTTTTTTGCAGGCCTGATTATCTTGCAAAACATCCAGCACTTCCTTTTCCAGAATAGGCTGAAAATCTGACAAGTCTCCTCTCACACTTTGTTCTCCCCTTCCCCACCCCAAACTTTCAGCTATTTCTTAAGACTCTGAGTTAACAGGGAAGTTCAGAGGAGTACAACAAAATCAATAGCACACACTCGATTAAAATTGATCCAGGATAAGGTGCAGAACTTTATCTCAGGACAGTGAGGGTCTATTCCCATGCAATGACTGAGGAACTGGATCCTTCTAGCAGAGGAAGGGCCTCTAACACAGCTTGGGTAGCTATTTAGAGTTAATAAATCTCCAAGTAAAGTTTTATCCGAGTTTGGTTGGACTTACTTCAATTGAACAGAATTACTCTTCATTTCAAAATCACAATTCATTAAACATACAAAAAAGGGGAAAGCTATTTTACACTACAGTATATCCCTTCATCCCCTAAAGCCCTTGTAGCACATCCAGCCACTGCAGGGAGGTGAAGAGGGGGATCCCACCTACACGAAGGCAGGCAGGTGGATTGAACACCCTCAGAAGAAGAGAAGCTTTGAAACTTCATGTGAAACTGAGGAAAACAATAAGTACTTCCTACAAGATGTCTAGCCTGAGACTTGAGAAGCAGCTTCCTCTATCCTAACTTAATTTTTCCTGAAATAAACATCAAACCAACAGGTTTTGAACACACCTATGTAGTCTCTGTCAAGATGAAAAGTTAATAGATCCCAATGGGTATGGCTGCTTGATCAGCAAGGTTATTTTGTGCTTCACTCTGCTGGGGTTTGCAAGTGCTCCTTTACTGAACCGTGCTATAATTATCGCTTGCAGAAAAGAGTTTGTTCGGTTCCCAGCCTTGTGCTGACAACAGCCTGCAGCCCTGTGCTTTCACAGCTCAGCAGAATCTGTCCCATTGGGACAAGGCCAGTTACAGGCAGATGTAGCCACAACACTGCCCAGCCCTGCTCACCTATCCTCGAGATGGGCAACGTACTGCTACAGTTCCAAGAAGCCTCCCACAGTAAAAGAATGACTGTGAAACAAATACTGCTCCACTGCTCACTTGATCCTCACTTACTGCTTCCAGATAGCTTCACAGCGCAACCTTCCTATGCCTTTTTGCCAAAGGATCCTCACAGTGTTCCTTTAGCTTTTGGTGCAGGGAAAACTGCTTGGGAAAGCTCACAGTCCCGTGTACTGGCAGTAGAACTCCATCAAAGTGAAGCAGCTTAAAGTGGTGTATTACAACAAAACAAACCAGGACAACACACAGCTCAAGGGAAACTTTTACCAACCTGATTTAGAAGCTTCTGATTTACACCTTCATTTTCTTGAAAACATTACATTTCCACACCCTCACACCTGCACTCACCCAACATGACCTGTTACCCTGGAGAGAATATGGAAGTGTGTCTCCACTAAGCAAGTGTTATTCCTTACAGCTCCTGGTCATATTTATATGTTTGTCATCTCCCACTCAGCAGAGCTGCTGCATTTTTGCTATGTTTCTTTCATACAAATTCATGGCAGTTCCAGAATGGGGGTTTTGGATTTTAAAATAAATTAGGGAGTTGTGTCTTGATTATGTCTAAAAAAGGCAGGTGAATTGCTCTGTGTTAAATCTTGCTTCTCCACAACACAATTGATTCAGCCTACAGGTCAAACTTTTAGAATGACACAGATAAGATGAACTAACTAGAAGCAGCTTTATTATATTATTTGAGATAAATAACTGTGGATTTTTAAAATTAATCTTGATTTAAAATTAGGCATCTAAATTAGTACTCAGTCCTGTCAGTTGCAACACTACTGCCAGAATACCTCTATGTATAGTTCTCCAAGTTAGTTGCTAAAGTCAGCATTGCAGGGAGCATACTGACTTTGATGTGAAAGTATACATTCAGGATATTCTTGTGATATTTTGTGTCACAAAAGTGACCAAAGAATGCCAGTCTCAATCACTTTTGGGTTTTGAAAATTCATTTACATTTTGGTCATCCAAATTTGAGAGATTTTTCCATTGCTGTGGAGGCAAAAAGACCAAATATCATTAAATTATTTAAATACCAATTTGTAATTATAGATTTGGGAGACAGAGGGGCATTATTAGGGTGTTGTGTTTTTTTAGATCAGCAGGTTTTATTTTCCTTTCCCTTGGGGACAAATCGCCTATATTTAAAATCAAGTTTTTATGGTGGAGAGTTTAGTTGTGAATGAATATAGCTGTTTATACATCCATATACATGGACTTAACATCTGTACATACATGATTATTAAAGTCACTATAGTTCTAAAAACTATTTAATAATTAAATATAAAATGGATCAGTGAAAGCAGTAAACTGCACAATGAAAAAGTGTGCTGTCATGTGAATATTATTTGAATAGAGTCTTCACCAGCAAAACTTCCACTGAATTCCACAGAAGCTCTGTGTAAATAAGCAGTTAAAATTATGTACTTTTTTCTGTAGTACAACAAATTTAATTTTATAGAACAGTGAAATGATATCTTCTTGTCTCCTCAGAAAGCAGTTTATTAACGGTCTAACTTAAACCCTGTTAGTTATGGTGCAATGCTATGGCTATTGAAGTACAAGAGTTTAATTGTAATGTGCTCCAAATACAGAAGGCACTGAAAATTTCTTTTTAACCAACTAGTTCCTGCCACAAAAATACACTGCAACTTCACTGGCAGCTAAGATACAAGCATTAAAATCGATTGTTAATGACTACACAATTGAGCCCTGTTGTGCAGCTGCTGCTCTCACACACACTTGCTCAAGAGGCGGGTGCTGCCTGTCAGGCTTGGAGGGATTCTTGGGCTCTCCCCAGAGCTGCCACCACCACTGTGTGGTCCTGCATCCTCTCCTGCAGTCCCTGAACCCAGGTTAGTTCCTGCCAGCTGGTTGTCCCCAACACCAAGAAGCAGAGCAATCCCTAGAAGCAGGTAGCTGCCTCTGCCAGTACTCACCCTGGCTCCTCAGCCATACCATGAGTGGCAGACATGACCATACAGCTGGAGGTCAGTAATGCCAAGAGAAGCAAGCACAGGGGTTTCACAGCTCCTGCTTCCCTTCCTTCCCCTGAAGGGTGGGGACAAAGTTTGCTTCTTAAGGAACTGCTAGAAATTTGCTTCTGTATTTGACTTTCAATGCCTGCTACAGACAGGGCAAAGTTTGCATAACACCACCTTCTTCTCACAAACAAATATGTTTTTTTGAAGTGAGATAGAAGTTTTAGATATTACTTTAATAGTTTAAAATTCTCAAAAATATATGAGAAAAGCTGCCCCAAAAGCTACAACATAATAATATTCATAATATATATATATCGAGACAAAATTAATACAAGATGAGATGACACTTTGATCACAGCAGGGAGACTCAAGAAAAGAACTTGAATATGGATCAGGGCTTTCTATATTTAATAGGGCAACTCAGGTCTATGTGGTGTTGAAGACATGTTTACCTTAGATTGAGATTAAAAATTCTATGATCAGGATAGGCTCATATAATGCAATTAATTTCTTCAAATTAAGAATAATTAGAAATCACACTAAGACCCCTAAGGTTTTTTTTTATTCTTACAGTAGTAGTTATATACTAGAAACTTCAGGGAGGCACTTTTGCCTCTTTAAAGCCTAGTTTTTAACACTGCTATAAGTGCTATGGACAGATTTGAATCTTCATATTCAAATACTTTCAAACATAAGAGTTGCATCCAAAAGTCCTGTTCTGGGAACATGCATTTTCTCTCACACTGTATTATTCTCTGTGTAATATTAATGGATTCACCTAACCCTTCATGGGAGGCAGGTATTGGAGGATACCAGTAACGACAAGTGAGCTACAATTAGCATGGCATTTTCCTGGTTTAATTGTTCTTTACTTGAAAGCTACAAAAAAGACTTTGAAAGTTCTTACAAACAAGTTTTTATTGCATTGCACAAAACAAAATGCAAGGAGGCTGAGGTTCAAGCAGCAGCTCACAATTTTTAGCAACAACACTGCGAGAAGTTTATAGTGCTTCTGATATCACCAAGCAAGGAAGAGATCCAATACTAGAAGTTGTTCAGGGACAAAAACTTGGACACTGAAGATAAAATACTTGGACACTGAAACAGAGTTGCTTTAGTGATGAAGATGCCATTGCTATCCTCACAGCATTGCAAAACTTAAAAAGAGATAATAGGGCATGCACTTGCTTTCCCCTGAGCTCTACTCTTGACAGGGACAGCCCAGCTCCCCACAGGGCACTTGAAAATCTTAGATGGATTCAAAGGTCTACAAACAAGACAACATTCACAGAAGTTGGTTTTTTTTTTCATGAGAAAACTTGTTTGAACCTCCAGCCAGAAAAAATTCTGGCAAGCGATATAAAAACCATCATGGAAGAGATCAGGAGGCAAAGGGCACAAAAAAATGGAAGGCCTGTCCCTAGGGGAGAGAGGAGAGATGGGCTAGACACACTCGTCTTGGTTGGGCAAGACATGACAGCAGATATAATATCTAAAACATTCTCCTCAATTGTTCCCTGTTTCTGTCTTCCACCTCAGTAATTTCCATGAGAAGTGGCTGATCAGAATTCTTTTTTCAGCATCCTTATGCCCTTCCATATCCTGCCATCCTTTTCCCTGAGATCCAGACACGATTTCTTATTCTTTTGTATAATGAACACACTTTCAAGAGGGTACAAACGTTATTGATTACAGAGGTCAGCTCCCTTCCAAAGCTATGAACATTTCCTTTAATCACTGTTAGAGAAATAACTAAATTTAAATGCCATTATTGTAATATTTTCTTGCTATATAAACCTTTTACCTAATAATCTTAGAAGGCTTTGTCATGGTGAATATTGTTATCTTTGGAAAACTTGGTAATAAATTTGTTATATGAAACTTTAAGAATAAAGCTTAGAATCACAGATTGTACTCCTTGAGTCTAGTTACTGCCATCCTATGGTTTTCCCTTTATGGTACTTAAAAATTTGAGAAAAAAATGCTGGTTTCTCTCCCAGACCAATTCAGACCATATTTTGCTAACAGCTCCTGCAAGGCATTGTACAGTGGGTATCAGGCCAAACGAAACCATGCCAAGTGAAGATAAAAAAATTACAGCAAAGACGAATCCAGATTTTGCAAAGTTTACAGACTTTGAGATTTTCAAGAACACAATATCAGCTAAATGAGGACCCTGCTTCAGAAAGTATCCGGTTCTTAGTCAAAGACACCTAAGATGACACTGAAATGCCTGTTCTTTTAGGAAACAGTGATTTGAACGGAAACTCAGCACTTCCCTAACCACAGGCCAGCATGAATCCAGCCCCTGGGTCCCTTCCTATGGGAACACTAGGTAAAAAGACCCTTTTCAAAGGAGGTCAGCCTTTGAAACACGAACTGACCTTCAGCAACCAAGACTCCCTCCTCTTTTTCAGGCTTTGTGCACTTTCTATTAGAAAGCAATGCAATGAGTTATATTTTAATTCTCATCTGCTAAACGTCCTTAAAAGTCAGAAGTTGTTCCTGTTCTCACTAAAAGACAGGAACTGAGCATGATTGAGACACAACTGTCCCTCAGCTCCTCTTCCTCTGCCTTCCCCATTTACAGTTAGTTCTGCTACTAAACTAAATCCATTTTTAGTGCATAAGAATAATTTTGATAACCAGAAGTAGAAAATATGAGCTCCCTGTGCGTTTCAGGGAAACTTTCTGTGGTCCAAAAGGATCCAGGCTGCTGCACAATCACATGAAGCTTTCTGCCACTTCTCTGGGGTGCAGCTACTTGCAGGAGAGAGACAGCAGGGAATAGGCTTCTACTGTTGTCATCTCCAGAAGAGATGAGAAAAAAAGAGGGTACCTGATGAAAAGTATGCCCTTGAGGGGGTGCAGGTCCCACAGTCCAGCCTAGGATCCAGGCTTGTATCCAGCTGCTACAGTCAAAACTTCAACCCTAAATAAAGACATTCTTTCTTTCCTAGACACATGAAGGGGAGCTGTTTAGTTAAGCCCCACATCATAAACGCATTGTGATACCTAAAGTGAGAATAGCACAATCCCCTGCAAGAGCATCTCCTTTTCTATGGAGGTTGATAGGTGAGAAAATGGAAAAGTTTTACATTTCATTTAAAATTGAGCGACAGAGCTTTCTAAATCAATATTGGTGCCTTCAAATCTCAGACAAAAAAAATCTGTCAAAGGGAGAGAATGACTGTTCTCATCATTCTAGCCATCAAAGTTATTTTGATCAAGTCTGCTTGTATTTTTAATAACGATTTTCCTTCTCCCCCAAAGTCTTGTTATTCACTTGAAGGCAAAATTATACAAAAAGAGGAGCAACTTTCTGAAAAAGTGTAAGAACCTCTGGGACAAGATCAATCAGTATTTTGTCAACTCAGGATCTTGAAATACGTGTGTGACAGAAAGCACTTGGAGTGTGGCTCTCCACAATACAAGTAGTTTTTAAATATTTATTTTAACAATATATAAAAGTGGCAAGACTAAAAAATCATAGTTTACTCTTTCTTTGCCATCCTTAAAAGTTATTATTGTGAAGATACATATATATTCATGGCATTCATGTCCTAGTGTGAAAGATGGAAAAGATTTCCTCAGTGCTATGAAAAGCCTCGGAAAGAACTACAGTTTGAACTCAACAATTCTGAAATACTCTCAAAGTGTTTCATATATCATCTAAGTCATGCTGAGATTTTCACAAGAAACCTCTGCAAAAACCACTTCGAATCACAAAGAGAGGAGAGCAAACGTTCTGACTAACAGCTTTGTCACACTAGGCTGGGAGCACTGTTCCCAGTGCTAGGCAGTGTTTTAAAACAAATACAAAAATATTTTAAAATCTAAGGAGTGTTGCTTAGAATTTATCAAAAAGTAACTGTTCAGTTTAGAATGTGTGCTAATAAAGCCTTTCCAAAACTGTAGCACTTCTGTCCATTGCACAAGCAAAGCTATTGATAAGGCACGTTCTAATGGAGGAAGGAACCTGCGTAACAGAAGACAACAACAAAGAACAACTGCACACAGATCAGTGACATCATTATTTCAAACAGTATGACTGCACTTCAGGGGTTGATGCTGTTGGTCATGCATCACACAGCTGCATTTATAGCTGTATTTATATACAGGTAATTCCTTATGTATTGGAATATTTAATACATAATTGCTATTCTCTGAAAAATTACTAAAATGAGAATTAATTACCACAAGTTGTATCAGAAACTTTTTCTCTAACTTTAATATTACTCAATATTCTACTGAATGATTTCACAATCATAAAACATAGTTCTCTTGAAATGAAATTCTTCATAAAGTTCACTCAAGCTCTTTCAGATCAGCAGTGGTATAATGGAGGTCAGAATCTGATCTGTAAGACTTAGAAAATAGTTGCATCAGCAGCTACCTCCTCATAGACTGTCAAAGGAAATGGGAAGTTTTTATATTGCTGTGTATAGGAATAAGGAGCACAGTTTGCCATTTAAAACTGTATTTACTATTTTGTGTATTTGCTATGAACCCAAATTCAGAATAACATCACTAACCAAGAATAAAATTAATTTTACAGCCATTTGTGCTTATAAGCGAGCTTATAAATTTAAACCACTTCTCACATTTCTCAAACACTAAACCAAAAGGGCAGCTTTTATCTATAGTGCCATACAGATATTAACCATAAATGCAATTGTATTTACCATGATGGTTAGAAAGTAACAACCTTCACTGTGGAGAAATGACCATGGCAAAATGACAGCAGAGAAAAAATACACATCATTCACTCTTTGAAGATGACTGCTCTAATATTCTGCTTCTTCTTCTGTCCTTTATCAAAAGCCATTCTAATTAATCAAATACCTCCTCATCAATTATATGCACATTTTACAACAGCATTTACACTAGAAACAAACAGAACAGTGGAGATTCCATTTCTGATTTCAGAAAAACAAACAAACAAACAAACAAACAAACAAAACCCCCAGAGCCTCAAACCCTGAAGTAAAATTTCGCAGATCAGAAAGATATTTTTATGGATTTTAAAAAACAAATTTTCCCTTTACAGCAATGCCGCCAAAACAGGGAGAGAAAAGTCACCAAACTGTCGCCATTAGTATGCAAATAATGTCAGGTACATGTGACACATGATGTCAGGAATTCTGTTTCATTTCTTACAGCTGAAGGAACAGAATATAGCTGCTGCTACTAGCAAGGGTCTGAAGCGGAGCTGTACGTACCTGCCCATACCAGCTGTACTCCAGCATTGTAACCGCCGTCAACACCAAGCCTTAGCACACTCGCAGCAAACGCGTGGACACGAACTGTTTCATGTAAGACAAAGCCTCTGACTATGCTGCTACTTTCCCTTTCAAGGGAGTGTGCTACACTCTACAACTTTTGCTTAGCCACCAGCACTGCTACAATCATAGCTTTGTTGAAGTGTTGTGCTCTTGCAGCTAAAACCTGTTGATAATGAACCTGAACCCATTATTTTGAGTCAATGAATTGAAAGAAATAGGGCAAAGAATGAAAGCCACAGGGCCAATTACCAGCATTCTTTGATGTATTACTTGCTAGCACCCACCAAATCACTTTGTGTCTTTGTCTTGATCCCCTCTGTTATTCATTAATTATTCTGGAAGGGTTAGAGTTCAGATAGCTAATTGCACAGACAGTCTTACTTGGTGGGGATTCTCCCTACACTGACACTTTCCCCAACTGTGCCCAGCCACCTTGCATTATGCCAATTAATCCAATTCTTGGCATTTTTGTACAGTCCTCCAGGTTCTTTTAAAGCTTTGCCTAAAATGTTTTTCTCAGGCTTGTAAACAGAGACTGAAGAAAGTTTGTGAACTGGACAGATAATGTTTTACAACTGTCTTGTTCATTCTTTGTGGAGGTCACTGGCCCTAGTGACCCTGTTTTCTTCCCCGTATGCCTGTTGCTTTATTTTCAAGCATGGTGTCTAGTACTCCTTTTGCATTTGTAAAAATAACTATTTTACAATATTTAATTTTGATTTCCATTTTTTCCCTGCCCTTACCCACTCTTCACTTTTGTCAGAAGGGATCTTTGTTAGATTGAGAGGTAGATATCACTTTACATATTAAGACACAATTTCTAGGAGAATAATCTTCTGGTTAACAAAAGGAAAACCTTTTTAACCTCATTTCTTTGTTGATCTTAGTGCTAGGCATACTTCCATGTACAAAGTTTTGTAACAAACAAGGAATGAATTTTAATCATGAGAATACAAAAAAGGGAAGTAAAAGCTTCTGTTCTGTGAGGTCAAAGCCCAGGCTCCTGTTCACAAACTCAGAACTGCTGATGGGCTTCAAATTCCAGAAAACGCAAATTAGAACTCTTCATTTTCACACAAAATGGGAAAGATTACGTCAGTTTCCTGGTTTTGGCCACTCATTATATATTTTTATTCTCCTGCCACAGATACCTACATTCCTCTTCCATAACCCTAGAAAATTAGTAAACCCTAGAAAATACTAAAATATTATTTGAGGGCACAAATCAGAAGGGACAGAGTTAGGACCAAGCCTATTCACAATTAGATATATCCTATTTTTTAGGTAGTTACACTGCAGGCAATTTTAGGTCTTCACAGACACTTCCATGTGTCTGGAAACTGTGTAATCAATGGCTTTACTTGAAAAGTTGGAATGAAAAGAGAAGAGGTAAAACTAAGTCCTCAGAGAGTACTGAGATTAAGTTTGCACAGGCAAGAAGTCCTTTAAGAAAACAGTCACTGAAATAACCAGGAAACAGCAGCCACAGAGAACACTCTCTAATTATTTTAAATTATTATTAGCAGTACTTAAGTAATTATCCAACTATGAAATTATTCTTTTTCAGAGACACCAGTTAGCTTATAACTTTGTACTGGAGACCTTAACGGACTTACTAAAAATTTATCCCAGGAATGTCATCTTCAAATTACCCTGAACAGATAATACAATGAGTTAAATGTGAATGCTGAAGTCCAAGGTAGGGAGGAAAAATGAGATTTTGTAATAAATCTGTTTTAAAAAATTAGCAATGTTTTAGTACTTCAGGTGATCTGACTGCTAATCTCCATTTGCAGATAAGAGAAATCCAATATCCTTCAAGCAACCAGGTCAGAAGAACAGTTCAATAATTACAGGAGTCTTACATTAGAATCTGTAAAACACCCAGGAGCATAGGGTAGTTGAGGACGATTAAAGAAAGAAAGTTTGTTTATAGATTTTATTTTTATGCCATAAGAATCTAAATAAGCTTAAGATGGTGCTTCTTCCCCTGTACAAAGTCCAAAGAGAAAGTTATTAATCATATTCTGTGAGTCAAGTTATACTTTGCATGTATATTCAGAACCACTCAAGCTCCATCTTCAGGTGAACAATGTGCAAAATATTTCTGTTAGTCTAAACAAAATACAATCTCTGACCACGCTCCATAGACTGACCTGTTGACTGGACTAATGCAAAACTCATCATCCATTAATTCATACTTATTAAGTGTTCAATTTAAACTTTGTTTTTATTAGCTCTGGTAGCATTAAAACTAAAAACCAGAGAGACCTGTGAAATAATTTCTTTTTCATAGTTGTGTCCATGCAGAAAATATGGAACTTTCACACTCCACGACTTGGCTGTTCCCTCATTCAATATAGCCCAAACATAAGATTTAGTCTCATTAATATGTAATTCAGGCAAACCAGGTATCAACTGATTTCTCTTCAAAGAACTGCAATTTTTAACATCTGACAATTAAGATAGTTTATACAAATGGGAGAACACTATGTTCTCTAAAGCAGAAGAGTACTTTACATTAATGGTGTAGAGCTGGGCTTGTGATACTATAGCCAAAAATTCAACAGGTTAAAACATTCCCAAATAGTCATTCCTTAAAAGAGAGATTTATACTAAATCCATTAACCACCAAAATTGGTTTTGTAAAATCCAGCCTCCAAATTCTGAATTCCTTGACAATGCTGAGTCTACCACATAAAAGGGGGAGCCACCATATTGTGTTACCAGAGCTGTGCTGAGGAGCATTTTCACCAGGCAGAAGAGGGCAGGAAGACCTCTGGTCCTCTGGGATCCTCAGAATGCTGCTCACAGAAGATGAGACAGATTCCAGCATGTGGCTCCTCTCTCCCAGGAGTTTCTCCTCTCTCACTGAAAAACTTACCTGGCATGATTACTTACAATGCTGTTAAATTGAGGCAATATTTGTAGGGGCATCTGGCCACACAAGTTGTTGACACCTCACTCAGCTGGAACCCGTCACAGCAAAGCAGAGATGAAATAGCCCATTCTGGGCAAGAAAGTGGAGAATTTGCAGTTGCAGTGCACAAGATAATTTCTATGTGTCAGTTTTCTAAATTTCTATGTATTGTTTTTCTACACTGAAGAAACCAATTAAATTCATTTTGTACAGAGTCCTAATTTTTCAGGTAGATTTCATTTTCATAGGAATATTTCAGGAGTTTCCAGAACCCCTAGCCTCACTCATTGAAGTGATCCCCAGAGCCAAGAATGGCTCTTTATTTCAGAGAACAGAGAACTTTCTGTTTCAGATATAGCTCCAACCATTTTTAATGCAGAAAAGTAAAATATCAGCAACAGTATTTAAACAAACCTACAACTTCAGTATCTGCATTGAATGATTACTGCTATCCTTTCCACTTTTTTTTCTGTATTGCTGGGTTTGACATTGAAACTTTTAAAGTTTAAGATGTACTTTCTGTCAATAAAGTCTTTTAAAGCTGTTAGGCCCTTAAGGAAGTGGTTCTCTTTGTCCTTATAATGTTTTGCACAGTGGGGCACTGATCTAGTGGAACAAACCAGAATTATCCAATAACTTCTGACTACAACCTGTTTCAGTCACAGTAGAGGCTTCTGAAAATGCTCTGTTGCTGAGGTCAATATCAGTTCCTTACAAGTTCCACAGGAGCAGCCCAGTGCAAAGATCTGTCAGAAGCCCCACCTCATATGTGGTAGCTAAGTTTGGAAGTCTTCTATATTCCTTTCTCTATGTCCAGACCAGTATGAAATGTAAATTATTTTCTCCCTCAGTAATCAGGAGGAACAGGAACTCATATTATTACAGCTTCCAGATTGATATTAAACTCTTACATCAGAACACTTCAATAAAAGGCCGCCCCGAACCACAACAAAAGCTGAACTTGCAGTAGATGTGGAATACAACAGGAAACAGAAATAGAGGGTGATTGCCTACAAGAACAATTTATTTGAGCTTGGAAAAAAGCACAAACAGCAACACAACTGCTTAGAGAAAAAGTAGCTATTCTCAACTAGATTCTTAACTTTATGTAAAATATGCTTCCCTGAGAGACTTAAATCTGAACATCTGAACATGTAATCCTGTAACCCTGAACTTGATAAAGCTAAAAAACATCTGTTTTTCCAAGGTGGAAACAAGCTAGATCTCTTGTCAATAATATGAAAAATAAAATACATAAAGGGTTCTGTAAAACTACTTCTTAATTTTATTTAAAATGCTACAGTCCAAAGCCAGTTATGTGTTAAATACAGCAGGATTGATTCTGAATTTAGTCACATTAATTCATTGTTCTGCTTTCAGTAACACAATTCAGAAATTGAGCTTTTTCCCTAGGAATTGCATCTTATTTTAGAGCTTCTCTCTTTCCTAGTAAGCAGGATATATTTTTTAAACAGTAAAAAAGCATGTTGTTCTCATTTTAAATTACTAGTATTGATTAGGAACTTTGCCTGAATAATAAGTGCAGGAATGATGATCATGGTCATCATCATCATCATCATCATCATCATCATCATCATCATCATCATCATCATTAATATTTTACATTATCCATGAACTTTCTGCACTGCACAGGACTTCAGTGAAGTAGATAAGGGACCTCAAGTGTTCAGATGAAAAGGATATCTATTTTCAGATGTGGAACATTGGAAGCATAGCAAAAAAGTACAAAACCTGGTTCAAAATTCAACACACCAGTCAAAAGCATTGATCTGTTACACTACCTTAAAAACCTGTAGTACAAAAATAGACACAGAGGATCAGCCTCAAAATGAGTGTAGGCTGAAGAAATATGATAAATAAAATATAGCAATAGTGTCTCTTAATATGAGAATTTTACATATACACAATATAATTTGAACGTTCCAGATGAACAAGCTCTTCCATGAATAGTGAAACCAATACGCTGCTGTTTCCTGTCGATTTCTGTTATATTTCCCTTAAAGCTGTCTCTCCCAAGACTCCAAGTTACCTAGTTTGGGATTGTTTGTCATGATCACTGCACTGCACCTTCCAAGAGGTGATCACATCTCCTGCCAGGGAAGGCAGCTTTCAGCACATGGGTTCCTGAGCCCACATAAACCCAAGCATCCCCACTCATCTGCTGCCCTTGCTCATTACTATGCAGACTCATTAAGAGCTATCTTTTCCCATTCATTCCCCTCTATGCTTTTTTCCCTATCCACCTGTGGATTTCCATGACACCTCAAGGAAGTTCTATTGCAACTGGACTGCAGGATCAAAACCGTTGAGATGGAAGGAAAGGAAGGTTTATGCGGAGCAAACAGATGGCAACAGCCATCAAAACATGCCTTATTTCTTTAGAAAGCCATGGTAAAAATGATCAAATATTGCTGCCTTGGGAAAGCAATGGATGTCACTTTGAAACTGAACTTCCTGGAACACTGCTTCACTCTGAGGCACTTCAAAAGGTTTTTATTTATTGAATACAGAACAACCTAAGGAAGCACTCACCCTATGAGAGATAATAAGAAAATCTGGATTTCTATAGTATACCTCCTTATTAAAATAAAAATCAAATATAGGTATTGAATCTGAGTTTACAGGAATTTTAGGAGGTTTTACCCAAAATCCAAAACTCTCAACTGATTTCAGAGAAGTTAAAGTCATGATCACATCCTTTGAATCCCAGAAACACTACGAGACCTCATATCTACAACGAGGTGAAGATGAGACAATACAGAAGGAAAAATGCTCTTCCTCTTCCATGAAATATTATTTTTAAAAAATATTGTATTATCTCATAATGTGAAGAACTCTTGTGAAACAACTCTCTGATTTTAATATTGACTGAAAAAATAAATATGATAGAGAATATAACTTCACTGGGTTTAATATGTAGAAAATAGAAGGTGGAAAAGGGTTTAGGCAAGGGCATGTACAGGAGAAAAAATCTGATGCAGTAAAACTGATATTAAAAATACCAGAGGAGGAAAAAAAATAAAAACTTTTTGAAAATCAGACCTGAATCAGTCAACACTAAAGTGGATATCAAGCAGGTGAACAGAAGCGCCAATCTTTCTTTTAAGTTTCTGAAGTCAGGATTTTCTCAAATTATACCATCAGTGTCTAGTATGATCTAGTTGCTGACTAATATCTAGTAATTGAAATTGCAGTGACTTGCATACTGAAAGAGATTGAATTAAAAAATGTATACTGTAGTTGTTGAAGTCTTGAAGAGCACCATTTAATATTTCACTTGGGCATATTCCCTGTTCAGTGACTATTTCAGAAATATTTTCTGAAAGAAAAGAGCCACAAAGTAATCCAATGATTACTAAATGACTGCATACAGCCAACTGGCAGCAAGTAAGATATATAAAAGAATATGCTTATATCGGGAGGAACACCATGGAGTTATAAAGAAAATCCACATTCATCTTCCAACTGTCAAAAAAGTACTTGTAGGAAAAACAATTGGTAGTGTACTTAGATTAAGTAGATTAATATTGTTGACACTTTGCAGAATTTTGTTGTTACTGATGAAAAATAGAAATTATATAGTTGCCTGTTTGCTATATAATTTGGCACTCACTAATTAACTGAAAACATGGAGATTGCATTTTCCAATCATGAAGGCATTTTTGGGAATATCAGCTTTATGTGCCTAATCTAAGCACCTGAACTAAGCACATCTTATCTAAGGGCTTAATTTTTAATGTCCATCTTCTAAAACTGTAATCAGTGGGTCAACTACAGTCACTAGATATCTCTTTTTAAGTAACAGTGCAAATGCAGTAAAGAGTGTACAACTACCTCCACAGCAATCATGGCTGCTCTTCTGTTTGATTACCATTTCTTATTCCTGAAACTGTTGATCCATTATGAATAACAGGAGATTGGACTCTTAGGTAGCAGGCATTTGGGAGCACTAACTCACTGCTCTTATGCAAATTTATGGTGTTGTATTCAGTGGAGTGACAATGGATCACTCCTCACAGCTTTTGACCTTTAGATACATTTCCACACACACATATAGAAAGTCTTTTAAGCAGGTATATCTATGCTTACAGATATGTATATTCAATATTAATATGTATATTTATATACTAAGTCTAACAAATTATCCTTTTAGTGGATTCTGTTATTATTTTTGAGAATAAAGTCCAGTTAAGCCTCATTTCCTCCAGTCTGTGTTCCATGGACAAGATTTTTAGTATGCTTTTTTTTTGAATCAATGGGCATAATGCAGAGGAAGATGTTTCTACCTGCAGCAGATCATCACATTTTTAGAAGCAATACTGCTGCTATCACAAGAGTGCCCCATTAACTGGAGCACAGCAGTGAGGGAATCACTTCTGAAATGTCATCAGCAGATTTTTGGTAGAAACTGTGCTTAAAATAGCCCTGTACACACTGGGGCCTGACTTGATATAAAGATTTCAAATAAGAGCACAGAAAAGTTTTATGGATTTGTTTGGGGGCTTTTCTCTTTATGTGTGCTCAATTTTATTCCCAAAGACACAGGGCTCTAAAGAGCTGTATTCCTCTTAAGTTTCATTGCTTATGATCCAAAATAATACTTTCTATAGCATGTCTTTTAATAGTGTTTTAAGTACAAATCAGTGGAATGTCCGGTCAGACTAAGTCTCTTGAAAATATCTCTGGCTGGAATGCTTTCAAAATGTTTTCACAGCTATTTTTCTATCTTAACATGGAATGATTCTTCATGTAACCCAAAAAATTCTGCTTTTGTACATGGAAAGCAAAGTTCAATAAAGTCAAACAGCCATCAGTAGGCTTTGAAATTGGTCCAAGGTCTTTTGGCTTGCAGGTGGCAATCCTTAGCCAGCCTGCTAAGTGATATTTGTTTTCCAGCAGAATTACTGTAGAAAATTTTTACATTGTGGATACTTCAGATAATTAACATACAACATCTAATATGAAATATTTTGTGTTAGATATCAGAAGATATCACATTACCAGTGCATCTTGTCCTACTTCTACCAGTGGTCAGCACAAGAGGAGCAGAAGGCGGTAAGGCGAGCACAATGTCAGGCAGGTCATAAAGTTGTCTATATCACTATCCTAAAAGAAGTTTTGGCATCTCACAGTCATTTGTAGAGCAGTATTTGTTGAAATCCTGCTGTGAAAGAATGAAATGCACGTGGCTGACTTGAAGGGGAGAACAGACTTCACACTTCACTTTGCTATAAGAGAAGTGGATTCAGTCTCTAGAGGAAGATCATCTGGGTTGCAAGAATAGCTCAGTGGTTACCTGTTACACAAAGACATTAAAGACTCAGGTGCAATTTCCTACATGAACCTGAGTCCCTGGGTAATTTTGAGCATTCATCACAAGTGACATTCATTTCTAAGAGGTAGTTTTCTAGTCTACATTATGAAAAACTCTGCCTTTTGGACAATAGCAAGAGAAAGGACCTCCAGGAAGTGTTTCAGATACCCCTGGGACACTTCATATAAAAGCAGAATTTTTTTTCTTTTTTTTTTTTTCTCTCTTATGGTTCATCACAGAAGGAGACTTGGGCAACTAGCTTGAATTAGATGCCTATCATTTACATCACTAAAGAGCTAGATCCATTTAGGAGTTTATGGAAGTTAACCTTGTACTATGAGGAAAAGGATTGGTGTCCCTGCATCTTAAATTCCTACCTGCAATATGTGACACTTTCCTCACAGTCAGACTGTGGGAGGTGAAACGTTAAAATTTATATGATATTGTCAAACTGCCAGTGGAGGCCGGAAAATTGCTTAACATAAATATATAGAAAAGGATGCTGGACTCAATGACCCCCAACCCCCCAAAGGTATGAACTGAATGCTTGTATTCAAATCTTGTTGGCACTTTTACTAACTAAAGAAAAAATCTAGAGAGGGAAGTAGTTTGGAGTTTGAATGAACTAGATGATTCTTCAAGCACTATATATGAAATATATGTCAACTATCAATATTATCACTTAAGCCACAAAATCCACAATTTCAGTAGTACAAAGTGGGTGACATTGCTTTTTTGTATTCAGTTGCATTGAATTTTTCAAGGCAAAATTCTCAAGGTGTCAGTCCACCTCACGACCAGGCCTTCATGGTACCACTTTTGGTCTGAATTTGCAAGGTCTTTGAATGTAAATTACTCGGAAGTAAATTAATGTAAAACATTAGCGGGACAAATTGCAACTAAATAAACAAAGCTTTGGTTTTCTGTGCATTTGTCTGAAATCATAGTACACAGAGCAAGTGCTTAGAATCATATATCTCGCTTGGGAACCAGATTTGCTACCGTTGCTAGTCATAAATTTTGGCCAAATGACCAGTTTAGACTACCTGCAATGTTTATATGATGGAAACACGTTCAATAGAAAAAATAATCTATTGTTATCACATTTTGTCATCTCTAATGTAAAGTGAGTGGTGGAAACTCAGTATTTCAAGCTATGTCTGCTTTGCTCTGCTATTTTCAGTGTTGTTCTGCCTAATTTTTCATCTCTTCTTTGCTTTCTTTCTGTTTTGATTTCTTTGTTTGTTTACTCTGATCTCCAACATTACCTCTTATCATTTTTCTTCCTATCAAGCACTTTATTTTTCCACGGTTTTTGTGATATTTCAACAAGATACAGATCTGAAATGATTCCTGCATTCTGTTCTCCATCCAGTTTGATCTCAAATGATTTATTATAGCAGTCCCAAGGGTATAATATTGAATGTGCTCTATGGGTATGATCAAAGCCAGAGACTGTAATTCCCAATGCATAAAACAAGACAAAATAAAACTTGGAGAAATTCTTTGTTAACAGGTGTTTCAAATGCTATTTACTCAGGGGTAGAAATTATTTCCAAAGCCAGCAAGTCAGTGGTCATTTTTCTTTTAATTTCTTTGACTTTTCAAAAAATTCACCATTTGTGTCTTTGAACAAATGTACAAATAAATGTACTTGATTAGGGATCTGATATCAAAGGGATCATCTTTGTCCTGGGTGGTCTTTCTCCTTATTTTGTGTCATAAGCAATTAATCCACCATTGTGTGCATATCTCACGAGATGTTCTGCTTTAAAAGCACAGTCATTTAAAAAGTACTCAAATGCAAAACATCATCTAAAATTGCAGTTATCTGCAAAAGGCTAAATGGAAGATTTGGAACAAAATAGCTCCTGGGTTAGAATCTTGTACGCTGTATTAGCCTTGAGCAAAATTTTATACTGCAGGTACTTAACCTACAAGGAAAATTTCATAATGGGAATAGTGAGAGACCTGTAGCTATAACCAGTACTACTGGGCCCCAGTATAATATTTCATTTACATTTCTTACAAAGCAATTTTTGTCAATCTTGCTGCATGAATGAAAAATCTCATCCCATAGTCTCCAATTCACTACCCTCATGAACTCATAAAAAGGTCTTTTAACCACTGCTGTGATTTTCAAGTGGAAATAATAAAATGGCAAGAGTTAAATATTAATATTCAGTTCTTGCACTGTGCCTTTCTTTGATACCAATTACAACTTGAACTTCACCTAACTCAAAAAGACTGCAGACTTCTCTCAATTAGCAGTAATAGGATTAATACATAGCTTTGGAATTGAAGATTTAAATAGAAAGAAAAAAAAAAACTTGGCAAATGTACACTACATGTACCAAATTAATCTCAAAATAAAAATGCAGCCTTGGGTGAAATAAGTGGAATGTGGAATGCTAGAGATGTGGGGGTTATTGTGGTTTTCCTGCTCTCTTGACAACCTCTACAGGTAGCATTGCTTTGAAAACTATCATGGCTGTAGAATAACAGTACCTTTTCTTCCTTATGTTTATGGACACTAGAAAGTTGCTGCCATTCACAACAGGTATTCTCCTTTGTAGAGCACCAAAGCTATTTCTGTTTATTACAATTTTTTCCATTACCAGTTTCAGTAGTTTTCAGCTTAGTGAGTTTTAAGCAAACTCACAGATTCAAATTATTGCATTCAAATAGCTATCTCCTGGGAATTGATAAAATATTAGGTGAACCAAAGTTTTTCTGTACTACAGAAGTGAAAAGCAGGCAACTGAAGTTATGGAAGATAATTCTTGTGTTTCTTTACTCATGTTGAGTTGTTTGTGGTTTATTTTGTATTTGCATTTCCATTTGATGGGCAATAATTGACTTCATTTTCCCTGCATTTTGAACAACTACCTCTACATTGTATGATACAATGGCCCAAACTGAAGATGACACTCTTTCAAGGGATACATTTGACTTCTGAAAAAAAAATGGTTATATCCTAGAATTCCCTGTCAAATCAAAAAAGGCTGACATCACTTATAAGGAGCTGTTTATATTCTTTTCTCAGAGGAAAATATGAGATACTTAATCATGTTTTACTGATCAAAGCTCATACAGCAGACCATTTGAAGTGTAACTAAACCAATACAAAATCAGCTGTGAGTCAGGACAGATGGAAGTGACAAGTTTACTTTTTTATTTCCTTCCAACTAGTGGAGAAATCAAGACCAAGGTTGACCACGGGTTTCTGTTGACAATAACCATGTCTTCATTACTGGAAAAATTCACTTCAGGAAATACCAGAGAATGACTAAGGGCCCTTTTTCAAAATAGTACAGAGATTTGAAGTGAGCATCAGTTGTTGCATATTTTAAAAATCTGGCCCTAGTATAATGACTGATAACAAAAAAAGAAAAGGAAGAGTAGTACCTTCCTGGGTAAAGTTGATCACCAAAGAGGTTTGCTTCATATTTAAGTTCACTAAAAAAAAATTTTCCTGGAAGTGTTATAGCAGCAATCATTATGAGGAAACACAGCGTAGTCAAGATCATAACAGAGATCAACAGGTCTTTAGAAGAAGGCTGACAATAAAAGGACCAGAAACACCATGATGGGAAAACTGTGAGATCTCTCAAATCCTATCAGTGTCAGCCTCTCTTGTTTTGCTTGACTTGCAGGTAATCACAGATAAATCACAAAATCTTGACACTATTGCAATCATATTTCAGTTTGATTTCAACTACCTATAGAGGCTCTCTGGAGCTTCCATTCATTACAGCATATTTGCCTCTCACTCCAAAAAAAATAAGTTAACCCACAATCAATTAATCTATACATTTTAAGGATTCAATATTTTATTTGTAGCTCAAACTTTTAATGTCCTGCCTTTGAAAAAAAATAATACTTTCCCAAGTTTTGAAGCGCTGGTGTCCACAAGCTCTAGACCTTTGCTCAGAAGGTAATAATGTATGGAAGCTGATTCAATTATAATACAGCAATTAATTAACCTAACCTTGTTTGCTCGGAAAATAGACAGTGTCATTTGCCTCATGGTAAAAACATAGTGAATTTTAGGAGATGGTTGGAAATAGACTTGAAAGATGCATTGCCACCATTGCAGAGTTAGTAAATGGCAGCTGAGATAAGCAGAATTCTCCCTCTACACATATGGGTCACAACATAGCCCAGAGGTCTCCACCACACCCAGAATAAAAATCTCACTAAATTCTTCCTAGAGTTTGATTTAAAATTTTCCTAATTTCCCCTTTATAAAGCAGAGAATCACCTAGTAACCTTTTCTGATCTGTCCAGATACAGAAATGGCCAACACATGAAAAATCTGGACTGTAGAAGTCGATCTAGACAGAAGTGAAAGCAATAAACCACACTTTGGTGAGGAGCAGAGAGAGATGGGGTGAATGTGCAGGCTCAAGCCATTCAGGGATGGTTGTCATTCTTTATGAAGATTAAGGACTTGTAGCTTTGCATTCCTATATTAATCCAAAGGCCAGCCATTTTACAAGCTGCCAGAGTACAGACTTCCAGACACTGCACTTTTGATCAGAGCAAAATGAACTCCCATTTCTACACTGTATTTTTCTGGCTTTACTCTGTTAATGTTACATGGCAGACATGCAAAACTGATTTCAAATTTCTCTAGAAAACCTTTGAGAACAAAAAGAATAATAATGAGCGCAGTTGAAGAGGACTCTTTCCTGCAGTGACCAGTTTACTTGTATATTGAAAGGGTATAACTACATTAATCCTTTTCAAACTAAGAAAACTCTCCTAGTGAAAGATATGAGTCTTGCAAATATGATTTGCTTAAGAAGATCTACACTTGTTTCAGAGCAAATGAAGTATGGCTCACAGAATAGAGCCTGAGGGCTTTTTTTATTTTTAATATCTTCATATTGTTGAAAAGAAAACAAATAATCCTGTTTTTTCTGGCGAGGTAAGGGAATCATAAACATTACAGGGAATTTTAGCTTAGCATCCAATGAGTTACATAATTTTTTATAAAATTCAGGATTGGTTTGAAGTCACAAGTAGATCAACCGTTGTTAAAATTATAACTTTTCCCCTGTTATGTCGGGGTCTGATCTATGCCATCAGAGTCTCACTTCTATGACTAGTATAAAATTCAGACACAATTTCCAGTTAAAAAGGAAACTATTTCTGCCATGTCTTCTTCCCTTATTTTTTAACTCAGTGACAATTCTGATATCCAAAGTGGCAACTAATTGCCTTGACAATTAAATGGTATTGCCACAGCACAGCCTTTATGCATTTGTCCTAATAAATGTCAGATGAAGCTCAACTGCTCACTTCAGCAGATGCTAATTTAAGCTGAATACTACCAGCTATTCAGAGAGAGAATTTTTGCTTTAAATAAGATTAATCTCAGAAATTAAGCGTGGGATTCCCTTTTATAGAGAAAGGCCATTGGTTATTCATTAAATTTGAATTACTGGTTTAACAAACACTTGTTTGAATCATTAATATTATCTGTTATGTAATTACTAATGCAGTGTATAATACTTAATATCTCAACAGTCAGGTCTCTTCAAAATTCAATTACTATAGCCCTTGTCATATAGACTAGCACTGCTCTTTCAAAGCTCCTTTATTCCCTAGTGACCCCTCAGTTTGACTACTTCCTTGGCTACCATTTGTCAGTTCAGGAATAGTATGAGTATTAAGTCAAGTGTAGATTTATATTGGAATCCTGACTCCCATCATGGTCCTCACCTTTCCACTGAAGTCAGTAGGAAGCTGAGGATCCTGTTATGCTTTTAATCCTGAGCCAACATTTCAAAAAATGCTCATCTTCTTTGCAAGTCTGTGGAGCTTCCCTTTGCTGCAGGTGACAAAACTGAGTTCTCCTTTCATTAGCACTGGAAAAGCCTGAACACCCTCAAGGTAGAGACAACAGTGCTTGCACTATTGTTCTCTACTTTACAATTGTAAAGTCTTTGTTAATTCTGTCTGGGACCTGTTCATATTCTTCATGGAAAAAAAAAAAGTTTATCTCTTGCAAATGGGTTCCTCCTCTATTTCTACCACCAATATTAAAATACACATTGAGCAGCACATGGTTGTCAAAAGAAAAGTTTTACAGGACCCTCTCAAGCTATAATTTTTTTCATAAAATTGATACACTTAGGAATGGTGGTGGACACTTAGCCCAGAAGTCATGCAAGAGTTCATATTTTTGCCATTGAAGCTTTTTACAACTAGAATAATGCAGCTGTTTGCAAAATGCTGATTATGAATTGTCCCAAGACCCTGTAACTTCCAAGCCTCGGTGAGGGGCAGCACTCATAGGCATAGGCTAAAACTGTGCCAGAGACTGTCCTAACAGTAGGACTGCCTGGATATTTCCTAGAAATAGTTAAATGTACAGGTGTGGATAGACAGCTCACTACTACTCAGGGTTCTGAGCTGAGAATACAGGGGAGGAAATCATGACAACCTGTGATTAAACCATAACTGGTTCTCTTCTTACATCTGTCTTCCACATTTTTTCTCCTTCATATCAAGAATCACAACAGACTTTAAAATGAACCACCCTTACAGTAGACAACTTCAAATCTTTAAAAGACTGTTACCTGTGATTCTAATTTTGAGACAAAAATCAAATTTTGATTCAGCATTAATGCTCTCTTCAACTACTGAAGGCAATGGACCTGCTGAACTTACTCTGAGTCACAGTGATATCAGTGATTTCCATACCATGGGAATTATGGCACAGAAGTAGGTTAACAGCTGTGCTCAGATATGTAGAGGAGTGTGCAAGAATAGACATAGCAAAAATTAAAATGTCCAAAAAACGGAAAAAAAATAAAATTATGAGGTATATGGGAGAAAGAATAGAGACTGTGGACTTTAGACACCGTAAGGTTAAAAAGATGAAGACTGTGAAGTTTGAAAAAGAGATGAAAAGAAGAGATATTATAAAAGTCTACAAAATAATGAGTGACCCTGAGGATCTTATCTTACACAGATCTCCCTATTTATTTCCCACTTACTCATATCTTTTGATCTCCACTCTGCTCCTCCTCTTTCCAGATCTACTAAAATGCATTTTGCACTTTCCCTCCTATTTACGAACCCCTTCACACAATTTTCCACCCTTCCCATTTTCTAAACACTTCTTCTCATGATGGAAATAGTAATACAAAATCTAAGTATTTTCTTGATATTAATAAATTTAAGTATTGTGTTAAAAAGTAAAAATATTATAGTGCATAGAACTAAAAAGTAACATATTTTAAGTGACTGCTATGAAACAAACTGCAGAGACGGACAGCCCTGCTGCTACAAACTGCTTCAGCAAACATTCTAGGAAGACTTAAAGCATAACAACCTCCATTACTTTACTTGTGGTAATTTAACATAAAATTAAGTTTTAACCCTCAAGCATCATCTCATAAGATAAAGTGGAATCAAGATGTTTTGAGAATTCTATACTTTCTCTGAAGCAAAAAATCAAAGAGGTGAAATTTATTTGACTGTGTTTATTACAAAATGCAAGCTAATTATCTAGACTTTTTTTTCAGTCAACAAGGAGAAAAATACCACTTTGAGAGTACAGTCTATCTTACTTCAAAGTACATGCCTAAGATAAGCCAGATAAATTGGATCTTAAATGGGTCTGCTTGCCCCACTGGCTACAAAAATTGCTAAGGCATCTAGTTCAGATGTGGACACCTGTTTCAGAGATAGGAGAGAGCCCAGAGAAGGTATTCTGAAACACATTATTAAGCTTTATGGACAGCTGATCTATTCTAGCTTAAGTATACCTGTGTTTCTGTGTGCTGCTACTATGTCATTTACACAGCAGTTGCGGTCTGGAGCAAAGCCCTTTACTGGTACCAGAGAGCCCATAGGGGCAGATGGGATGTACACATGGATCTGAAACGGTTCTTCTTGGACACAGAGTGCATTTTCAGGCTTTTAAATGAAATATTTTTGAGGGAGTAGTAAGACGCTGCTGTTCTGTTCTCCCTTTCATATTGTCTCCTAATCTGTCAAAAATCCTTCAAATTATGTGCCAATCCACCAAAAAAACATATCAGCTTAAGAAAGGCTTTGCATTGTTGTATGAAGTGTGAGAGTTGCTGCAATCAAGAGAGCACACCTTAAAAAGAAACTGGAAAGATGACAGTGTAGCTGACACTGGGTAAATGAGATTCCCTACATGGGAGATTTAAGGCAGGCAGCACAGGACATTAAAGGTATTTGTCACTTTCAGAATACTTTTATAAAGCCATGACTTCCCTCCTAGCAATGTCTGGACTGGACCTCTTCTGTCTTTAAATACAAAATTTGCCTGCAGAAATGTTTCAAAAGAGAAAGTATTAAAATTAAGTTGCAGCAGCCTAAAACAATTATTTCCAAAAGAAATATAGCCATTTACAGACAGACATATTTGTGAGAAGCTTATCTTCAAGCTTCCTTAGTGTCCCAGGTCACTGCAACAATATTATTCTTCCTAGCCACTCATAGAGAAAACCATAAAAGAGGGGGATTTTAAAGTGGTTAACAGGCAGACTCTTATGCAGAGATTTTCCCAGTATATGCAGTCAATACTCTTATGTAATTACTCATTACTCAGGTGCCTGAAATTAGCTTCCAATCACTGTCTATGGCCCTCCTTTGCTGTGTATATTGCAGAGCATGTTCTCAGTGTTTTGGTATCTCTTAACTGTTGAGGGATTTTTCTGCAGGTTGCCTTTAAATTTTATTTTCCACTAGTTAAACAGATAATGCTCCCAAAATCTTTCATGGTAATTTAGATGTTTTATATACTTTAATGACTTACTGGTCTTTGGGTAGTCTTCACCTTCCTACCAGTTTCCTACTGGATCTGTGGTGGTATAAATTGACACAGCATCCAGTAATGGTCAGACCAGCCCCAAATACACACCTAAATCAGTATCTCTAGTCCTCCTCAATGATTATTTATTTATTTATGTTCATTTTTTATAGAGACATTGGATTATTATTTTGCTGTGATATTGCTCATTTCCAATTGATCAAAGTGTCTGACTCATGTCTTTGATAAAGTTACAGATTTCCAATATAAAGAGCCCCAAGAAAAAAAGAGGAAATGTCCTCAAATTGCTCCAGACGAGATTTAGATTGGGTATCAGGCCAAATTTCTTTGCCAAAAGTATTGTCAAGCACTGGAACAGAATGCCCAGGGAAGTGGCAAAGCCACCATTCCTGGAGGTATCTGGAAAAGGTGTAGATGTGACACTTAGGTACAGGGTTTAGTGATGGACTTGGCAGTGTCAGTTTAACAGTGGACTCGATCTTCTTTAAGGTCTTTTCCAACCTAAATTTTTCTATTCTATTCTGGTTTATTCTATCTTGTTTGTTCATTTTAACTGATTACTTGAAGAAAAAAAGATACTAAAATTTCTGCCAAAACTAATATTTTACAAAAACTGTACCTAGAGAAAACAAATTTTCCTTCAAAGGGTGTTCCTAGTCAATATTTCAAGTGAACTTTCACTAATACAGTGGAACACTCCTGAGAAAAGGGCAGCAGGGTGTAAACAGAGAGAACAGGAACCTGGCCTTTGCCCAGTGACTGATGGATGGCGTTCCTCATAACATATTGCCCTTCACCTTATCAGGCATTCCTTCAAGAGCAGAAGTCACTTTTTGAGTTACAAATGGCATCCTACTTTCATCTGGGTTTTCTTTCAAAATCTTCAATCAGGATGTTTGCAAAAGCCAAAGCTTCTTATTTTACAGAGTTCACAAATACTGCAAGGAAAATCTGGTAGCTCTTTTACTGCCTTGGGTATTTCTATAGGTTCACCTGCCTTCCTGGAAAGCACAAGTAATTTCCTTTGATTAACACATAAATTAATCTGAATCAAGATTTTTTGTCACAAAGAGATGTCTCCAAACTCTTTCTTGGGCTTTTGCTGTTTTTTTAAAGTACCAAACTAACCCTTTCTTGCTACTTCCCAAATCCTTGATCTCAAAGACAGTGTTCTCAATGGCATTATATGGTAAATCTTTACTCAAAATGGATTCCGCATTAGTGCTCACTCTGGACAATGAAAAACTTATTTAAGATATTTTTATCACTTGACTGCCATGCAAACATGCTACATCTGTGAACACCAGAACTTTTGTGCAAAAAAAATTTGAGACTTGCCAAAAGGCATAAGACTCCATTCTTACATTCTGTTAGCCCTAAGATCTCCCTTTACGTGCTATTGCCCCTCAGACATTTGTAATTCCTCCATTTTTCTCAACAAAACTCTTTTCTCCTTCCATACAGGCAACAAAGGCTTTGCTGAGAAACCTGAAGTAGAAAATTTACTCAGTAGTAAGTCTTGCTGTAGGGCAATGACAGTGAGTCCTTAACAGTATACTGGTACCCGCAAAGGTGAAAAGGAATCATGTCTAAAAGTCAACCTATCTATAGGTATATAACTTAAATTACTACTACTTAATTATGGTTTGGACACAATTTCTAGTCTAAATCCTGCAACATGCCATGAAAAATACCTCTGGTCTCCTGATCTTTGAGTTCTTCTGAAAGTGTTGCTTCCTGTCTGCCCTGATTTAGGCACAGGAATATTTTTAGTTTTCTCTTTATTTTTTCCTTTGAGTCTTTCTCCCCAGTAACATATGACTTTCCACATCTTTTTTATTTTTTACTTCTTTATCTTTTTCTCTCTTCTTATTTGTTTTCTCACCATTTTTCCTCAGTCCTTCCAGTTTCCCTACCTACTATTTCCTTCACAATTTCTGTCTCTTATTCCCCCTTGCTTTAATTTTCCTCAGCCCCCTTTTCTCCACCTTTCCCCACTTCTATTTGCATTGTGATTTCCAACCTGCAATGAAGTGCTATTCCCACAGGCTCTTCAGCACCCTTTGATCACCCTCTAGCCTCTGCAAGCAAGCTCCTCCAGCAGTTCCCCATGCTCCAGTTAACCCAGAAAGTCCAGTGAGGTGGAGAGGGACTTGCCTTGCAGCAGGAACCAGAGGAGGGTTAGCATTGCCCTGAAAGGTGGAGCAGAGAGGGTCAGTTTGCCAAAGCAGAGAGATTGGAAGAAGACATGGAGCCAGCCACATGCTGCCTCATTCATGTTCCCCCAATTAAAGCAGCCTGTAGGGAAAGTAGCGTGCCACTGTAGTGCACTGGTGTACTGACCCCTCCAAGTGCTTGTTAGTGCTCACCACACTCAGCATTTCCTCTCCCTGATTGATAGGACGATATGTGTGTGTATGGCAGAGAGCAGATTCATTACAGCACATTAGCCAGACAGGCAGGCAAATGCCCACAGGGGCAGAAAAGCTGTAAGGAATAAATAAAAACTTTCTTATTTTTCTAGAACTTCTTTTCCCCAGGCTACAGTGAAGAGTACTGGAGGAACAGGAGAGTGGGGAGAGCCCAGAAGAGAGAGGGAGTGGTGAGAACTGGAAGGAAAGTTTATTAGCAGTCAAAGAAAGGTTTAAAATATTCATTTTGGGATTCAGAGTTTGAATCTCTATTTATATTTTTATTTTCAGTCACACTGCTAAATAGGAAAGAAAGATTCAGTGCATCACATACCAAGTTATCAGAACATTCCTGATGGAATGTGTCTGAAATGTCTGAAACCTGGCTGCTCCACTTACTGAAATTTATCATTCCTCAGTTTTAAAAATGAAAAACAAACTAGTACCAGCCTTTATCAACAGCTGCCACCATGTGGTATTTGAAATACCACAGTTACTTTCAAATAGAAATATGGTGGGATCATCTAATCTGTTCAGTGATGGGTTTTAAGCCTCCACTCACTAACTCACAGCTCATAAGAGGTGATGTGTCTGTGGGGCAGCTCTGCACTCCTACACACACTCTGCCAAGGCCAAGGACTAGATAGCCCATGCAAAATTGTCCTGGACACAGTAGCCACTGTACCAAACCACTTGCCCATCATTCACCCTTGGAGTTGGGGGACCAGACCACAGCCCAGAGCTGTCCCAGGCTGTCAACAACAGTGCATGAAAAAAGTGTATTCCCAAAAAGTATATTTCTGCCAGACACAGATTTACCAGGTTACAGCATCTTCTCTCCTCCTGTCATGAGATGCTTCCTGCTCTGATACGGGGCAAGAAAGCAAATATGAAGTGGCTGGACCCTGTTCACACTGCCCTCTGGCTGGACCTTAGCCTGTCTGCTGCCTGGAAATACATTGTGGTGTTGAAAGAAAGCTCCAGAGACATTCTGCTGTCCAAAAGGAAAATAGAGTGTAAATTGTCAGCCCTGGACCATTAGAGAGTTGATTCAAAGATTAATGATTTAACAAACATGTTTTGAGGCAGCACAGGGACAAGACCTAGTCCATTTAATACTTTGGTATTTGCTTGCTTGAGCCCTATTTATTTTTTAGAACATGTTAATTCCAGAAGCTTCATCCTTACCTCTCTCCTGATTTCATTTAGGTGCACTCCAAAAAGAGCTAAATGTGTTACAATTAAGAATAGCTTTCGGCAGATAACACAGCATTCTGAAATCTGCTTTGTAAATATCTGCTGGTAATATAGGTACCTCTGAGATTGCTGGAGCTTTGGCTGATGAAAAGTGTGTTCCCATTGGAAAAAATCCATTGAACGCAGGGTACTGTGAAACTGGCAGATGACACTGTGAATAATGTGCATGGGCTTCTTCTCGAGGGTGCTTGTCTGGCCACTTTTGATCCTGTAGCTTTCCTCTGAGCTGAAACTGTAGTCCAGTAAGTGCCTGCAGCATTGCTTTATTTCTTCCCTTCCCACTATTCGCAGAGCTGAAAAAATCACTATAAAAAACACACACAAAATAGAAAAAGCAATTTAATTTCTTGAACAATGTTCATCTACTATTAAAAAAAATTAAAAAAAAAAA
Organism: Notiomystis cincta; assembly: GCA_013398075.1. Lineage (NCBI taxonomy): Eukaryota > Metazoa > Chordata > Aves > Passeriformes > Notiomystidae > Notiomystis > Notiomystis cincta. Next base: position 31,972 of record VZRX01023363.1, on the reverse strand, counting down.
CAAAACAAAACAAAAAAAACCAACTTCAATATAAACCCAAATTAATATTATGGTTACAGGGCACCCATAAGGACACAATCCCTAACATAGTACTGGGGAAAAAAAAAAAAGAAAAAAAAAAAAAGATGAGAAGAAACAGTTGGTATTCAGTTAACAATCATGTTTGGAGGTTTGTGACTGACTTTGTTATTCCAAGGGAAGCCAGGTACCAGGCTCTTGGGATTAGGTACAAAGGCAAGAAAAAAGTGGACACGTATGAATCTCAAAGGTGACTGCTGGGTTAATAAAACAGTCTGTTTTCTGTTCACCCACTCTTCCTCTCAGTGTGCAAGTACATTAAAATATGTCAAAAGGAAAGCCATTTGCTGGGGAAAAATAATTCAGCTAAAAGTCAAAATTTCCAGCTGGTGTGTTGCCTTCGTGTGTGCAAGTGCGCTAACAAAGTGACCCACACATCTCACTGGATGAAAGTTGGTATCCTCATTAAAGTAGAAACAAACACTTGAAAACAGGAACAACTGCCAGTTAAAAAAAGGACCACAATTGAAATGAGAAGCCTTCATTTTTCCCCATTCTGTTTCCTACTTGCTCTATAGCAGATACTATATATATATTTAAGTAACTGCTTGAAAAGTAATGAAAGCAAAACTGATTTTGTATGCAGTAACCATTCCCATTTGCTAGAGGAATTGCACTGCTAACAACCATCCACATTATCATCATGTGTTTATAAGAAGAAACATTTTCACAGTCCAGTTTCTAAACTGCCACATACAACACAACGGTTGGTTCCTGCAAAGAGTCACCCTTTCAAAAGTGAGTAGCTCTGGGGAAGAAAACCTTATATCAGAATTGGTCACACTAGAAAGTGATTGTAGGATCAACCTCCAACCCTTTAAAATAAAAGCACATTTATAGTGGTGTATGCTGCCTTTGCCCCAGGAAACACAATGAGACTTGACCGCAATCACTAATTCACGGCAGTGTGAACATTCTGTGTAATACGAGCAGCACGAGACATTAGATCTTCCTTGGCCCAGGCCCTGACACAAAGCACTATTAGATAAACAGAAAGCAAAATCAGGGAAGTGGCACACCACAGTGTGAGCAGCCTCTTGTTTATTGACGACCCTGGGAGTGAAAAGAAAAAGAAGGAGTAAAGAAGTATTCCAAAATCTCTGATGACTGCAGCAGAGTTTATTATGATAAACCACAGAATCCGTTCATGGGCGGGATTGCAAAGACCTCTGGGGATCATCTAGTCCAACTGCCCTGCTCAAAGCAGGCAGGGCTAATGGCTCAGGGCCATGTTGAATTTTAAATATCATCCGGGACAAAGATTACACAGCCTCCCCAAGCAAACTATCCAAGTGTTTGATCATGTATACACTAAAAAAATCGTTTTCTCGTGACAAATTGAAATTTTGCCCATTTCAGTTTGTGCCTATTGCCTCTTGGCCTATCATTGGGCCCCACTAAAACCCTGCCTTCACCTTTTTTCCCTCCCCACCCAGTAGGGGTTTACACACATGAAGGTCACCCTGAGCCTTCTGTTCTCCAGGTTGAACAATGGTAGCTCTCTCACTCTCCCATAACTCACAAATTCCAAGCCCTTCAGCATCTTCATGGCCTCTTGCAGGACTGACTCCAGTACATCCATGTCCCCTTCACACTAGGCAGCTCAGAACTGGACCCAGCACTCCGGCTGTAGTGTCTCCAGTGCTGAGGAGGAAAAGGATCACCCTTAATGCAGCTGTGCAGTGTGGTTTCTGATGCACCCAAGGAGAGCCTGTTGGGTTTTCTCGTTGAAAGGGTGAGTTGCGAGCTCATAGTCCACCAGAGTCTCCAGGGCTTTGTCTGCAAAGCTGCTTCCCAAACAGCTGCAGACAGGACAAGGATCTGGCCTTTCTCTTTCAGTGCACCTTCAGTTAAGGCTCTGATGTTACATACATCACAAAAAATACGGCACTGCTTCTCACAGCAGCCTCTTCTAATAGATACAAGAGGGAAAGTTGAGGAACAGTCTAGCTAACATACCTCTGCTGATTCAAAAATAAAATGAAATAAAGTACTTTATCTCCTAACTGCTGATGTTGTTCCTCAGCCATGGAGGGTTCTTTTATACACAGGCTTTGATCCATTGTGCCTGCATTATTTACCAGCTCTAGTGGTACATGCATAGTCAGCTCCAGACTAAAGCTCAGCAAAACCTGAAGCCTTCCCATGTGCCCAGAAAGTCACCTTGCTCCTGTGCCTGAGCATCAGGCTGCCTCAACCATGGGACTAGCTGTTCAATGTGAATACCTGTAAAGTTCTGAAACATAAAAAATGAGAAGGTGGCTGCACCTGCCCCTTCTTGGTCACCACAGTCTTATCAAGCCTGTTTGGTGGTCACACTTGCATACTAAAAACCTAATCTTGCAGTCCTTTTGCAAATTAAACTCCCCATTGACTGATATGTCTTTGTATTAAAAAATTTACTGGATATGCAGAGCAGCAGTTCTGAACAAAGGAATTTAGTCATTTTTCTTTTAGTTTTCCCTTCCAAAAATGCCCTAAGGCAGTCATCTATTTCAGTCAATGGAAGGCTGAAAATGTTCAATCAAAAAAAATCTATTTTTGCGCAATAGAAACATAAAAGACATCTAAAACCCACAAATATTATTTTTGTACACATTGAGGACCAGATGTCTTCACTTTTTATTGACCTTTTTGTTAACTCTTTACTTGCCAACATTTTGCCTGGAGCTACTTTTGACAGTGAAGGAATATGTGTTTATTAGGGAATACATATTTATGATCTTTTAGTTATATTATTGGGGAAAGAGGAGGACAGTTTCATACACAGACGTTAAGTATAAAAGACATACAGAAACTTCAAACATACTTCCATTTATAAAATATTCATTTATCTGAGCAATTTTACAACTTTAAAAATAAGTTAAATTAATATTTTGAAACTGGAATCCAACTTAATTTGCATGGCTTGCACAATACCTTACAAGTAGCCAAACAAAGTAAATCCTATTAATTTCTACAGTAAATACAATTTGCTTTCTTCAGAATTGATCAAGTAGTAGCAGGATTTTTTTTTAAAATCATGCAGTATTATTTTGTTTTATTCTTTATAGTTTGTGGCTTTCAAAATTTTCAATCAGACCATCAAGTCAAAGAATTCCAATGGAAACAAAAAAGAAAGAAAGCTCTGTTAAAATTAAAACTATGTATAAATTATTTCAAAGTAAAAAATATCATAAGAATTTTGCATGAAGGTTAGGTTCAAGTGAAGGGTAAATACATATAGGTTTGGAAATATTCAAATATAATCCATTATAGCCTTAACTCCAATCTGTAGCAAAGGCAAGTAATAAATGGGATAAGTAATAAATGGGATATTTATGTTGGTAGCAATTTAGTCCTTGTCACTGCAGTAAAAATAAACTGATGTTTAAAAATTCAATACACTTTATGTAATGCAAAGTCTGGCTGCTTTTTTTTTTTTAATTTCCAATTTGAGTAAAATATAAGATGCAGAAATTCTGAAAAAAAAAAGGAAGTTTTACACTCTGCAAAAGGGCATAGGGAAATAAATAGGATGAGTTCAAATACTAAGTGATGAAGATAATGAACAAATTTGCTTTCTTTAGAATTGGAAAAACAATTCACTAAAACAGAATTTCAGCAGTGTGGGAAAGGTAAATTGGTGCAATAAAAGACAGGAATGAGGACTGGTCAGACAGATGCATTAAGTTAAAAAGGGAGACACTAAGGAGATTTGGAAATACACATCCAGATGCATCACATTATGACTCAGACAAAAGCCCTGCTGTAGAACACTAACACCTAAGAATCACACCTAGAATAATCTAAGGAGAAATACATATCTTTTTGAGCAGCCAATACCAGAAAGATTAATAAAGTGCAAGGAAATTAAATTAAAATAAACAGCAAGAATTAATAAGGGACTTAGAATCTGAGCTATGAAGAAAGCTGGAAAGAATTATATCATAAATACAGTTCTAATGTATGTATATATTATATATATATTAAAATATATATTATATATATAATATTATACATATTAAAATATATATTAAAATATATATTAAAAGCATGCATGCCAAGAAAGAAACAACTATTATAAGAAGAAAACAAATTATCCTTGTAATTATGATGATATTAAGAGTATTAAGTAGAATATCACAACAATTCTTCATAGAAAATATGGGAAAACAGCGATATATTGNATTTTTTTTAAAATCATGCAGTATTATTTTGTTTTATTCTTTATAGTTTGTGGCTTTCAAAATTTTCAATCAGACCATCAAGTCAAAGAATTCCAATGGAAACAAAAAAGAAAGAAAGCTCTGTTAAAATTAAAACTATGTATAAATTATTTCAAAGTAAAAAATATCATAAGAATTTTGCATGAAGGTTAGGTTCAAGTGAAGGGTAAATACATATAGGTTTGGAAATATTCAAATATAATCCATTATAGCCTTAACTCCAATCTGTAGCAAAGGCAAGTAATAAATGGGATAAGTAATAAATGGGATATTTATGTTGGTAGCAATTTAGTCCTTGTCACTGCAGTAAAAATAAACTGATGTTTAAAAATTCAATACACTTTATGTAATGCAAAGTCTGGCTGCTTTTTTTTTTTTAATTTCCAATTTGAGTAAAATATAAGATGCAGAAATTCTGAAAAAAAAAAGGAAGTTTTACACTCTGCAAAAGGGCATAGGGAAATAAATAGGATGAGTTCAAATACTAAGTGATGAAGATAATGAACAAATTTGCTTTCTTTAGAATTGGAAAAACAATTCACTAAAACAGAATTTCAGCAGTGTGGGAAAGGTAAATTGGTGCAATAAAAGACAGGAATGAGGACTGGTCAGACAGATGCATTAAGTTAAAAAGGGAGACACTAAGGAGATTTGGAAATACACATCCAGATGCATCACATTATGACTCAGACAAAAGCCCTGCTGTAGAACACTAACACCTAAGAATCACACCTAGAATAATCTAAGGAGAAATACATATCTTTTTGAGCAGCCAATACCAGAAAGATTAATAAAGTGCAAGGAAATTAAATTAAAATAAACAGCAAGAATTAATAAGGGACTTAGAATCTGAGCTATGAAGAAAGCTGGAAAGAATTATATCATAAATACAGTTCTAATGTATGTATATATTATATATATATTAAAATATATATTATATATATAATATTATACATATTAAAATATATATTAAAATATATATTAAAAGCATGCATGCCAAGAAAGAAACAACTATTATAAGAAGAAAACAAATTATCCTTGTAATTATGATGATATTAAGA